>CM038680.1:374193141-374723920 GCA_021605205.1 Aegilops longissima | reverse complement strand
ACCAAAGAGGAAATGGGGGCGATGTGCTTGGCGCGCCGCTTTGGCACCCTTTGGCGCCGTTAAATCATAGCTCACGTCACGAGTTCCTCGTGAGGTTTGCCCATATGATATCTCCGCTCCTCGTGAGCCCGCTGGCTAGGCTACTCGAGAAGAAGTCTTGCGTGGTCCGCCCGAAATCTGGACCCGCGAGGTCTTGGATGCCTTGTTGATGAAGATGGGCCGTACAGCCGCTGCCTAGCCACCTTGTGGGCATGGCGAGCAAGTCTGAGGGACCCCGTTCCTAGAACACCGGCAGTAGCCCGGGCCCAAGGTGCGCTCGGGCTTGGCCATGGCGAAGCCAAGGGTCAAGTTCGGGCCTTGACCCAAAAGCTTGTGGCCTCGGTCGGCGTGGCGCTTGATTGGGCGTGGGCGTCTCCGCTTCCCATGCTGCCTCGACAACTGCCGCGATTTGGCAGTACGCAACATGCAAGAAAGCCATCATTACTGTGATCGTGGGAGGCGCGGTTGGCCTTCTCTCGCTATAAATGGGGAGGCGGGCCGTTGCCCATTCTTCCTTGTTGCTTGCTTACGTCCTCCTTGCTCCGCTCTTTGTCGATTGCGTCGATGGCGCCACAAAAAGTTCTCTGCCGCCGAGAAGGAAGGCCCCTCGCGAGGCCCTGGCTCCCGGGGCCCAAGCGGCCGTGGCCGACCAGCATAAACGCCCGCGACCCGCCGTGACCCACCGTCGAGGTGGCTCCTCATTCTGTGGCGGGGATTGTCCCATCCATGATGGTCCTGCCGATGAGGGGCGTGCGATGGTGGCGGCCTCCCGCCCGCTTTCCATTCTGCTGAGGTGTTGCTGGAGTTCGTTTATGCAGTGGGAGCCCGGCCGGCAGCGCTCCGGCTTCCACTGCTCTTCGCCCGGCGGCTGCTGGCCTCTGGACGAGCGGGCTCGGCTGCGGCGGGCCAGGCTGCTGCAGCGAGGACTCTTGGGTCGTGGTGAGACTTCCTTGTGGGCAACATAGCCCACAGCCCGTGGTGGCAGAGCGTTTGCCTTGGCAGCGGCTTGGGCAGGCGATGCACCCTCCATTTCGAGGAGCGACGGTGAGTCGACCCTCTCGTGAGGTGTTTGGGGAAGATGGCCGCCGCGCCGGGTGCTGCCCCGAGGCAAACGATGGCGAGGAGGTGCTTGGCCTTGGTGACGACCGCGATGAGGACGAAGGCGGGCCTGCCTTCGGCGACGACCGCGTCTCCTCCAGCTACGGCGGCTCTTCCTCTGGTGACGGCTCCAGCAGCGGTGGCTACGATCAGTCGCCGCGCCCGTTTCGAAGGAGGCAGCAGGTCATCTCGCCATCGCGCCTCCGTGAAGCGCGAGGAGGGGTCCGACTAGGCTTGGGGCGTCGCCAAGGGCCTGCCTTCGCGGACTGCTGCAAAGTTGCTTTGCTTAGCTTTTTCTTTCTGCATCGAGCAGAAACCAGTATGGGCCGGAGGCGTGTATCGGCTGTGGTTTTTGGTTAATGCATTGTGCAAGTCGTTCCCACGCTGTGCTGCTTATCTTGTGCAGAGATAACTTAACCTGGCACGTTTAGGAAACCCTTTCCCCTACGTGGTGTCCGTGTTGCTCTGAAACTGCAAAAAATTCGTTAGGGGGTGTACCAAAAACTTGCCGTCCACCCGAGCTTTGACTGGGCGCTTTGCATCACGTACCCATGGGGCCGCAGTTTAGGAGGGTGTGCCAGCTTGCGAGCTCGAGCGAGGTGGCTCATGAAAAAAACGAGAGAGAAATGCTCGCGAAGGCACCTGCCTAGCCCCCTCGGGAGACATGCGAGAGAGAGGATAAGAGCAAACCGGAGCCGAAACAAAAAGAAGCGGTAAAAGTCTGGGGAACCAAATCAGCAACGAACGCCAAGAGCAACTTTGAATAAGGAAAAGCAAGCCAACTTCGGAAAGCAAATGAAAAGCCACGTCCGGCACCTAATCTAGTCTTCAAGTCTCCTCACCAGCGCGGAGCTAAGTGATGTCTACTAGGCGTTGGAGGGAGCCCCAGGGCCTGAGGCCGGCGCTCCTGAGACTCCGAGGCGTGTACAGCCCCAACTCATTATTACATGAGAGTGTCACGGGCGGCGATTCTTCATAGGCACCGGGCCTTCTTCACAGGCTCTGGGCCTTTCTTCTCAGGCTCTGGGCCCTGCTTCTCAGGCTCTGGGCCTTGCTTCATGGAAAAAAACTTCCGGAGGTGTTGGATGTTCCAGGCATTCTGGATGGGTGTCCCATCCTGCGTCTCAGTCGCTGCACCCGGCTGGAGAACATGAGCGACCTGAGCGGGCCCTCCACATGGGTGAAAGCTTGTGCAGCCCCTCCACAGAGAGGACCGCCTTAGGGCGAGTCGCCTACCTCGGCGTCTGGAGGCGGATGTTGCGGCAATGGTACCGCCACGAGCTTCTTTGGTACCTTGCCGCCCTTAGCGCGGCTTCACGACGGTGCTCCTCCCCCAGCACGAGGTCCATCCCCTGTGTGGCGTCCTGGTGCGCTTCGTCGAATGCCAGGACCCGTGCGGAGCGATGTTTGACCTCTTGAGGGAGAACCGCCTCAGCTCCATAGACGAGGAAGAACGGTGTCTCGCCCGTTGGCTTGGTGGCAGTGGTACGAATGGACCACAACACGGATTGGCATTCGTCGTGCCAACCCTAGCCGCAGGCTTCCAGCTTCTTCTTGAAGGTCCTGGTCTTGAGGCCTCTCATGACCTCAACGTTGGCGCGTTCAGCCTGACCGTTGCTCCTGGGGTGGGCCACCGAAGTGTAGCAGATCCGCGTTCCAAGGTTAGCACAATAGGTTTTGAAGAGGTTACTAGTAAACTGCGAGCCGTTATCTGTGATGATGCAGTTGGGGACCCCGAAGCGGCTCACGAGGCCCTTGATGAACTTGACAGCAGAGCCGGCCGGAATGGTACGGACGGCTTCCACTTCCGCCCACTTGGTGAACTTATCGATGGCGACATAGAGATAGCAGTAGCCCCCTAGCGCTCGTGGGAACGGGCCCAAGATATCCAGCCCCCAGACCGCGAACAGCCACGTGAGCGGAACGGTTTGGAGACCCTGTGCAGGATGATGGATCTGCTTGGCGTGGAATTGACAAGCTTCACAAGACTTCACCAGCTCGGCTGCATCGTTGAGTGCTATAGGCCAATAGAACCCACTGCGGAACACCTTACCAACGAGAGTCCGCGACGACGAGTGGTGTCCGCAGTCGCCGCCGTGTATGTCAGCCAGCAAGTCCTTTCCTTGATCGCCGAAGATGCAGCGCAACATAACATTGTTCGGTCGTTTCCTGTATAACTCGCCATCTTGAATGCAGTATGCCGTGGCACTGTCAGACCCGCGCGCTCTACTATATTCTTCCTTTCGGCAACGTCCGTGCGCCAGATACTCCTTGAATTCCTTGGTCCAGCCTCCTCACGGGGCTCGAGTGCCAAAAGTAGCGAGCTCCGAGGTTGGGCATAAGCTGAGGGCTCCCATGGCGGGGCTGTGGGAGCTCCTCCCAAACTGAGCCGTGCTTGGCGAGGTGGCGTAGCCGATAAGCGAAAGAGCCGCTCTTGAAGGCCGGGCTCTTGCGGTTGCCGCTTGTATGCTCTCTTGGCGATGTCGTCGGCTTCCTTGTTGGTGCCCGAGTGCGTGTTGCAGCTCTAGGCCGAGGCTGCTTTTCCATCTTGCGCACCTCCGCGAGGTAGGCCTCCATGTGCTCGTCCTTTGGCTCATATACTTTGTTGGAGAAGTTGACGAGGAGTTGCGAGTCGCCCTTGACAGTGAGGCGCTTCACTCCTAGAGCCGCCGCAGCCTTCAGGCCTGCTATGCGGCCTTCGTACTCTGCGATATTGTTGGAGACCTTCTCGCCGTGCTGGAAGCAAAGTTGCACGGCGTAGTAGAGCTTGTCCTGAGTGGGCGAGATGAGCACTGCTCCAGCCCCCGCGCCCTGGTGCGCAAAGGCGCCATCGAAATGCATGACCCAGCCATCTGGTGCCTCACTCTTTGGGGAGGTGGACCGGTGTTCTCCTTCCTCAAGAGCCGGGGCATCAGCCCATCCTGCCACAAAATCAGTGAGTGCAGCTCCCTTGATGACCCTGGTGGTGCTGAACTCCAGCTGGAACGCTTGCAGCTCAATGTTCCATTCAGCGACCCTTCCGGCCGAGTTTGGGCTCCACAGTACCCTCTCAGCGGTAAGATGAGGCGACCTTGATGGGGTGCCCTTGGAAATAATGTCGCAGCTTGCGAGGCCACCGAGTCTTGGCGGGGAGCCTGCGGCATGGGGTGGCGTGCCCTTGCGTCCCATAATGCAGTCTTGACAATCTGTGAGGCGTTCGACGAGGGATGGCGCACCGTTAAGGCTCGGGTCTTGCGGAGATTGTTCATATCCTGAGGTCTGACCGTCCTCGTGAGCTTCTGTGGTGTTGCCCTGCTGAGCTTGGCGCTCCGCTACTGACGGCCCCGTCGTGCCTTCCTGACCCTGAGCCGCATCAGCTCGGGCTTGACGCGGCACTCCCTTGTCTTGGCGCTCCTCCCGAACCGCCACCAGCGCCTCGCTGGCGGAGTATGGGGTGGCGGTGAGGTAGAGTACCAGAGGCTCGAGAGGCCTTTGCGCCACCATCACCGGGGGGCTGGTGAGGTATTTCTTGAGTTCTTGGAAGGCCCGGTCGGCCTCCGGGGTCCACTCGAAGGGGCCCTTCTTCTTCATGAGCTTAAAGAAGGGTAAGGCGCGCTCGCCTAGCTTGGAGATGAAACGCCCTAATGCGGTCACCCGTCCTACTAGTTTCTGCATCTGCTTTAGGGTCTGTGGTGGGCTCATGTCTTCGATGGTCTTAATCTTCTCTGGGTTCGCCTCGATCCCTCTGTGGGATACGAGGAACCCTAGTAGCTTGCCGGAGGGGACACCGAACACGCACTTCTCCGGGTTAAGCCCTAGGTTCACCCGGCGCAAGCTTTCAAAGGTCTCCTCCAAGTCTCGAATCAGCGTCCTCGCCTCATGAGATTTGACTACTATGTCGTCAACATAGGCCTCTGTGTTCCTCCCGAGCTGCCGCCCCAAGGCGATGTGCATCAGCCGCTGAAAGGTTGCGCCCGCGTTGCGGAGGCCAAAAGGCATGCAGGTGTAGCAATACACCCCACATGGTGTTAAGAAGGCCGTCTTCTCCACGTCCTCCACCGCCATCTTGATCTGATGGTATCTAGAGAACGCATCCAGGAAACATAGCAAATCGCACTCGGCGGTGGAATCGACGATTTGATCGATGCGCGAAAGAGGAATGGATCTTGGGGCAGGCTTTGTTGAGGTTGGTGAAGTTGGCCTTTATCTGTTCCTTCCCACCTTTCTTGACACCTAGCAGGGGTTCGCGACCAATCAGTGTCGAACTTCTCGAATGGTGCGGCCGCCTCTAGATTGCATATCTCTTGGGCGATGAAGGCCTGCTTCTCGGTGTCTTGCCGTCTATGCCTTTGCTTCACAGGCGCATGTTGGGGCACACCCTTAGATGATCTTGGATCACCTCTCTCGGGACCCCTACCGGTGATTGGGCTCCCATGCGAATATTTCCTTGTTAGCGCAAGAACCTCACCAAGGCTTCTTCTTGTCTGGTCAAGATTGGTTCCTATGGTAAAGGTGGCTCTGAAGACCCGTCCTCGTCAACCCAGCACCTGCTTGGTCTCCGCCTTGTCTTGGGTGAACAAGCTGCTTCTTCTTGGCGGCGCGGTCTCCTTGGCCTCTGGTGTGGCGGCCTTGGCTGGCTGTGCTCTCTGCGGCTTTAAAGCGAGTGAGTGCAAATCCTTGCCTCCTTAGTGTCCCCCTTGATGGTGAGGGCGCCCTTGCTCCTAGCATCTTCATGAGGTTGTAGGCGGGTGAGTGCCGCCATGAACTGAGCAAGGGCGGGTGCAGTATGGCATTATGCGGGAGGCCGATCTGAGGCGATGTCGAAGTCCACCAGCTCAGTCTGAGTGGTTATCGCGCATGCGAAGGTGTGCGGAGGCGGATCTGCCCAGTGGGCAGCTCTGCGCCTACTCGGAAAAAGGCTTCTTTGAGGCTGAGCCTCTCGGGCGGCACGTGGAGGCGAAGGCCTCCACGGAGAGCAAGTTGCAGATGGTAGGTGCCTGAGCATTGGGAGTATGCGGAGCCAGCGGTAGAGCAGGTGGTCTTCGAGTCGAAGGTGAGGTCGGCCTCGGGAAGCCCAACCGGCGGAGCCCCAGGCGCTGGATGCTGCTCGATCGGCGGAGGAAAGGCTTGATGTGGCGTCTGAAGGCGGCGGCAGGAGCCACTAGCTGGCCTTGGCGACTTCGTGGTGTCTGCGGCGCCGCGTAGTGTCTGGCGAAGAGGTTGCGGAGTTCTTCGAGGATGCCACAGTGGATCTGGGAGGTTGAACAACAACAGAACAGCGTGGCTTCGCCGGCGAGGCCATGGGGAACCAGTTGGACATGATCTTGTCGTCGCCTCTGTCTTCAGGGCGGCCTCCTCGTATGCCGGCAAACGGCGCGAATCTGCGGCGCCATCATAATAATGGCGGCATCTACGGCTTGAACAGTGGCCCCTTGCTTTTCGCTTCTGAGGCGGGGTCGGGCTCGGTACCCAGACTCCCTGCTGCCGGTGTCGGTCGTAGAGGCGGATGGCGGCGCCCTGCCATGGAAGCAAAAGCAGCGGCTGCAGTGATTGCAGATTGGTGGAAGGAGCTCGGCGCCTCCTACTGGCGCCAAATGTCGGATGTGGGGTTCGGCAAACCCTTAAAGTTGAACACTTTGGGGTTGAAAGTCGTTATATCGACTAGAGGGGTGAATAGGCGATTTTATGAATTCTTCAGCGAGAATTTGCGGTGAGAAATTCCTTAGCGAAGAACTACTTACTGCGGAATAAGTACTCGAAGTAAGCATAACAGATTACAAGCATTGTCATCATGATGAAATGAAGACAATCACAGTCTGAAAGCGTAATCACGAGGATAACACAAGATGAAGACAAAGCGGTGAAGAAATTGAGCGAGGAAATTGAGAAAGTCTTGATCAAAGTCTTCAAACACAGATATGAACAAACACTCAACACGATAATGAGGAAATGAAAGGGTTGAGAAATAGAACCGATTAGGTTGGTGAAGACAATGATTTGGTAGACCAGTTCAAGCTGCTTTGTCTCGGTTATGCGTCTGGTTGGGCGGTGAGTATTTAAACTCGAGACACACAGTCCGGACACCCGATCGTTGAGCACGCAGCTCGGGACACCAAGTCCTCACCGTATTCTCCTTGAACTAAGGTCACACAGACCTCGTCCAATCACTCGTGGTAAGTCTTGAGCGACTTTCAAACCTTCACAGACTTGGTCACTCGGCGATCCACAATTCCTCTTGGATGCTCTAGACCATGCGCCTAACCGTCTGGAAGAAGCACAATCTTCAAAGGTAACAAGCGTCGGATCACACAGGATCAATTTCTTGATGATGCTCAATCACTTTGGGTTTGTTGGGGTTTGGTTTTGGGTTTTCCTCACTTGATGATTTTCGCTCAAAGTCCTCGGAGGATGGGTTGCTCTCAAATGACAAGTGTCAAGTTCTCTCGGGCAGCCAACCAGCTAGTGGTTGTGAGGTGACTATTTATAGCCTAGGGAGCAGCCGACATGATAAGACATAAATGCCCTTCAATGATATGACCGTTAGGTGGATAAGATATTTTGGGACAGGTGGCGCAACACGACAGCGATCGGAAATTTGAATATCAAATTCCTCGGGGCTATCATGTTCCTCCTTTGTGTAGGCAATTACGCATGGCGAATTCCTAACTCCTCGGTCGAGAACAAATTCCTCGGTGACGGAAGAACTTCGTCTCATCCTTTGAAGAAATTGGTGAACTGTATGAGATTTCAAAGGCTTCACTCGAAGGATTGGTAGGTGTAGGATTTTGAGTTGAGCATCACATGGAAATTTTCCTTAGTATTTCCTCGACCCCCTTTAACGATGCGATGTTTCCTATGACTCAAGAAAAAGAAAATGAAACTAAGTCTTCACGCTTCATGTTCCTCAAATGAATACCAAGTCTTCAAGGTCACACCAATTTCTTCACTTTCAAAGTCTTGAGAAAGTCTTGAGAATATCAAAGTCTTGATTGAAGAACTTCATTTTTAGAATTCGACTTTCTCTGTAAATATCAAACTCCTCATAGACTTATAGATCTGTGTACACTCACAAGCGCATTAGTTACTTAACCTATAAGTCTTCAATACACCAAAATCACTAAGGGGCACTAGATGCACTTACAATCTCCCCTTTTGGTGATTGATGACAATATAGGTTAAGTTTTCAACGAGGATAAACATATGAAGTGTAAATCTGATAATGAGGAATTTGATTGCAAGATATAGAAGAACTCCCCCGAAGATGTGCATAGTGAGAATTTGCTTTTGAGGCAATGCACATTTGAAGAAATGAATCATGGAGATCTCCCCTATATCTTGTAATTCATACGCATTTAACATATAGTATGAAGAATTTGAAATGCATGATGAAATATGGTGCTTGATGTTATGCAAGGTAGCATCAAAATATGAGCCAAATCGATTTGCTATGAAGATTTTCAAGGAGCTCACGAGAATCGAGCATAGAGCAAGAGCATAATGCATCAAAAGTATCAAAGCACCATCGGGTTTAAGATTACAACTCGATCCAATAAAAGGTTTGGAAGAGCGAGTTGTAACTTAATAGAAATAAAATCTGTATATAGACAAAAACTAGACCGGCTTGAAGACTAACTCAAATTTCTCCCCTTTGTCATCGAATGACCAAAAGGATCGGCGAGGACTAACGCTCTTGAAGAATTTCAAGTTGAAGGCGGGCCTTGACATTGTTGGGGTCGATTGTTGAAGTAGCACCAGCCGCGGTGTCTTCCAAATCTTCATTTTCATCGATGTCATGAGATGAAGAATAGGGCTAGCCACCAAGGAAGGAACTTTGACCTTCTTGAATTTCTTGGAGGAGGTGCGAGACCGGTCAAATTATTCCTTGAGTCCCATTGAAGTCAGTTCTTCTTCAGATTGTAGACATGTGAAAGAACAGCCAGTGTGCTTGAAGGTTTCATGGAGGTACTAGTGGTTTTCTTCTTTGCATTTGTGTGTGGAGGTCATGTTGTAAAGAAGAGTACCAAGCTGGCGCTTGACCCATCTATGATTCGATCAACCTTACCTTGGGCAGTGAAGGTCATGTTACCTTGAAAAGAGTACCAAGCGGATTCTTTTGCTTGGGGCGAGAGGGTGTCGGTGAGTTGCATCACCACCTCGGGAATCGTAAGTTCAGGTTCTTGGTGAGGAATTTCTTGTTCCTCAACAGTGCGATCGAGGATTAGCGGCAGCAGTTTCATCGGCACTAGTGGCTGGAATTTCTTCACCTGCAGAACCAGTGGGTTGAGTTTCTTGAGTCCATTTGGATTTGTTTGTGCGAGGGGTGAGGAATTTGTTGGGGCGGGGTGAAGAGAGGAGTATTGGGATGCTGACTTTCCCAAAAGTCATCATTTATCACAGGAGTGGTGCATCAATATCCACATCTTCATCTTCAATTTCCTCGGCACCCGACTGAGGAATTTCATAGTCGATGAGGAAATAAGCTGGGGTTGAAGGATTGCATCCACTTCAATTTCTTCATCAAACTGCTCTATGAAGCAGCGGAATGATGTTCTTCATGATCAATTGGGATCTCATAGTCTTCTCAAAGGAACAACTTCCTTTGATGGTATGGAGAAATTGGAACAGCATCAATTGGATTTTCAAATGAGCTGGTCATTGGCTTCATTTTCTTCACAGCCGAAGAATCGGCTTGGTGATGCTTTCCTTTTCTTCCAGCAGCTCGTTCTGCAGCCTTGGTTTTCTTCACATCGAAGCGGATGGAAGATTTGGAGTTGGAGTTGGCGCGAGGAGGAGTGAGGAATTTGGTTCAGTTTCTTGAGAACAAGCGATGTAGTTGCCTGTCTTGAGCAATTTCTTGAGCGCACCACTAGTGGGTGCCTTGGCAATTCTTCGATGGCTGGAATGGGATCATCAGCCACGGAATCAGCATTTTCATCAATGGGCTGAGCGTCATCAGTGGTCTTGGCATTTTCTTGATGAGGCTGGTGAGGCTCGGCTGAGGAATTCATGTTGCATTGGGGCAGCAACATTTGTGAATTTCTTCGTCGGGTTGCGAATCGACCTTGGCTCCTTGCCAATCAGCATAGTAGGAATCAAAGTTTTCTTTGAGGTCTTGAATTTCAGTTTGGACTGGAGAAGCTCCTCGGTGTCATCTTGACAACGTTTTCTTGAGAACTTCTCCTTCTGTATTGAGCCTTTTGATTTCCCTTGCCTTCTCAAACTTCCATTTTCTTCAGCTATGAAGTGAGTCAACATATGACTTTGTCCGGTGTCAAATGAAGGTCGAGGCGGAGGGTATTGGGATCATTGTGCGAGATCAATAAAATCGAGGACTTTCTTGGGTCCAATAGCGATGCACAGATGTACCTTTGGCTCTAGCGGCCTTTACTTGCGGTCTCGATGATTTCCGCAAGTTCTTCATCGAGGCCTTCATCATCGGATGGCACATGGAATGCAACTGTTTCTTCCTTGGGCTGGGCGAGGACCTCGTCCATTTGTTGCTTTGGTCTTGGTGAGTCGGGCGAGATGAAGAAATGGGAGCAGGTGAGGAACTTGCGAAATGCTGAGGCAATTGAAACCAGCAGTCCTTTGACATGTAGCTAGGTGCACAGAGGCTGAAGGTTTTTGGAGCTGTTGAGGACTTTGGTGGAGCAGCGATGAGTGTGAGAATTGGCTTGGAGGTGCTTCTTTGAGGAACTTGGCCGTGGTAGCGAGATGATGAAGCACTTGGCTTATGAGCAGGCTTCTTTTGCATGGATTTCCTCGGTTTGACCGAGACCTCGATGGCGATGCAATGGCAGAATCCTCATTGAATTTCTTCTTGCCTCCTTTGCTTGCTTTGCCAATTTTGCTTGGCGTTTAGCCCATTCATCGGAAAGTCCTCACCTCGTTTGATGCTTGTGGGATCAGCTACTTGGCAGTGCCAAAGGAGCTCTTGGGCATGGAGGATTAAGGCGAATTTCTTCATGTACTTAGGAGTTACATATCTATATTCCCTCCATTCCGTGCCCATCTCCGTTCAATCTTACGAATCGCACCTTGCGTTGATTTTTCTTTCTTCATCCGGTGTGCGATAGTCGGCATATATTTCCTCGGGGATTTCAAGCGCAGTCATAACCTCGGTTTCTTTCCTCCCTTCTATGGCTTCTTACCGTCGCCATGTTCTTGATTGAGAAATTGAACAATTGAGTTCTCTGAAGAAGTATGCAGTTTTCTTCGAGAGCAGCTGCAAATGAGTTAAGTTGATGAGAACCTAGGGATTCAGCAGCGGACATTTGTACTGTGAGCAGAGTATAGGTGCGAGGAATTTGGAGAGGTCATATCGTTCTCGAAGGTTTTCAAAAGAACAAGTTTTGAGGATTTTGACGGATGAGCCTTGAAGAATTTCACTAAGCGTTCTTTGTCTTAGGTTCGAGTTGTATAGATCGAGGATCCACACAATTGAGGAATCTTGAAGAAAATCATTGCTTAGAAAGCGAATCAAGAGATTTGAGGTGTTCATATGTGTGAAGATTTGAAGAATAAACACCTTTGAAGAATTTGAAGAAGATTTGAGAATCAAGCGAGTAATAAAAGTAACTTTTAATTACCCAAAGTGAAGAACACGACGAACTGAGATGAACAGTTGGGAAGTTCGTCGTTCAGATCTTCACGCCCTAACTTGGCGGAGGAAGACAACTTCTGGCTGACGGCGGAGTGAAGATTTCATGGTGGTAGCGATCGTCGGCGACAAGGTCAAAGCGGTGAAGCTTTTCCTCACGGCGACGATGGAGTAAGCGGCGGCGCTAGGGTTTGAGGAGCTCGGCGGGAGAGAGAGGTCGGCGAGTAAAAAAGTGAGGAAGGGGAGAGGGTATTTATAGACCACGGTGAAAAGCGGATCGCCCGAAGATTTAGGACGAACATGCCTGACTATTTCCTTCTCACGACATGTGTCACCCACGTCTTGTGTAGTGGAGATCGTGTCACGATCGTGGGTGAATAAATAATGCATCGTGGGATGCGGAGCAGTTTAATGGCAAAAGCGAAGGTTTGGATAAGATCAGTTTTAAAGTTCGTTGCAATTTCTTGGTATCAAGGACACGGTGAAGATTTTGAGCGAGTTTCAAAATAGAACGCACATGAAGAATTTGTGAATGGATTGGGTTGAGTATAGCATAGAGGGAAGGGTCGATCACATTCACTTAGCGAAAAGCGACTTGAAGAAATAGCCATAAGTGAATCTTGTAGAGGAATATATATATATATATATATATATATATATATATATATATATATATATATATATATATATATATATATATATATGAAGAAAAAGGCAGCGGAAGCAGTGAAGATTTTGCAAAGTTGAAGAATTTGAAAAAGCTGAAGAATTTCAAAAGCGAGGAAAAACTCAAATTGAAGATTTTCAACTTTGGTGGTGGCGTGACCCACCGTATAAGAATGATGATTTCAGACACCGCGTACAATTGTCGTAGGGTTCTGAGAATCAAATTCTTCATTAATTTCTTCACACTAAGAGTGTTATTCTTCATTGATTGAAGAAAAACGTTTCTTCATGTGTTGCACATCTAAGTCATCAATTTTGCATAAGTGTTAGGATGTGTGCCTTTTTCAAAGAACGTTCGAAGATTCTAAGATATTTAGCTCACATCGCAACTTGCTAAATCTCTTCTCATCCAAGGGCTTAGTGAAGATATCAGCTAGCTGTTCTTGATCTTCACGTGCTTGATGGAGATGTAAGCCCTTCAACACATGATCACGAAGAAAATGATGAAGAATTTGAATGTGCTTTGTCTTGAGTGCTGAAGCTGGGTTGTGAGCAATCTTGATGGCACTCTCATTGTCACAATAGAGGCACATTCTTCACGTTGATGCCGTAGTCCTTGAGGTTTGCTTCATCCACAGCAATTGAGCACAACACGAGCCAGCAGCAATGTATTCAGCTTCCGCGATGAGACGGTGATCTGTGATTCTGTTTCTTGAGGACCAACGGACCAAAGATCGTCAGAAATGACAAGTACCAGATGTTGACTTGCGGTCCACGATCACCAGCATAGTCAGTCAGAATATCAATGAGATCAAAAGTAGAGCCCTTGGGTACCATAATCCTAGTGTTGGTGTGTGAGCTAGATATCGAAGAATATGCTTCACACCTTATGGTGTGATTCCTTGGTGTAGCTTGAAATCGGGCACACATGCAAACACTAAGCATTATATCTGGCCTAGATGCACATAAGTACAATAAAGAACCAATCATGGGCGGTATACCTTGTGATCGAAGTCAATACCATTTTCATCGATTGCATAGATGGCCATTTGTGGGCATAGGAATTTTGACACCTTTGCAATCTTGCATGCGAATTTCTTGAGGACATCTTTGAGGTATTTCTCTGAGATATGAATATGCCATTGTGTTGTTGTGAATTTGAAGACCTAAGAAGAATTTCAACTCTCCATCATAGACATTTGATATTCTTCACTCATCATATAGGCAAATTCATCACTATAACGTTGGTCGATACAGCCAAAGATAATATCATCAACATATATTTGGCACACAAACAGTTCACCATCATAAGATTTAGTAAAGAGAGTAGAATCGAGTGAACCGGGTGTGAAGCCATTCTTCACGAAGAATTCCTTCAATGTATCATACCATGCCGTGGGGCTTGCTTGAGAGCCATAGAGGGCCTTATTGAGTCTGAAGACTTTGTCGGGATTCTTTGGATCTTCAAAACACAGGGGTTGAGCAACATATACTTCTTCCTCAAGCTTACCATTGAGGAATGCACTTTTCACATCCATTTGATATAAAGTGATATTGTGATGGTTAGCATAGGCGAGTAATATCTGAATAGACTCAAGTCTAGCAGCAGTGCAAAAGTTTCATCGAAATCAATTCCTTCAACTGCGTGTAGCCTTGAGCTACTAGTCGTGCCTTATTCCTCACCACAAGACCATTTTCATCTTGCTTGTTGCGGTAGATCCACTTTGTGCCAATGATATTATGCTTGCGAGGATCGGACGTTTGACCGGTTCCAGACGTTGTTGAGCTCGAGCTGATGTAATTCTTCTTGCATGGCCTGAATCCACTCGGCTCGAAATGCTTCATCTACCTTAGTGGGCTCTGTGATAGAGACAAAAGCATAGTGCCCACAAAAGTTAGATAAATGTGAAGCTTTTGGCGTGTGAGAGGACTGGCGCTTTAATGTCATCGATGATCTTCTCCACTTGCACTTCTTTTTGCAGCGAGGATGAGCTGGTTGTCGTCGAGGAATTTGATCATTTTCCTCGGCACCATTTTCTTGACATTATCTTGGTGCATCAGCTCGGCGTTCTTGGCGTCTGAGAATGAATTCTTGACAGTTTCTTGATGGGAATGACATCCTCGGTTGCCTTGAACTGATAGAATCCTCGGTGCTGGTTAATCTAACACAGAAGGTAGGTGCTCTCTTTGCGAGCCATTAGTTTCATCGAACCGCACATCTGATGTCAACAATCTTGTGAAGAGTGATGTTGAAGACTACTGTAGGTGTGCGAGTCCTTTCCGTAACCAAGCATAAAACCTTCATGTGCTTTGGTGCAAATTTAGAGTTGTGGTGAGGATCTCTAATCCAGCATTTAGCACGAAGACTTTGAAATAACTTACATTAGGTTTCTTGTCGTTGAGGAGTTCATAGGCAGTCTTCTTGAAGAATTTGTGAAGATATACTCTGTTGATGATGTGGCATGCGGTGTCAATTGCTTCAATCCAAAAGCGACTAGGCGTTTTGTATTCATCAAGCATAGTCGAGCCATCTCAACAAGAGTTCTGTTCTTGCGCTCCACGGCGCCATTTCTTTGAGGAGTATAAGGGCAGATAACTCATGAGTAATACCAAGTTCATCAAGATAGTCATCAAGACCGAATTCTTGAACTCAGTTCCATTGTCACTCTGATGTGCTTGATCTTCACACCAAAGTTAGTTGAAGCCCTCGAGGAAAATCGTTTGAAGACTTCTGCACTTGATTTTTGTAAGTAACAATGTGTACCCATGTGTGAGAGTAATCATCAACAATAACAAAGCCATATAGAGATGCATCATTAGTGACGGTGAGTAATGATTGGGACCAAAGAGGTCCATGTGAAGCAATTCGAAGGGGCGAGTAGTGGTCATGATAGTCTTATTTGGATGCTTGGCCTTGGTCATTTTCCAGCTTCACGGGCTCGCATAAGTGATCCTTGAGAATTTGACATTCTCAATGCCAATGACATGCTTCTTCTTCCATGGCGTGTGCAAATTCCTCATGCTGCGTGACCAAGTCGTCGATGCCATAGCCAATATACGAAGCTTTTGCAAGTAGGCACATGGCTGGTTGTGGTCACTGTGGAGAAGTCAACAATATACAAGTCTCCTCTCCTAAAGCCTTGAAGACTTTGGAATTGTCGACTTCCATAATCACAACACAGCGATACTTGCCAAAGATAACAACCATATCAAGATCACAAAGCATTGAGGCTGACATGAGGTTATATCCTAAGGACTCAACAAGCATGACTTTGTCCATGTGCATGTCCTTAGAGATAGCAACCTTACCAAGACCCAATACGACTTTTGCCTTTGTCGGCAAAGATGATATGCTTGAGATGTGGCGGTGATAAGGAGCATCCATCAATAGATTCTTGTCACCGGTCATGTGATTTGTACATCCACTATCGAGAACCCACTCGGTGGCTTTGGGTTGATCATCCTGCGGATGAATTAGTACAACTTACGATCTCATATACTTCATCGGTGAAGAATATGATATCAAGTTCATCGAGATGAATTTCATCGATCGATTATTCAGATAAGCGGTATGAGGGCGTGTGAAATGAAAGTTCATTTCATCATGATTAACTGCGTCCTTCGAGCAATTTTGTCGGGCCCTGACAAATTCTTGAGCGTTAAGGCACGTCTGGAGACTGACCTGCGAGAAGAGATTAGTTCTTTTCTTCACCACCCACATCGAAGGGGTGGCAAAGAGTTCATCACTCTGCGAGCACCATACGAGAATGGTGGCATAGAGGCCAAACCATTTCGTTTCACATAAGAGGGTTAGGGTAAGCATATGAATAAGAGAGAAATTCTTGAGGACTTATGAACATATTGGTTTGAAGAATAATGCACATATTCATAGCCCTTAGCTCTACCTGCGAAGCAGAGTTGTTAGCACGATGATAATCATATGAGGACTTTGATCCTTTTGAGAATTTGATCCACGTGAGAATTTGGTCCGTATGAGGACTTGGATCCATATGAAGAATTTGGTCCATATGAAGAATTTGATCTGGGGTTCCTATTCTTCTTGGTGGTGTCATGAGGACATTCACTGAAGACTTTCAAGGCACTTCTTGGGAACCCAGATTTTCTTCATAGGAAACCGTTCTGCGATTAGTGCCAACATATCTAGCAAATACTTCACCATTCTGATTTTTGAACAGTTTATAGTTTGAGTCAAATGACTCATCGGCGAGAATGAGAAATTAGCATGTAAAGCCGGATAAGTTAGATGGATCAAGCTGGAGGTCCCTTTGCACAACCCATGAGGTTTTGGGATCTTGCTCGGGCTTCAATATGTTCCATCGACATTGAGTTTCCTCTCAAAGGCAATACCCTCTTTCCTAGGGTTCTGTTGAGGATCTGCTTTTAAGCACATCACAAAAGTCGATGCCCTTTGAGGCTTTTGTACATACTGTCATGTACAATTCCTTCGATCTGCATCGTCGGTGATACTAGCAATGTCCTCGGATGAGGAATTAGTGATAGCGAAGCGGTGAAGAATTTATAACAGTTGAAGCATTTGAACATTCGGTGAAGAATTAGCGATTCACGTTCAATGCACTTTAAGCATGGAGGAACAAATTCTTCTTGAGAAGCGCTGATTTGTTGAGCAAGTAATGAATCGCGCTCCTACGAAGATCTTCATAACTCGCTCTTAGCTTCTCAAGATCTTGCTTTCTTTGAAGAAATTCATAAGAAAGTTTCTCATGATCGAGATAGGAGAGTGTTATGATGACCTTGAAAGGCTATCAAGCCTAGGTGAAGTCTCTGAAGATTTTCGATCGGGGCTTGAGTCGATCCATTTCTTCACCTAACATATCATCACTCTTATCTAGCATGTTTTGAACCTTTTCAAAAGCCCTTTGTTGTTTTATAGCAATCTTAGCAAGTTTAGAGTAGCTGGGCTTGAGATCCTCATCGATTCATTTTCACTAGATTGGAGGAGGTGAAATTGAGTACCTTAGCACCTTTTGCCATGAAGCAATAGGTGGGGCGTAGTCATCATTTTCCTCATCGGGCTTGTCGGTGAGTCAGTTTCTTGATGTTGAAGATGGACTTGCTAACAAAAGCGATAGCAAGAGCGGACTAGCCACACAGTTGGTTCTTGGACTCCTCCTCTTCCTCATGTTCCTCGATTCAGCTTGAGTCCATTTCCTTGCCAATGAATGCTCGAGCCTTTTGGAGCTGCTCTTCTTGTGAGAAAAAGGTTTTGAGGATTTTGATGATGAAGATTTGATGATTTCTTCTTCTTCTTGGCGTCATCAGAACTGTAATCCTTGTGTTTCTTCTTCCTTAATTCCTTTTCCCCGAGGACAATCTTGGATATAGTGACCAGGTTTCTTGCATTTGTGACAAAGTCTTCTCTTATAGTCACTAGATGAGGAATCACTTTGCTTCTTGAGGATTTTCCAGCGACCACGTCTTGAGAATTTCTGGAATTTCTTCACGGCGGTGCTAGCTCTGGCCAAATTCTTGAGGATCTCCAAGGCTACTACGAGTCTTCACTCTCAGATTCGGACACAGCCTTGGCCTTGAGGCGCGTGTTTTCCATAGCAGAACCATAGAGATCTCTCTTTTGACAAGCTGGAACTTCGTGAGTATTTAGCCTTTCGAGGATATCGGCAGGATCAAGAGACTTGTAGTCAGCTCGTTCTTGTATCATCGGTGCGGAGTATCAAATGAGGAATCAGCGATCTTAACAATTTCTTCACCACCTCATGGTCGGTGATGTCGATGGCACCAAGTGCTTGAAGCTCATTTGAGATGTCGGTGAAGCGATCGAAGGTTTGTTGAACATTTTCGTTGTCGAGTCTTTTGAAGCGGTTGAAGAGATTCGAAGAACATCAACTCGAGAGTCACGCTGAGTTGAGACACCTTCATTACTTTGGACCTTTGTCCCGGATGAGTTTAGCGATTCCAAAGCACTCACTCTTCCATATTGACCTTTGCTTAGATGGCCACATATGATATTCTTTGCTTGAGAATCGAGTTGCTTGAATCTCTTCACATCAGCATCATTCGGAGAAGGTGTGGTGAGGAAACACCTTTTATCACAACATACCGAGAGATCGTTGTCAATTGCTTCAAGATGCATTAGCATTTTGTTCTTCGATGAGGGTAGTCCGTCCCATCGAAGGTAGGACACCCTGCTGAGACCTTGATCATACCTGCGGTCGACATAACTAAAACTCCGGTGGTTAAACCAAAATCACCGAGAACAAGGGGTACCTTGCTCGATACCAATTGAAAGTCGTTATATCGACTAGAGGGGGTGAATAAGCGATTTTATGAATTCTTCTTTGAGAGAATTTGCGGTGAGAAATTCCTTAGCGAAGAACTACTTACTGCGGAATAAGTACTCGAGTAAGCATAACAGATTACAAGCATTGTCATCATGATGAAATGAAGACAATCACAGTCTGAAAGCGTAATCACGAGGATAACACAAGATGAAGACAAAGCGGTGAAGAAATTGGGCGAGGAAATTGAGAAAGTCTTGATCAAAGTCTTCAAACAGAGATATGAACAAACACTCAACACGATAATGAGGAAATGAAAGGGTTGAGGAAATAGAACCGATTAGGTTGGTGAAGACAATGATTTGGTAGACCAGTTCAAGCTGCTGTCTCGGTTATGCGTCTGGTTGGAAGCGGTGAGTATTTAAACTCGAGGACACGAGTCCGGACACCCGATCCTTGAGCACGCAGCTCGGGACACCAAGTCCTCACCGTATTCTCCTTGAACTAAGGTCACACTGGACCTCGTCCAATCACTCGTGGTAAGTCTTGAGCGACTTCCAAACCTTCACAGACTTGGTCACTCGGCGATCCACAATTCCTCTTGGATGCTCTAGACCATGGCGCCTAACCGTCTGGAAGAAGCACAGTCTTCAAAGGTAACAAGCGTCGGATCCACGCAGGATCAATTTCTTGATGATGCTCAATCACTTTGGGTTTATTGGGGTTTGGTTTTGGGTTTTCCTCACTTGATGATTTTCGCTCAAAGTCCTCGGAGGATGGGTTGCTCTCAAATGACAAGTGTCAAGTTCTCTCGGAGCAGCCAACCAGCTAGTGGTTGTAGAGGCGGCTATTTATAGCCTAGGGAGCAGCCCGACATGATAAGACATAAATGCCCTTCAATGATATGACCGTTAGGTGGATAAGATATTTTGGGACAGGTGGCGCGCAACACTGACAGCGATCGGAAATTTGAATATCAAATTCCTCGGGGCTATCATGTTCCTCCTTGTGTAGGCAATTCGCCTTTGGCGAATTCCTAACTCCTCGGTCAGAACAAATTCCTCGTGACGGAAGAACTTCGTCTCATCCTTTGAAGAAATTGGTGAAGCTGTATGAGATTTCAAAGGCTTCACTCGAAGGGATTGGTAGGTGTAGGATTTTGAGTTTAGCATCACATGGAAAATTTTCCTTAGTATTTCCTCGACCCCCTTTAACAGTACGGTGTTTCCTATGACTCAAGAAAGAGAAAATGAAACTAAGTCTTCACGCTTCATGTTCCTCAAATGAATACCAAGTCTTCAAGGTCACACCAATTTCTTCACTTTCAAAGTCTTCAGAAAGTCTTCAGAATATCAAAGTCTTCAGTTGAAGAACTTCATTTTTAGGGGTCGACTTTCTCTGTAAATATCAAACTCCTCATAGACTTATAGATCTGTGTACACTCACAAACGCATTAGTTACTTAACCTATAAGTCTTCAATACACCAAAATCACTAAGGGGCACTAGATGCACTTACAATCTCCCCCTTTTTGGTGATTGATGACAATATAGGTTAAGTTTTCAACGGGGATAAACATATGAAGTGTAAATCTGATAATGAGGAATTTGATTGCAAGATATAGAAGAACTCCCCACGAAGATGTGCATAGTGAGAATTTGCTTTTGAGGCAATGCACATTTGAAGAAATGAATCATGGAATCTCCCCTATATCTTGTAATTCATACGCATTTAACATATAGTATGAAGAATTTGAAATGCATGATGAAATATGGTGCTTGATGTTATGCAAGTAGCATCAAAATGTGAGCCAAATCGATTTGCTATGAAGATTTTCAAAGGAGCTCACGAGAATCGAGCATAGAGCAAGAGCATAATGCATCAAAAGTATCAAAGCACCATCGGGTTTAAGATTACAACTCGATCAATAAAGGTTTGGAAGAGCGAGTTGTAACTTAATAGAAATAAAATCTGTATATAGACAAAAACTAGACCGCTTGAAGACTAACTCAAATTTCTCCCCTTTGTCATCGAATGACCAAAAGGATCGGCGAGGACTAACACTCTTGAAGAATTTCAAGATGAAGGCGGGCCTTGACATTGTTGGGGTCGATTGTTGAAGTAGGACCAGCCGCAGTGTGTTACAAATCTTCATTTTCATCGATTAATGCGAGATGAAGAATAGGGCTAGCCACCAAGGAAGGAACTTTGACCTTCTTGAATTTCTTGGAGGAGGTGCAGACCAGTCAAATTCTTCCTTGAGTCCCATTGAAGTCAGTTCTTCTTCTTTGTAGACATGTGAAAGAACAGCCAGTGCGCTTGAAGGTTTCATGGAGGTAGTAGTGGTTTTCTTCTTTGCATTGTGTGTGGAGGTCATGTTGTAAAGAAGAGTACCAAGCGGCGCTTGACCCATTTATGATTCTGATCAACCTTACCTTGGGCGGTGAAGGTCATGTTGTAAAAAGAGTACCAAGCAGTTCTTATGCTTGGCGGAGGGTGTCGATGAGTTGCATCACCACCTCGGGAATCGTAAGTTCAGAGTTCTTGGTGAGAATTTCTTGTTCCTCAGCAGTGCGATCGAGGATCAGCGACAGACAGTTTCATCAACACTCTTGGCTGGAATTTCTTCATGCAGAACCAGCGGGTTGAGTTTCTTGAGTCCATTTGGATTGTTTGTGCGAGGGGTGAGGAATTTGTTGGAGGCGGGGTGAAGAGAGGAGTATTGGGATCTGACTTTCCCAAAGTCATCATTTATCACAGGAGTGGTGCATCCAATATCCACATCTTCATCTTCAATTTCCTCGGCACCTGACTGAGAATTTCATAGTCGATGAGGAAATAAGCGGGGTTGAAGGATTGCATCCACTTCAATTTCTTCATCAACCTGCTCTATGAAGCGGCGGTGATGTTCTTCATCGAGATCAATTGGGATCTCATAGTCTTCTCCAAAGGAACAACTTCCTTTGATGGTATGGAGAAATTGGAACAACATCAATTGGATTTTCAAATGAGCTGGTCATTGGCTTGAGCAGACTTAATTGCTTCGGAAGAGTTGGTTCGGGACAAGGTTATTGAGAGAACCTTGTGGAACTAGTTATGAGTTCAGCTTGCAAAGTTCTTCATAAAGGCGGGGTTGAGCTTTATGAACCATGTAGTTATTGCAATAAGACTTGCGGCTCAAGGCATCGGCCATTACATTAGCCTTGCGAGGTATAGGATATCTGCATGATTGTAATCGACAATAGCTTCCATCCATTGGCTTGGCGGAGGTTCAGATCTGGCTGATGGCAGGTACTTCAGACTTTGATGATCGGTGAAGATCTCACAATGATTACCGAGAAGGTATTATCGCCATAGCTTGATTGCAAACATAACGCAACAAGCTCGAGGTCGATAAGCGGGTAGTTCTCTTCGTGAGGGCGCGCTTGGCGGGAGGCATAAGCAACCACCTGCGCTCTTGCATTAGGACACAGCCTAATCCTTGGCGTGAAGCGTCGCAATAGATGACAAAGTCCTTGCGAGAATCAAGGGGAGCAAAGCTTTGGGAAGATGTAAACTTGTCCTTGAGTGTGCGGAAACTTTACGACACTTTTCGGTCAATCAAACTTAACGCCTTTGTGTAGCAGATTGGTCGATGGCTTAGCGATCTTGGAGAAGTTCTCGACAAAGCGGCGTAATAGCTAGCTAGTCCAAAAAGCTTGACTTGCTTGACGGTCTTGGGAGGGTCGATCAAGAATAGCTGAACTTCGCTCTGGGTTGTGACAATACCATCCTTGGAGATGACATGCACAAGGTAGGTTACTTCGGGAAGCCAGAATTCGCACTTGGAATACTTGGCATAAAGTTGATGCTCTCGAAGCTTATCCAGAACAAGGCGAAGATGTTCAGCATGTTCTTCTTTATTCTTCAAATATACCAGAATATCATCTAGATAGACTACAACGAACTTGTCGAGGTAATCCATGAATATGTAGTTCATCAGAGGAGAGAATGTAGCTGGAGCATTGGTTAAACCGAATGACATGACAGTGTACTCGTAAGAACCATAACGAGTGATGAATGCGGTCTTTGGAATATCCTCTTCATGAACACGGATCTAGTGGTAACCCAACCTCAAGTCGAGTTTAGAGAATATCGATGAACCGGCCGATTGATCATCTGGATCATTGATCCGAGGAAGGGATATTTGTTACGAATTGTAAGCTTGGTTGATAGGATGGTAGTCTTGGACCAAGCGGTTTGTTCCATCCTTCTTCTTGAAGAAGAAGGTGCTCCCCAAGCAGAGGAACTTGGACGAATGAAACCCTTGCGAAGAGATTTGTCGATTTCCTCCTTAAGTTCAAGGAGTTCATGAGGTGGCATCTTGTAGGGTCGTTTGGCAGTAGGAATGGTGCCTGGTTACAAGTCGACGATGGACTCGACAGCCCGGGCAGGGGGTATTCCTGGAAGTTCTTCTGGAAAGACATCTAGGAAGTCGCGAACAACCACTACAAAAAAATACACTTCCGTGATGATACGTGTTTGTCACAGTAGGTCGCGTTTTTTTGTCATGCATGTACATCCATGACGATTTTATGACAGAATCAAGATAGCCATACCTGTGATGTCGTAGAAGTGTTCCATGACATTACCAAAATTATCATCACGAAAGTGTCCACTTCCATGACGATAAATCGCGTCCGCGAAGTGCTTTCGTCAAGGGTGACCGACCGTGGCATCCGCAAGTAGCGAACGCTGTTAAGCTATCGGGTCGGGTTATGGATCCGATAACCCGTTAACAACCCGACCAATGGGAAATTTCCGTGTAAAATTCTTATTGGCGGACGAAACAAATGTCGGCTCGTCGATGGGTCGGATAGGCGCCTATGATATGTCGACCGTGCCACGGCCCTGCTGGCCCATTTAGCTTACAAAGCCGACCCGTTTGACTTGGTCGAAAGTTAACGGCTGGCCATGAAAAGCTTGTGCGGTCTCTTCACAAATAGCCCATTTTACGGCTGTTAACTCACGGCCCGTTAGGCCCTAAAAAATCGGCCCAACAACGTCATGTGGGGCGTCGAATATAACACCAGCCCATTTCACTTTTGGCCCATGTATGTCCCACGGCGTCTTCGGCCCATATGAGGCCTTCGTATCTTCGGCCCTTCTACGGGCCCACGGTGACTCTAGCCCATAATGAATAGTAATTTTATTTGTACCGTTAATGGGCGTGATTTACATGGGCGTTTCTGCCCGTGTTAGATTTGGCCTATTAACGGCCCATCGTTCTTGGGCTCCTTTTGGCCCTCGATTACTTAGGCCCGTTCTTGGCCTGTTCCCTAATGGGCCAAATTCGGCCCATGGCAAGAGTCGGCCCGTTACTGGCTTGTTACCCTAATGGGCCAAATTCGGCCCATGGCAAGAGTCGGCCCGTTTCTGGCCTGTTAACCCGTTGCACCTTTTCCAACCCGTCCTATATTCTGGCCCATTAACGACCCGTTATGCTGTGTGAAATTAAGCCTTTTTGATCCTACGGCTGTTAATGGCCCGTTACCGTCTTTGAGCGATACCATTTATGCCCGATTACGGCCCATGTGAACCCATTTGTCCAACGGCCGAGGCCCACCAATTCTGAGCCCATTTATCGGCGGCACGAGGCCCACCGATTATAGGCCCATTTATCGGCGACCCGTAGAGACCCATGGATCCTCGGCCCGTATATAACCCATGGTAGTTCGACCACTAGCAAACCAGGGAAAAAAAAGACTAGGAAATAAATAAGGCGAAACTAACGCTAGGCTATTAAAGCGATTACAGATTACATCCACTCGGCATCAAAGATGCGCCACTAGTGCAAATATAGGAACACCCTACACTATACAAAAATGGCTTCTTTGTTTTCTTGATAGCGGTGGCTGCGTTAAGAATAAATTTTGTATCGCACCAAACAAATTACAACTATATAACAAAAGGAAGGTTGGCATAAAACTTAGCAGTCTAGCATATAAATGCACCACGGAAGTTGAAGCTCGGTTCATTTGACTGGTATTACGTTTTCATCTTTGTATTGTCGATGGAGCACCATAACCCTCGCCTTCATTTCCCTAGGCTCTGAACAACATAGCAAATGTCGATAGTCGGTTTCAAAACCATGCATATCTTGGCGACATTGAGCAATGTTTCTCCTTGTTTCACAAAGGGCCTCTATTAGGGAATGGACTTGTGTGCGGGCCTTGAGATACAACATTGCTTTGAGCTTGCATATCTTGATCATGAGGCAGTTTGGGCGATATTGCCTTAACAACCAACCCGGTATTACGCGAGGAGCGTGCTTTTGGCTTTGTTAGTGGACAACTCTTGACCCACTTTGCGGCAAGGCGACATTGCGGTTATAGTTGCCTCGCCACCTTGAAGGTGGCGGTTCCTCATTTTTCCATAGCTCGCTGAAAATTTGAGGTTTTACATTAGTAGTACGAGCGAGAAGATATTAAGGAGGCAGCAAAACCAAACAAAATAGCTTTGGTCTATATCTGAGAACTTATTACGGTGAACCCATATAAAATATTAGTTGTATTTTATTGCAAAGTACATAATAAAACCAGGTTCCAAACATATGACCATGTACCATCGCTAATGTATTGTCTATTTCTTCACATTGTATTGAGGGCTAAGGATAAAGAGACAAAGTTTATAATCGGTAAGCATAGTATGACATCATTCATATCACAAAACAAGCGAAACAGACAAACATGCAATTGTAACATTGTGTGGACAAGTCCGACCGCGGAACTAGATTACGGGTCAAGATCAAAGGAACATCACTCCTCTCTTTTAAACCTTGTAAGGTGCAATGATACGCTAAGACAATTGTGTATAAAATTGAAAAGAGTAATAGACATTGGCTGCAAACCATGCAGTTCAAGGCACAAGTCGAGTAAGTAGTAGTTAAAAGGCATGAGGATTAAGGACTTACAACAGCGGCTTTGGTGGTGTAGTCATGCCCTTCTTCTTCTTTGGTGTGGCGGTCCTTGAAGATTTCCACAGCATTTGGTTCGGTACTTTTTGGTCCTGCGGGCTTTCCTCTACATTTGGACAAGTCAATATAGATCGATAATATGGTGCAGCGAAAAGAGTGAAACAACAGCTAATTACAAGAGCCTCGCGATTGTGCAATATAGCTACGAGATCCTATAAATGCATTGGAATTTCACTTTAAATGCGGTTGGCCTTGTTCTTTGAACAGTTCACCTACAAGAAGATAGATTTGTGTGACACATGCGTAAATAGGACTTCAACATGTGATCGATCACATATATATAATGTACGATACTTGGATCGGACCGGTGTTTAACAAGGCCCCTCCGGTCTTCATCGATATATTTTCCACTAGAGATGTTTGGGAAAGTTCACTCTTAGCCTTGCCTTCAAAGTGAGTTTTCCTCAAGTTATACCGATCTTGTCATGAGCAGACTTGAAAACATGGGTGCAAGCTTGTGCGGTTGCATCATCTTGGCTATCAACTTGAACCTCATCATTGAAAATTATGGGAGTCTCATTATCGACAACCTAGAAAGTATGGGACAGAGCAAGGCGATATTACTAGTTTCCATACATAACCATACTTACAGATAAATGGTCGAGGAAGGTGTTGAACTGGGTTTCGTCTTTGTCATTCTGTCTTGAATCCATGTTGGGAGGATCGTACATGACACCTAACGGCAACCGCTGCCTCGATACTAACTTGGTGACTCTGTAGCATCACGTGGCCTTTTAAACCTGCCTCAAAGCGGATCTCCATTCTTCCTCCTCTAGATTTAGTTAATCTATCGAGCATTATCCCTAATGTTTGTTTCCTCTTGCGCCTAGGTGCTAGTCCAACAACGAACATAGGAAGTGTTAGTGTACATCAAACTGTGAGACTACATATAAAGAAGCATGGAACTGTAGCTTGACTGTTGAAGCTCACAAGGTTCATCTGATATTGCCAACTCGTCTTGTGTCAAGAGTGCTTGGGAAGTAGTGTCAGGTGGCAAGGGAGCTTGGGAGCGTGCTGCTAGCTCAGTTGGCCTTACAGTATGTCGTGCGGTGGTAATCTTGTGGTAGGTGTTGCAAGAACTAGGGTTGTCTCTGCTTGTTTGGTGGCAGCTATTTGTTTTGTTTGGCTTTTTGCAGCTCGTGTAGCATGGGATGCCGTGTTTGTAGAATTTTCCGCTGGACTTTGACCTTCTATTGCACCATCAGTACCAGCAGAATCTGCAGGATTCATCCGCTTCTCATTCCCTGCCATTATGTGTTTCTTCCTCTTTCTCTGTGCCATGTTAAGTCAAGCCGACAAGAAAAATGAATAACAATTTAGTTCTTGAGAACAAATTGATGCGTGATGCAGACGAACTGAACTTTGATGTTAGACAACCACATGATAGGAGGATGTAATATGTATGAAAAACGGGACGGAAGAGATAACCAGAACTATGATGTGTAAACTAAGAAGAAGACATTTCACCAAATTAGAAGCAATGCAATGGAAGGTAGACACCATATGAAAGATGCTACAAATATCGCTCTGCCAAGTTAACCGTGTCTCATCATAAATGGCGTTTAAACAAATGTGAAGCAGTACAAGAAATAAATCATATGCAAGATGCAAACAACATCACACTACAATGTTAGAGGTCTCTCGTCATTAGTGCCATTGCATATTCACAACATTGCATATTCACGACTTATGATGTGTAAACTAAGGAGAAGGCATTTCAACAAATTAGAAGCAATGAAAGCTAGACACCATATGAAAGATGCAGCGAATATCACTCTACCAAGTTAAAATTGTCTCGTCATAAGTGCCATTTCAACAAATTAGTAGTACAAGCTAGAAAAGAATGTGAGATGTAACCTATATCACACTCTGAAGTCAAGCGTGTCTTATGATAAGTGATTGTTGCGGTTACACAACAGTAGTAATTTGATGTAAGAACATGGTGTGATAGACAGATATTGTATGTTCTAGAAACAGGAACATGTGTCTTATTCAAGTATAATGTGTAAAGTAAGCGGATGGAATTCAACAAAATTAGAAGCAATACAAGCTAGACATCACACATAACATGCAACCACATATAACGATTGCCAAGTTAGAGGAGCACGGTGATCTGCACTAGGGAGGCGTGCTCATCATAAACACAGCTTTGTTGAGTGTCTATGCATGTGTTGTCTTGGAAATCATCTTGGGGTGTGGAGGAGTAGAAATTGTAGAGGCCCTCCGTTGGAAGGAGCACCTTTATCCGCTGCCTTGCTAACTTCCTTCCGCTTTATTGATTTTGAATTGTCAAGTAAAACCGACAAGAAAAAGCAATAAAATTCTCTCTTGAGAACTCATTCATGCATAATCTTGACAATCACTACTTTGATGTAAAGGCAAACACATGATACCAGGATGGAATATGTATGAAAAGCAGGATGGCATGGCATGTTCACAACTGTTTGTGTAAACTAAGCGAAACCATTCCAGCATATAAGAAGCAATGCAAGCTAGACACCACATGAAAGATGCAACCAATATGACTCTGCCAAGTTAAACGTCCCATCATAAATGGAATTTCAACAAATTAGAAGCAGCGCATGCTATAAATCATATGAAAGATGCAACTAATATCGCACTGCATATACTAAAGGTGTCTCGTCATATTGATTGATGTGGGATACAAAAAAACAATAGTTTTATGTAAGGACATGCTTAATAGACAGATGTACTATGTACTAAATACAGGAAGGCATGTCACATTACTTGGTATAATGTACTATAAGCTAAGCGAGACTAGCACATGCAGTTTAACAGATTGGAAGAATTACAATCTAGACACCATATGCAACATGCAACCACATATCACGCTGCCAAGTTAGAGCAAGCACTGCGATGCTAGTGTAGAAATGCTGTAATCAACTCTGAGCTCGTTCACTATCTTCATCTAGCATTTACATTTCTTGAGAATCATGTCGGAGGCTACGCTGCATTCTTTAAATGAGTAGTCCCCTTGCCTGCCTCGTCATAAGTGATTGATGAGGGATACAAGAACATTAGTTTGATGTAAGAACATGGTTAATACAGATGTACTAGTATGTACCAAAAAGCGAAGGCATGTCATATTCAAAGGTATAATGTGTAAGCTAAGCGGATGCAATTTAACCAAATTGGAAGCAATACAAGCTAGACATCCGGCTGGAGTGGTGAGCATGATCATCTAGGACACGAGAGCACTGGTGGGAGGCGGGCTGCTTCACCACCATCGCAGCTTTTAGTTGGCTTCGGTGATGCCTATCTTTCTTTGGGCTTGTCCTTTGGCTCGGCGATTACACGACTAACTATTTGTCTTACGGTGCTCCGGATGGTGGTTCATGTAAAAATATCTTTCCTTATCTTGATAAAGACTGACTTGACCTTTCGAATACAAGCTAGACACCATATGCAACATGCAACCACATATGACACCGTGAAGTTAAAGCAAGCACACAGGATGGTGGTTCAAGGTGGCGAGATCATCAACTCGAGCTATGTTCCCGTCTCCATCTGCTGACACTACACCCTTTAAAGTCTTGAAGCGTGTCGGCCTAGCAGCGTACCCTGCTGGGCGACTTCTCTCTTCTCTTTTACTTACATCAAGCAGGGTCTGAAATACCCTTGCATAAAAACACAATAGTGAGAGTATGGGTGAAGTGTGTGCGAAGTAGTGCTCTGTAAAAAGTAGCGAGATAGCGGTGGCTGAAAAATAAATGACAGGAGACATATGATAGCTTTACAATATTGCATGGCAAACAAAATTAGATTCTACTCCGTATGATTTTGTAATATATGAGCACGAAATCAGGTACTCCTCCGGCACACCACCACATGTGGTCCTATCAAGATAACGATCGACTAAAAATAAATAGGTCGATCGATTTTTTTATGAATCGTCCGATCTATAAGAGCAGGCAGATGGCCTTCGTCTACCTCCCTTGATCCTTGTTGTGATCTTTCTCGAACCTTGGCGACCACCGGCCCAGACCCTGCCTCCGCCGCCCGCCCTCCCATCGACCTCACACCACCGCCGTGCTTGGCAGCGCCCAGGCCATCCCTTTAATCCCGGCCGACCTCGGATCGAGGCGCCCGGTAGCTCTAGGCCGCACACCCTAAGATAAACACCAAGGCGCTGCTTCCCGGCGTAATAGTCGTACTAGCGCTGTTACGCCGAGAATGCTTCCGTTAATTGGGAATCAAGCGGCGAAATTGAAATTCAGAGGCGGCGGACCTCTAGCTAAGGTGAAATAGTATATGAGGAGAAACCTTGTGCATCGCGAGTTACTAGGAACATCTAGTATCAAGAAGAAGCGGTCAACTAGTGTCTTACGTGGGATGAATACCGTGCAAGCGAGCGTAAGATTTGCACGAATAAGGAAGAGGATTACCTTCTTGGTTGCGGTGTGGTCACCTCCACATGTCGCGCCGATCTTCTTCTTTTTCCGGAAACCGATGTTACGGAGGTGCGGGCTTGGGCGAACCCATGGCCAAATTGTTGACTGTGTTGCCGTGGCCGTATGTCGGCGGAGGAAGCAGATCCGGCGAAGGGCGGCGTAGCGAAACAACTCGGTGCGGTGGAGGTGGCGAAGTTGGGCGGCAGCGGTGGCCGAGGCGGCGTGGTTGAAGCTGGCTCGGATCACGGATGGCTCGGCCTCGGCTTCAACTACTAGCCGTGGAGGCGTTGCGGTTGAGGTTGCGGTGGGCGGCGGCGTCGGGGTATCGGCTCGGCGTGATGGAGGCGGCGGTTGATGGGTGGGATGGGGTGGCGGACGGAGGGCGCGGGGGTTCAGCGGTGGTGGAGAGGTAGTTTTGGCGCCCAGATCTGAATGGGGAATCGGACGGGTGGGGGGACCATGTTTGATGCAGGGCGTGCTTGTTTTGGCTTTTTGAACAAAAGATGGGGCCTTGTTTGAAATTTGGGAAAGTACAAACTTTGCCCCCTCTTAAATTCGGACCTCTGCGGGTCGGGGTAGGATGGTAATCCCAGTGTCCCAAATAGTGGGCGGGGCGATTTGGCGTAGCGCATGTGTGTAAGCGGCCATTGTGTATGAATGTTTTTGGAGGTGGTTGCGTGGCGTCTAGATGAAGCTACAAACCTACGGTTTAGACCTTTGGACGTCGGGCGGTGGGTTTCACGGGTCGGAGTTATTAGAAAAGTAATTTCCTTGTACTACCAAACATTGGTCTCCAGCGGTTTGGCGAGTAGAGGCTCTTTTGGTAACCGTTCGAAATTTTGAAACACAAGCATTCACGTTTAGAGTACTCTTGAACTATGAGGATTGACCTAAATAGACAACGTTATATTTGACCTTGTATGTTTGAAAACCTCATTAAATTATCCGCTTCTTTTTGAAATTTTGACACTTGAAAATCCTATAACTACGATTATTTTGGATGGAGGAGCTAAATTTGAATCTATTTTCACGACTACCTATGCTATTATGTACAAAATCAGAGCAAAGATTGGTGCCCCCATAATTTAGGTATGGTTTACAAATGCCATGATATCAAATTCAAATAATTGAATGGACTTCATGTTGAATTTGATTTTTTAAACCACCTTAAGTTGAATTCAAATGTATGCTAGTTCATATGTAGCTATTTATAATGTCCATTGTGTAACTTTCATTATGTATAATGTGCTTTACACACACAACATGAACTATACTCACGTTTATATTCGATTGCTAAAGCGATGCATTATGCAGAGTTCAAAATACTAACTATGTGGATCAATTGTGTCAATAATAACATAGACATGCTCAAATTCGATAGAATCTAGATGTACGATGGATCAATGACCGCTCCTTTGAATTGCAAATATCATGATCCCATCCTAATATTTGGATACAATTTATATCTTTAATCAATGTGTAGAGCAGTCTTTTCGTGTAGTTTCACTCTCCATCGGTGGTCTCTCACATGCTCACACACTCTCTCTGAGGTGTCTTTCTACTTTACATGCTCTAGATATAACCCTCCCTCCCTCTCGTAACCATTTACAACTGTTTTCACTAACCTTTATCACAAGCACTCTTCCTCTACAAACATACACACACACAATCCTCATTGACCCTTTCTATATACATGGACCTGCCTCGTGTCTCATGTACGCACATTATCTTCGCTTTGTCTCTCACGCATTGTCTCACACCTCTCTTCCTAATCGTGAGTATGATTCTAGCGAGCATTACTGTAGGATGCCCTTAAAGTTAGGTTGGATGAATAGTAATATCGGAGATAAAGGGTTACCTTAGTCCGAGAACCTAGGGTTACAAATCCTAGCGGCTTTGTCGGTGGACACGAGTCCTTCACAATTCTGCTATCTTTGTCTTGTCGACTAGTCATCCATGGGTCTTCCTAAATGTGTCATGGGCCGACCAATGTGGCGCGAGGGCGGAACGAACGAAGGGCCTCACCTCGACCCACGGACCTCAGCGGTGACACACCCTCTGCCCCCACGTCTCATTATCTTCTCACACCACACATACCAACACAAACACCACACACACAAAAATTTCTCCTGGTGCCTCTATTCCCTCCCCTTGCATATACACACTCAAGGGAATGGAATCTCTTGTCGTGACGTCATATTCGTCTCTCTCTCTAGACCACTCTCATTTCTCGTGCTATCTCTCCCCCCCCCGTCGGCCCCTCTATCCATGCCTCTCTCGAATCGTAATACACACATACCTCTCTAGGCCCGCCAAATGCATCAACTACACATTCACACATGTTACATCACATACCCATTGATCTAAAAGCCCTCTCTTCACGTTTATTTACATACAACATTCCTTTTGAATAAAGTGTGGCCAAAAATTATTTTAGAGTTTCTACATATATACAACATTACAAAGTTATATGGAGAATCTGAATGCTAATTTGCATTGCATGGTGCCCACAATGATATTTATTCCGCCTTTGTGAATTTGTATATTTTTATGTTATATACAAAGTTAGTCATAATAAAGAGAAACAAAGAGCATCTCTCTCTCCATCGCATACACCCCTTTCACGTATGCACACAAAACTATCTCCAGGTCCTCTAAAAGTAAGCCCCCAGAAAATTCACGCGTGTTTCATCTCTCTCTCGCGATATATGCAATGAAGATCATTGTATTTGAAGCGAAAGCACGATACATACATTGGACTTCATAATCCACTCATTACGGTCACCGTTTCGTTTAGTGGTTATTATCTGATCACGGGCTCACCGTACAACTCTGTATTTGCTCATGACATGACTAGTTGACGATTCGCGCTCCACGTGGCACCTCTAGTGTTGCATCACATTATCTCACTACCATCATGCCCACTTGTCGACTTGTATCTACTCTACATCTACACTCTTATAAAATACACTCTTATAAAAATAGAGTTGGTGATGATGGTGTGCCTGCCATCTGCAATATAGGCCGTCCGATTTATATCGGCGGATAGGAAAAAACTATGGCAATTTTGCAAAAAGGTACCCACACCTCTCACATTTGCAAATAAGGCCTTCCCTCGTTCATCCTTTTCTCTCACAAGATAAACAAGTCATACAAATGCATCTTGATGTTACGTGCAGCATACGAGCATCTTCTAGTAAGAATGAAAACAAGCGACAAAAAATATTTTGATGGTGGTTGAAGTCATGACCCATGAGCACAGCGGACAAGGTGGCCTTGTATTGGTATGTTGAGCCGTCTGTTTTAACACACAGGAGCTGGTGTGGTGATTATACACACTGCATGCGCATGCACACGAACTGCATCCATAACACTCACACAAACACATGCACCCGCACACATAACACTCACATGTACACACGCATCCACATACGCACGCACACTCTCATGCACATGCGCGCGCAAACACTCACACACACACACACGCATGCATGCACACACCATTACACCACCGACCAACACACACTCTCACGCTCAAGTGCTCAACCTACGTGCATGCGCACACATCGAATACAGCAGACACATACACAACTAGGTGATTCCAGCGCGGGTTGGAGCCTTGTCGCGCTGCGTAAATTTGTGTTTATCGACCTTTTCCCTATGTGAACTAACGGTGGGACCCACAAGGAACATGGTCAATTTAACTAGTCAACATGGCGCCACGCGAACTATTTGGCGGTCAGCGAGTGCAATCCGATGTTGAACTATGAGCAAGTGACGGATAATCACCGCCAAAAGCGTATATAGTGACCGTAATCAGCTTATTCGAAGTTCGGTGACCGTATTACGCTTTTCTCTCTGTAGGCCCTCCAAAACTACATCTCTACGTTCTCGCATGTTACATCTAACAACTATGCAATACATCACTACTACTACACTCTAACACAATAAATCATATGTGTTTTAGTTTTACTAGATATCATATTGTTACTTATAATTATTCAGTTTGCATACATTAAAATTGCCTTTGAAATGTATGGCCAATATCATCTACCAGCAGGAAAAATCCGCCCTTTCTGTTTAATCGGGTTTGTATCGATGGATCGTGCGAAACAGCAAAACTATAGTACTATCTACGGTACAAGTGGCAGTTCCTTTGGGCGTCGTGTCGTCTACTCCTCCGTCGTAAAGTGGGCGCTTGCTTTCATAAATCTTCTAGTCCCTTTCGCCGACATGTGGGACATCAAGCTACCAGGTCCACGTGCCATACGGAATCTGATGCGAGCAGCGGGGTGAAGCACCCAGTCATGGCGCCCGGCGTAGTAATGAGCAATGAGGCGTCAAATCACAAAGCTGCACCTTTCCCTGATTAAGTTGGAGGGGCGAAGTAATAATGCTAAAAAAGAAGTTGGAGGGGCGAAGCAACCATCATTTCACTCGTTGCTGAATCCGCTTCTCCCTCATCTTCTTCAACTTAACCACGTGTTTATACATCGTTGTTACGCCTCATGTGGGGCAACGGATCGGCTTGGTAAAGCAACGACACGTGGGACGCATGTTAGCAAACCGCCATCCAGCGGCAAAATCACCTCCTTTTACTAATCTTGATTCTATAATTTTTAGATCAATATAATTGAGATTTGTATAGATAGCACAGGAGCAAAACCAAGTAGTGCGGTTAAGGCATCCACAATGTGTAGCCAAATGTGAAAATAGCTTTTGGCATCGTGGGAACCATTGTGGGCGGTGTTGCAAAAGCCAAAAAGATGGAACAAGCTCACGATTGATTGATTGAAGGAATAGAAAAATGCAACGTCTCTCCTCTTTCTCCCATGCTTGGGCGCATGTAGTGCGATATAGAGCACAAAGTCTACTCCCTGTCCCTTCTATCACAAATCACAAAGTAGTGAGGCGTCAAATCACAAAGCACGGATGAAGCAACCATCATTTCACTCTTCGCTGACTCCGCTTCTCCATCGTCTTCTTCGAGAAACCATCTCACCGCACTAGTACTCCTAGTAGTAGTACTAGTAAAGGACTTCCTGGATGCAAATAAGGCGGTTGTCTTGGCTTGCAGGCGGCACTTGCGAACGACTTATCGTGGTCTCCCTCAATGGTGTTCTCCGTCGAACACACTTTGCCAAACCACAAAAGAAATCGTCGACGTCACCGCAATGGGGAAGGAAGTCAAATATAGTTACTACCTCCATTTTTTTGTACACAAGGCCAGTATTATCAAAATTACAATTTGCAAAGGGCCACTAACACTAATCGAGGAAAAATTGATGGGGTTAGCAACCAAGGACATTAATATCCCTGCATGCATGCGGATGTGAGAAGGTTGGTTTGCATGGTGCTGCATTAATCAAGCGATGAGGGTGAGATGGTTAGCTCTTTGGTCTTTCGAGAAAAAATATGCATTAATTGACCGTGAAGCGAGGTTTGTATCGATTAAATCCCATGAAGGAAAACCCGCCTTTCTTTTTAACACTAGTACTCCTAATGCGTATGTACTTATCCTGTTTGGGTCTAGGCCTTGCATTGCCAAACTTCACCACACATTTTGCCAAGCTTGCCTAAAGTTTTCAAAATGGGAAGGAGGTACACTTGCGCCTGCGGTTTGTCATGATGCACCGCACCCTCACACTGTCGCTCTGCACGCCTTGTGATGCACACCCTCACCTAATCGCTCTGCTGCCATAAACCCAACCAAGGGAACACACCCTCACGACACGTCTTGTCGCATGTGAACAAACCAAACTCAGCCATCCTATCGCTGACACATAATTTTGTTCATAGAGTATGTTTATCCAACGCATGTTGGGGAGTATCCGTCACGACCCGTGCGGTGGTCTGTTGGGGAAGAAGAAGAGGTGAGGAAGAAGGAAATAAGGGTTAGGAGACGTAGGATATTCATCCAACCGTCTGAAATGGTAGACTGACCCAAGTCAGGAGACTTGCATAACAAATATAGTATGTTTTTACACAGCAAAAGATCCATAAAAACAAAAACATAAAGAAAAACTATCACTACTCGCGGAAAGAGACAGCCTCGTCGTCTTTGGCTGCCGGCGCGAACCAGCCGTCGATGCCGACATGTGTCTCCGCACCATGGTTGTCCTTGGCCTCCAGCTACTCGTTCAAGCGGAGCGTCTGGCGCTCTGCGCAGACGAGAGCACAACCAGTTCAAGTCGAGGGCGTCGGTTCCGCTGCGGGAGGCCTCGATGGCGGCGGCATCCGCGCGCTCCGCGTCGGTCGAGCCTCCGCCGCCCGGTTCAAGTCCGGGCGTCAATTCCTCCTGCGGAGGCGTCGATGAGAGTGGCATCCGCGCTCTGCGTCGAGTCGAGCCTATGCCGCCCGGTTCATGTCCGGGGCGTCGGTTCCGCTGCGGGGAGGCCTCGATGGCAGCGGCATCCGCGCTCCGCCTCAAGTTGAGCCTCCGCCGCCGGTTCACATCACGACATCCGGTTCCGCTGCGGGAGAGCCTCGATGGCAGCGGCATCGCGGCGCTCGCGTCGAGTTGAGCCTCGCCTCCGGTCCTCCTTTAGTATCGCCATGTTGAACCGCTGGTCCGCTTTGCACCATGGGGACTCGGAGCCGCCGCGAAGTCGGCGTCCATCGTCTCATACCCATCGGGGCCTTCTGCGCCGCGACCTCTGCGATGAACATTGGATCGGCTTCCTCCTCCTCGTAGCTTGGCTCCGGAGAACTTCGAGGATTGGCCGCCCGCAAAAGGCGTGGGAATGGAGTGCGTGGCACCGACCGCGCCGCGATTTCTTGTAGTAAGTGATCTTGCGGCGCACCATGGCTTTCCGGTGAACTAGGGGACACTTGATGCGGGCTATGGATCGAAAGGTGGGGGAATGGGCTGGAGATTTGGTGTGGTTTTAGGGTAGTGGCTGGCGTAGACCGAGCAGCGAAGGTTCTGGTGTGAATAGTAGTTCCGGTGACGACCGATCAATCGGTTTTGACTGTACATCGCTCTTGTCGCGTTCGCATTGCAGCCCAGCACGCTGGACCCTCCACGTTGCTCACCGAATGGAACGCGCTTCATCTTGCGTTTTTTCCGCTCGCTTGTGGGACCGTAGTTGAGAGCAAACCGACGTCCCTCCCTCTCCCCCGCTCGTGTCATTTATTATACCACCACTCCCTCCGTTTTATGCGGAGTAAATAAAAACAGAGGGAGTATACTACGGATGAGGATCCCCTGATGTGGCCGAACCCATTGAGTAACTGACATACGGGGCCTAGCAAGCATGGGGTCCTTGATAAGTGACGAAAGGGAGGGTAAAGGCAGGGATACCTACGTCGGAGGATCCACTTCCACTATACTACTTTGACCAAATGTTAGAGTAATAATATATGACATGCAACTTACACAAATGTTGGAGTAATAATATATGACATGCAACTTACACAAAGCATACATGGTCTAATCGTTTTGAGGCTAACTTTGACCAAATGTTAGAGTAATAATATATGACATGCAACTTACACAAAGCATACGGTCAATTTAGTATGTGAAAGGAGTTTCAATTATATAATTTTCATTATACATCTCATGTACTATTAATCTTGTCAATAGTCAAATTGGAAACCATCTAGAGTACAAATCTAGAATGCGTCTGAATCTAACAATATTGATTGGGCGTTGTTGAATGTTCATACCTTTTTATCATAGTAGAGATACTTTGACTACACATAGAACTTATATGTAAAGTAGAAAGGATAGGAGGAGTATATTATGCGTTCAAAATGAAATGAACATTGAATACCCTTTATATATGATTTGCGGATGCTATGATCACCGGTTCAAAATTTTGAATCCGCCTTAGGTATCACGTGCCCCCACTCGTTCCCTCTCGATTTCATCTCAGGGTCCGGAGATCTATTGAAAGAGGATTAGGGTGGGTACATGCGAATGATACTCGGCAGAATGTTCAAATGAGGCATGCGGGAGGATGGACTCGACTGGAGGGCGACATGATCGATGGAGAAGAGGGTTGGAGAGGAATGAGAAATAAGCAAACGCCATATGATTACACTTGAACGGCTCAAATAAATAATAAGTTGTCTCGCTTGGCCTACATAGTGAAAGGCCTAATGCATAGCGTGAACAACGGCCTTCGAATATGGCTGGGAAAACAGGAAACCGACATGTGGGGCACACCCGTCGGGATGATGTAGCGAGACTAGTCCAATGGAGGAGCTGGCCCACGACCTCCTGCGCCATGACAACCGTTCATGTGGGTCGTTGGGGCCAACAACAGGCGCAGCTCAGCACCGCCTCACAGACGCGGCGACCGCGGTGGCGACACGCTCATATCATCGCTGAACACGGTCGGTTTCGGTGTGCGAGGGTGGCGTTAGTGTTGTGTACACGACCAGCGGTATGTTTGGTTTGTGCCCAAGGTTGCGCCATCAAAGCATTGGGTAGCCAAAAATTTGGTTGAGGTATTGGTTGCCCATGATTTGGCCAACATTGGCAAGAAAAATGAACTAGAGTTGGCTAGAGTTCATTGGCATGCCAAAGAAATGGCAACCATCAAACAAAGACCAATCTTTGGGTCATGACCAAAATTTTGGTTGAGGTATTGGTTGCCCATGATTTGGCCGACATTGGCAAGAAAAATGAACTAGAGTTGGCTAGAGTTCATTGGCATGCCAAAAAATGGAAACCATCAAACAAAGACCAATCTTTGGGTCATGACCAAAATTTTGGTAAGGTGCACTTTGGCCACAATCAAACACACCCCAACACCGGCTCGTCGAGGATGCAGGCGCCGCGATGCGTCGCGGAGTGGTGTAAGCGACCAACTGCATCCTCTGGACCTGAGACCATGCGGGTCGTCTTGATTTTTCAATGACATGCGGGGATCGCATTTGAGCAAAGGCATCTCCAACGTTGCCACGACCGCGGTGACTACCACTGGCACACAAAGCCATCGTCCCTCGCGCCGTCGCGATGCGTTCCAACCGCGCCAGCTGCCGCATTCATGATGTCTGTTCGTATGTCATGTTAAGAGGCTCGGTGCCGAAACCAACTCCGGCGACTTAATGGCGCACCGGACGCTTAGCCTCACGGAATCGCTACTTAAGCGGCAATGCCCAGCTAACCTCCACACCATAGCGCGCCGTCCTCCTACGGCACCACATCCGCCATGACCGCAAGTCACGAGCGCTCTGCGGGAGAGCTTGTCTTCGAGGATGAAGCTCGAGGTCGCCGCCCTCGCTCAAGTCACCTCTTGTGGCGCAAATATCAGCGTGGCAGACGGAGCGACCGCTGGCGGTGTACGCTGGCGGTCGGCAGCAGAACACCGTCGACCATCGTCCTACTTGCCGCCGTCAACGTCCGGCACCGCCGAGTCGGGGACTCCTCCGAGGATGACTAGGGCATGGGAGGCGGCAGGGCATGGTGTGCCAACTGGCCGGTCCGTTTCCCGTGTTCTACTCTTCCTCGCCGGAGACCGCACCTTCACTTCACGGGTTTTGAACCCCGCCCCCATACATAGAGATCGCAGATGGAAGACGTTAGTCGCCGTCGTAGAATAGGTTTAGGGTCGGGTTTCTTTTATTTTTCTGTCCTATAAAAGTTCGAAATGTAATGAAAATCTGCCATGTTTGCATTAATCTCGGCCGGTGTATATGAACTTTCACAATAATATACATATTGTGGGAGTACTAGCAAGATGCTCGTGCGTTGCACGGAAGATCAAGATCTTGTGGGAGAAAAGGATGAACGAGGGAAGGCCTTATCTGCAAATGTGGAGAGGAGTGCGGGTAAATTGTCATAGTTTCCTTCCTATCCGTTAGATATAGATTGGACGGCCTATATTGCAGGATGACAGGCACACCATCATCACCAACTCTGCTTTTTATTGAACCGAGACAAATCTAAAAAACCCAACTAAGCCAACCTCCTAGCATATCGCGCGGGAAAAGACCCGGCCGCACCGTTTTAGTCGGGATTACCGGATTACTAGTAGTAGTATCGATGGATCACGCGAAGCAACAATTTTTTTTGAGTGGGCGAAGCACCAACTAGTTTAAAAGGAAAAAAGGTGGTACACTCACAGCACTCCTGTCGCGGTCGCATTGCACCCCACACACGTTCGGTCCTGCACACGGCTCACGCATAAGCGAAGCAGCGCTTGGCTTGCCTCTTCAACGACACGTGGGACTGCACTTGGAGAAACCGACCATCGTAAACTCCCCCGCCCACAGCGAAGATCCTCCCCCACACACAAAAATTCCCCCAAATCCGATTCAACCGCCCTTTTGCCAAATATTCCCCAAACCCCCCTCCCCGTCCCCCTCCACTCCATTCGCTCCACCAAAGCCGCCCCGATCGCCCGTCGTCGGTGCAGCGATTCGTCGAGGGGCCTTGCGACAATCCTCTCGCTCCCACAGTACACTCTCGTAGACTGCCGTCCTCTAGCCGCGCCGCCACCTCTAGCTACGTTCTTGTGAAGGTGCACGGCGGTCGGCGCCGCCACCGCTTAGCGTTCGTGTGGAGGCATACGGCGGTCAACTTCTCCCATGATGCAGCGCATTCTAAGCTGAGGCCCGTTCATGTCGATTGTGGCGCTGAATGTTAGGTGATAGACCTTTATTAATCTCCTTTGTTTGCGAAGTAGTTTCTTGTCGATATGCTCTGCTTAGAAGCTTCCTTGCCATTACGCACTCAATCTGCTTAGCTGAGATGGCATGCCAAGGCCGATTAGTTTCTAAAATATCCTGCCATATATTTATTGTGACATAGATTGCCATGGTCTAGTAGCCAATCTGTTAGGTGAAATAGCTCTACACCGTTTTATACTCGATCTTTGTTGCTGCGATGGCGGCTCATTGATTGCTGAAACAGCCTGCCATAATTTAGCACTCAAATCTGTTTGCTGAATTAGCTTTACATATATTTCGTTACTTAGATCTGCTCGTCCAAATATCTTGCCATAGCTTTAGGCATTGACCTAGGTATTTTTTTTCTGGACTTCATAAAAAAACATATATGTTTTTCCTGTAATATCTAGTAGAAGAACTAATTTGTATGTCTAACAGATGGACATGACTTGGAAAACTTCTGCTCGAAGATTCTCCACTGCATATGTCGAGGGGGTTGAAAACTTCATGAACTTTATCAGAGCTGAGTACGGTGGTCCAAAATCAGATGTGCTCTGCCCGTGTAGCAGTTGTATGAATTCAGTTACACACCCCAATCAACTGTGCAAAATCATCTACACTTGTATGGGATGTCGTTCACATATACTAGGTGGGTTCATCATGGTGAAGCTGTGAACGTCAATGTTATTGACTACGTGGAAGCAGCAGATCACCATCTTGATCTACTTGATGCTCGAGTGGAAGGAGGAGGAGGAGGTGGTGGTGGCGGAGCGATGAGTTTGACCAACATTGAAACAATGCTACGAAATGCTCGTGCATTCCGTGAACTTTCACTGCGAGAAGAAAAGCGGTGGGCCCACATGTTGGAACAATGCAACGTTCTTTGTCATCCCGGAAATAAGCTGTCGGTATTCTCAGCTATGGTCACCTTTCTTGGTGAAGACATCTGAGCGGATGACCAAAAAATCATTCGATGCGATGTTGGCTGCTTTCCATAAATCTTTCCCAGATCGTCGAGCTGCCACACACCTCTGATAAAATGAAGAATTTCCTTCGTGCAGTTGGAATTTGATATGATATGATCCATGTTTGTAAGAATAATTGTGTTACATTAGGAAGGATTATGCCAACAAGTGAATGCCGAAATGCAAATCATCAAGATGGAAAGATGGCGATCTGTGAAGAGGATTCCTCATAATGTTACGAGACATTTTCCAATTACACCAAGATTGCGAGAGGTTGTTTCATGATCTTTGAAACAAGAGAGGATGTCTTGTGGCATTCTAGGAACCAGAATCTGAGATCGAGAATGTAATGAGCCATCCATCTCATGGTAGTGAGTGGAAAAGCTTCAACAATAAACACAAAGAGTTTCTTTCTGACCGAGAAACATTAGACTTGGCTTAGCGGATGGATTTAACCCATTTGGCCACGAGGCGCCACATATAGCATGTGGCGATGCTTGTTATCCTTACAACATGCCTCCAAATATACGCACCAAAGAATCAAACTACATGATGGCCTTGCTCATCCCAGGTCCAAAAAGTCCTGGAAAGGATTTTGATTTGTTCATGGAGCCTCTTGTGGAGGAACTTCAACAGCTATGGAAGGTGTTCTCACTCGAGACCTATATAGCAGCCCACCGGTGATTTCTTTACGTGTGCTGTTGTAATTTGGTGCATCCATGATTATCCGGCTTTGGGCACTATGTCGGGCGAGCGACACATGGTTACAATGCATGTGTTTGCTGTGTGAGAATCATTGTCATCGCAATACTTAGCAAGATCTATTACATTGGACACGCCATTTCCTTCCCAAGGACAAGCCGCATCCTAGAAAATACCGAAGACATGTGTTCAATGCAAAGCATGAAAACCGTGATCGCCAAAGTGGCTCACCGCCAATGAGTTGCAAGTGGAATTAGAGAATGTCGGGCATATTACACGGAAACCATCCACAGTAATGGTAGCGGAAAAGGAAGCGTGTACGGTAGAAGAGAGATTATTGTTTACCCGAGGTCCACTTTGTGGGACTTGGAGTATTGGAAAGATTTGGATCTGCGGCATAATCTTGATGTGATGCACATCGAGAAAATATATGTGATGACATTATCGGCACACTTCTTAACATTGAAGGCAAGGCGAAAGATACCTTAAAATCTAGGATTGATTTGACACACAGGTATCGAGAAAGGATTTGCGGTGCAAGATGAAGGTAAACCACGGGATATGGCACCGCTGTATGCGTCTTGGACAAGGTAAAAAGAAAATAATTCTGCGAGGTCTTGTCACGTGTGAGATTCCCACATGGATTTGCTTCCAACCACGAAAGGAGAGTCGGTCTGGATGGAAACAAGGTACAAGGGTTGAAAACTCATGACTGCCATGTCCTACTTCAAAGGGTTTTACTGTTATCATTAGAGGATTGGGCATACGACTTATCTGAGCGATTTGCGAGTTGGGACAATTCTTGAGGAAATCTGCGGTAGAAATATTAGGATAGATGCTTTGGGCGTCTTAGAGACAAGATACCAACTATCCTATGCGACCTTGAGAAGATATATCCTCCAGCCTTCTTTGATGTGATGGTGCATTTGGCTGTTCATCTACGATGAGGCACTACTTAGAGGTCTAATGCAGTATGGCTGGATGTACCCTATTGAAAGCGGCTAGGCACTTTCAAGGGCTATGTTAGGAATAGAGCTAGACCGAGGGTTCCATTGCGAGGCCTACATTGCTATAGAAGCGTTGACATTCTGCTCAAAATACATTGAAACAGTGATCAGCTTAGCAAAGAGGTGGGTGAAGACAATCCGGGCTCAATGTTTTCGATTATTACATTAGAGTTACAAGGAAGAGTCGACAAGAGGACAAACCTAAAGATTTGGACAAAATGGTTTGGTATGTGTTGAATAACTGTCACGAGATACTACCTTATATCAAGTAAGTGCGATCTTGCAGCTTATACATCGTAATCTACTAAACTTGCAGCACATTCTTATATATTTAGATGTTTGGCGCGATCACTATGTTGTGCAGCATCTACAAAGAGGAATTCTGCCGCAAAATCTAAGAAACATTGACAAACTGGTTATGGCAGGATTTGCGAAATGGTTCAAGAACCATGTAAGCTTTTGAAGTGCCTTGTCAGTTTTTTAATATATTGAGTACATAAGATGATCAGCTTGTCTATTTTCTAACCATAGGTTAAGAAGATGCGGGAGGATGGGCAGGCAGTTGATGATGCCCTTTACTCACTAGCAATGGGTCCTAATACTCGGGTAAGACATTATGAATCTTGCGTTGTTGGAGATGTGCGCTACAACACCCTTGCGAGACGAAGGCAGGAAGACACAAAAGCAGTGCCATCATGAGCACGGATCGTATGACAAAGAGACAATTGAAATGTATGCTAACATAACAGACATTGTTTAGTTGCGATATATCTCGATTTGAGGATCATTGGTGTGTGGTTACATTGTCTTTGTCGTTGGTATAACTTGTTTTCGAGGATCATAAAACCGGAGCTGATGATTATTTCAAATCCATCAATGTCAAGCGGCGTACCAGACCAACAAGCCTTTTATTTTGGCAAATCAAGCAACACAAATATTTTTCTTGGAAGACACATTTGCATGTAGCGATGGTGGAGAGTATTGCAAAGGTTTGAGCGAGAGAATTCGTTTAATGAAGTTGCACAACAAGATGATGCTTACTCGCTGCTCTGATGTAAAGATAACACAGATGTTCCTAATATCTTTGAGAACCATCACGTCAATGACCGGCGAAAAGATTGCCTATCGTGTTGTGGACATACAAGAGTTGATCAAGAAGAAGCCAGCGTTCGAGGGCGTTGAGGGCGAAGAAGATGAGACCGTGGGGAATTACGATTCAGATGATACACATGGCGAAGATGTTGGCGCTCTGCTGCGGATGATGATTACATTGCTTTTGTCGTATTTGCACTGTCGGAAGGCGTTTTTATCTACTATATGAAATTGTGTTTGCTATGACAAGCTGAAACTGATGAACATGTTGTTTAGTATTTTGTTGTGAGAACATCACTTGTTATGTATGTTGATTTGTGTTTGGTGATTGTATGACAACTAAAACATGATGACATTGTTGTTTACTTGTACTCATATTTGGCTGTGAAACTTGAATTTGATGACATAGTTTGCTGTTGGACTGTAATTTGCTCGACATCTTGAATAAGAACAAAGCTGACCCAGGGGCCTCTGCTATTTATTTATTTATATGAGCAAAGGGATACCCCTGATTTCCGTTAATAGAAATCATTAGATGTTCACTGTGATGCGCATGACCTACTACATATTTCATTCATTACTAGTTTTAGCAAAGTGCTCATGTAAGTAGCCCTTGAATACATCACGAGTGCTACATACACTACAAATAAAGAGACAATCATCCTCTGAGCACATTGATTTTTCCCATTATCTTCACAAGCTCTTTCATCTCCTCATTCTTTGTCAAGGCCGTTCAGCGGTTGTTGCTTAGCCATGATCGGAGGAACGCATCTTTAACCTTCGCTCTACATCTTCCTCTTCTGCAGTTCCTTCAGTTACTTGTCCAACACCCCAACCTGCTGGTATTGGGATTCCTCGGCTAACCAAATAATCAGCGCAATTGCATTCCCCCACATCAGCAACTTCCCGGAAATACAAATCACACGAATCTTCCCTTTTCTGCACGAATCAAATTGGAAGATCATCAACCAAACTATTAAAAAATCAGCAACTGAAAGCAGCAGAACACCACTTAAACATATTATTACCCCATGATTCGGGCATTTGTAGAAGACTCAGCCAGGGTTGCGGATTGTGGTTGAGACGCGACGGATGACTCTACATGATTTGCAGCAGTGGCACCACACCAACGGCAGCGGGTTGCGATGAGCAATCGGTTGCGGTGCACGTGCTGGCGTGGGTGTGATGAGACCCACAGGCGATGGTACGGGTGGCAACTTGGCGCATATCTGGTTGTTGCCTCATGAAGAGGAGGTGGACGAGCAGCCAGCGGACATGGTTGTTGCGGCCAGAGCTTCTGATGCTAGGCAGAGTAAGTAGAGAAGAGGAGAAGCGAACGTTGGATATGTCAGTTTCATTACTTGCAGAGTAGCATAGCACCATATATAGTCATAGTCTAGGTTTGGATTGAACCAGCTACGAGAACACGTCTTTCTTTTTCTAAAACTTCGCAGCGTCTCTTTCTTGGTACACTAGCTTGTTACATCGCCTTCCCAAGTCTTTGATTTTCTTTCCCTTTTTTTGCGAGGAAGGAAGGAGGACAAAATTGAGAGTTCCTCGGACTCGAACCCAAGACCTCTCGGTTGAAAACCAAGGATGCTAGTCACTTATGTGGCGAATGTTCCCTGTGAGGAAGACGGCAGACGAACGCATTTTCCTCACAGTTTTCTTCCTATATATAAAAAAGTAAGCTACTTGTTATCCGATTAGTCAAAAAACGATTGTGCCAACCTTGAACGTTGGATTGACATTCAACGTCTGTCGCATTTCTTCAGTCTCTTCTTCCTCGAGCCGCCAAAGCCAAACCAGCGCCGGCGGGACCGCCTCCTCCCGCCTCCCACTACTGGCTGTGATCTTCCATGGCACCTGTTTGTTCCCGTCCGAGGCCTCACCGTCGTCCTTCGCCTTGGTTCGCTCGCCGCGGCACCGCCCTCCGGTGTTGTCAACATGGTCAACACCCGAGAGGAATAAGGAGATATTGTACATCTTGAGGATGACGGTAGGGACCCAGCAGTAGCCAGTGATAATTTTGTTTTTCGGGACGGAGAAGGGTATCAAGCTGGGTTGTGCGGGACCCGTGGCCCGTCTAGCCCGAGCTTTTATTTCATATGTTTAGCACATGACCAGCCCAGTTTGTTTTTCCTTTACGAAAAATGGCTAGCCAGCTATTTTGTTTTTGCGAATAACCAACATAGGCCTACTTGCTTTTCTCATACTCTTTGCCGGAAATCTTCAAGGCGAGGAGGATGCATTTTCTTGAAAATGGGCTATAAGTAATAAGAAATGGGCTATAAGTAATCATAAATGGGCTGTAAAATGAAAAAATATAGCAAGCAGACAATTAGTTCCAAAATATTGTTTTCTTTAGGATTTTGATATTTTAAATTTTATTGTTTTGTCTTGGGTAAAATTTCATTGAATTTAAATTAAGGTATATTTAGATTTAAAATTAATTTGAATCGGCTAGAAATTTGAGTTGTATCTTTGTTTGGGACAGATTTGGAGGCTGACTTGTGGGTCTACTAGGTTGGCGTGTCTTGTGGCTTTGTCAACTTAGTCCTAAGCGATTCTAGCAGCGATGACCGTTGGATGTTAATCCAGCGGTCGTCTTCTTCTTCAATATCGATCTTCTTGCTCCGGCCGCCCAAACCAGCTCGGGTGGGACTGCTGCTCCGCCTCCGTGGCAGCTGTCTTTGCCGCGAGCCTTATCGCCCACCCTACTTCATTGCTGGCCAGGCCAATCCTCTACTCACCCACACCTCCTGTTATTTTCCGGTGAAGGCAACCAGACCAGTAAACCCTCGTACTCCCCACCGCGTGGGCAACCATTGCCGAGTCTTCCCCGGCTCTGTGTCGTTCCCTTCCTAGGCCTCGTCGTCGTCCACCGCCATGGTGTTGTGGGCGCGGCCTGGTCAACATGGTCAACGAACGACATCCATCGGCCGTGGAATGTACGCGCAAAATAATGATTCCTCCACCTGACAGCTGGGACCCACCGAAAGGGCCTCTGTATTTCGCGAAAAAAACGTTCCCCCCACTGACATGTTAGACCCACCAGCTATATCTTCGCACGCAAGGAAGTGCCTCCTTATTACGCACAAAAAAATGAATACCCACCTGCTAGCTGGGACCCACCATAGTGGGAGGATGACTTAATGGGCCAACTAAGTTGGCGGGGATGGAGGGCTTTGTCAACTTAGTCAATATGAGCGATTCTAGCTCCGGTGACCGTCGATGTCCATCCAACGTCCGTAGTGCTTCTTCAACCTCTGGTCTTCTTGCTCCGGCCGCCCAAAGCAGCGCCGGTCATGCCGCATGCTCCACGCCTCCCGTGGTGGCTGTCTTGCGCGGAGGCCTCACCGCCCTACTATTCCCTTCTTTGGCGGGGCCTGCGGCGGCAGCAGCCTCACTGCTGCAGCCGAACCAGTCAACCCTCGTACTCCTCTCCTTGCGGGCTTCCGCGCCACGTCTTTCCCGGCTCGCGTCGTCCCCTTCCTAGGCCTCGCCGCCGTCCACCGCCGTGGTGCTCTCGTAGCGGCCTGGTCAGCGTGGTCAGAACAACTTCCATCGGACGTGGGTATGCGTGGAGAGGCTGAAAGCTAGGTCCACGGTCGCAGCAAGGAAGTGCCTCCTTATTCTGCGGAAAATAATGATTCCTCCACGACATTTGGGACCCTTGGGCGGGCCCTTTGTATTCATGGAAAAACGTTTCCCCACATTGCTGGGACACACCGCTTCATCATCTTATGCGCAAGGAAGTGCGTCCGGGCAAAAAAAAACGATTCGCCCCCCTGACTGCTGGGACCCACTAGCTACACCTTCGCACGCAAGGAAGTGCGTCCGGGCAAAAAAACAAAACGATTCGCCCCCTTGACTGCTGGGACCCACCAGCTACATCCAAGTAGGCAAGGAAGTGCCTGACAGTCGGGACCCACCTGGTCGAAGCGTACGTAGCGTTGTCATCTTGGTCGCGAATGTATGCGTACATCTTGGTCGATGTAAGCGGCATACGTGTCCTAGTAAGCGCGCGCGTAGCATGTACACATACGTACAAGGCCAGGGTGCAAGAAAGAAAATCTGACCGCGTATGTGTACATCTGAGCGGGTCTCAAACGCTGCTTTCGCGCATCGTCTGGCGGGGCTCATGTACATGGCTGGGTGGAGCGGAAAAACAGCATCGTCATCGTGTTCATGGGGAGAACAGCGGAATGCTCGTGTTCATGGGGAAGCAGCGGAATGTGTCGTGTTCATGGGAGCAGCAGGCAGCGTGGGAGCCAACCGGCTTGGGCGGAACAAGCGATGGAAGCGAGGCTGGTGTATCGCGAGCGAAGAAATGGCCTTGTGTTCGACCGGCCACGTTCGGAATGGGGTCCTGTTGATCGGAAGGGGTGTGGCGTACAACAAAACGGACGAAACGGACCTCCTACGGTCGAAATGGGGGTCCTGTTGATCGGGAGGGGTGTGGCGTACCGCCAAAGCAGACGAAACAGACCTCCTATGGTGAAGCAGAGTCTGTTGATCGGGAAGGTGTGGCGTACCACAAAAGCGGACGAAAGCGGACTTGTGTTGGGCCTTCTGAGTCGAAAAAGGGTCTGTTCGCCGGGATGGGTGTGGCGTGCCAAAGCAGGACTCCACGGGATACTGTTCATCTCCACCGTTGACCTCCTCCAGCCTCCACGGGCTCCTGTTCATCCAGCCTCCACCGCGCGCTACTCCATCGGCTACTGTTCAACCACCCATCCACCGTCAACTGTTCATCCAGCCCTCCACACCACGGGGTCCTGTTCAACCACCCCTCCACGGGCACCCCTCCACCGTCTACTGTTCATCTAGCCCTCCACCACACCACGGGGTCTTGTTCATCCAGAGGCAACGACACGCTCCTTTGTTCATCAACCTGCCCCCCATAGCGCTCCTTTGTTCATCCATAGGCAGCATCGATCGGCTTGATTAGAAGCGGTAGCTAAGAATCTCTCGATCGGGTTGAGTTAACAGCCATCGATCGATCGCTCGGGTTCAGTAATGTGTAGCCTGCGGTGCAATCGCTCGGGTTCAGTTAGAGCCCAACGCCTCGCTCGGGTTCAGTTAGAGCCAACGCCTCGTACACATGCGCGTACGTGTACGAGAGAAACGCGCATCGCTCGGCCCCCGACCTAGTAACCGGGAACTCCCCGAAATTTTCCTCCCCCTCGCTTCTACCACGGATTTTTTCGTCATGGACGGCCCAAAGAATGTCATGCAGCTGCGTCTCTGGCCCGCCCAGGACGAAAAGCCCATTTTCTGTCATGATTTTTTGTCATGGAAGTAGGAGCCCACCACATCTATGATGATACCGGGTTTTGTCACAATTATTGTCATAGAAGTGTCATACGTATGCCAGAAAAAAATTTCGTTCGGCCCAAAATGTCACGGATGTGTCTTTTTTTGTAGTGAACTGGAATCTTTTGAATTCCCTCAAGAGGTGCTGCATTCAACGCATTCAAGACATAAAGTCGTGCTTCAGCATTTTGAACCAGACAAGCATTGTAGCTTACTATCTCATCTGAAGGGTGTAGAAGGTGGACGGTTTTAGTGGCGCAAATGATAGAAGCCATATGTGCTTTCAACCAATCCATTCCCAGAATGAGGTCAATATTGGAAGACTTCATAATAATGGGAGAGGCATGGAACTCTAATCCTTCAATCTCAATGACGATGTTGTGGCTAACCATGGTGGTTCGACATTGGCCTTGAAGTGTTTACCACTAATGGAATGTGCATCTCTTCGTATTTAATGCCATGCATGAATGCAAAATCTTCTGATATGAAATAATGCGATGCTCCTGTATCGAATAAAATAGCAGCTGGTACTAAATTAACGAGAAGAGTATCCATCACAGTGGCAGGCTGGTCTTGAGCTTCATTCAGATCAACATGATTAGCCTGACCACGACCATAAGGTCTGGCATTGTTGTTATGGGGCTGATTGTTACGGCCAGTTGAAGGCTGAGCCAGCTAGCTCTTTTTTTGATTGCACTCTTTGGCAAGGTGACCTCAACGGCCACATCTGAAGCACACACCATCATTGGGATTGGGAGCAGGAGCTTGGGGTGGTACAACTCGAAGAGGCTGCCTCTATGGGGTGAAGCGGGGCAGCAGTCTGACATAAGACTGTCTTAGTGCGAGTGCGGTTAGGCGATACATGCAATGGGAATCCATATCGCGCTTACCTGTCTTGCGGGCCCCAAGATGAGCCAGCTCACAGTTGCGCCTGAGGGATCCCTGGTGTTCCTGCAGACCCGTTTCGACATGAATGGCCTTGTTCACCAAGGTGGCGAAATCAGCAAAGTCATGCACTAGGAGCACTAGCTTGATATCAGGTTGAAGTCCATCATGAAACTTTTCCTGCTTACGAGCATCAGTAGCAATGTCTTCTTCAGCATAACGGGACAAGTCCAAGAATTCCCGCTGATAAGCATCTACAGACTTGTTGCCTTGGGTGAGGTTGCGGAACTCGCGCTTCTTCTTGTCCATGATCCCTTGAGGAATGAAGCGGGCACGGAAAGCGGCTTGGAAATCCGTCCAAGTGATGACCGTTCCAGCGGGTAGGGTATGCATGTGGTTGTCTCACCATTGAGCAGCGGGACCCTTCAGAAAAAATGATGCAAAGGTGACATAGCTAGCAAGGGCCACACTAGCAGACTCCATTTCATACGTGATGTCGCGGAGCCAGGCATCAAGGGGCTGAGTTGAGCTGCGGTAAATAATTGGGTTGAGGGGCATGAAGTCCTGCAGAGTTACTGGGGTTGGCTGTTGATTCATGTTCGGACGAGGAAACTAAGCCATCATTCCTTCCATGAACTGGTGGTTCAGATCAAATTCTTGCATCATTCCAGCAAAGAATTCGGGTGGTGGTGGATCGTTGGCACCACGGCCACGACCAGCAGGTCTAACCATCCTGCTAACATGTAACAGGAGGTAGTTCAGCATTGAGCATTTGCAAAGACAAGGATCATTCATGTTGAAACATGCATAATGAAAGAGGTACGATGGATACCACATAGTAGTCAACACTACAATGTGTGTACTATTCAGAATACTATTCTAAGGAATAACTATGTCTTATCCAACTTTGGGGTGAATGTGGTCACAGGATCCTAATGTTAGAGTTAGTAAATTCGTTTAACCCGAATGGAAGAGAGATCAGAGTCCCAGAGTATAGATGAGGAGTAAAAGATCCTAATACCACCCAATGGCAATGTGGGCCCGTAAGACACACAGCCATGTTAGTAAAAGTTTTTGTAGTGACTAGACTCGACTTCGGCCAAGGAGTTGGAAAGGGGGCTACCTATAGGCAGTCGGCTCCGATATCAACTTGTGACGCTGCCGATTCAATCATACACTAATCATACACGCAAATGTGTACGATCAAGATCAGGGACTCACAGGAAGATATCACAACACAACTCTAGACACAAATTAAAATAATGCAAGCTTTATATTACAAGCTAGGGGCCTCGAGGACTCGAATACATAAGCTCGGAAACACAAGTCAGCGGAAGCAACAATATCTGAGTATAGACATAAGTTAGACAAGTTTGCCTTAAGAAGGCCAATACAAAAGCATCTATGATCGAAAAGGCAAGGCCTCCTGAGGGAGTCCTGGATTAGGGGGTGTCCGGATAGCCGAACTATCACCGTTGGCCGGACTCCTGGACTATGAAGATACAAGATTGAAGACTTCGTCCCGTGTCCGGATGGGACTTTCCTTGGCGTGGAAGGCAAGCTTGGCGTCTGGATATGTAGATCTCCTACCATTGTAACCGACTCTGTGTAACCCTAACCCTATCCGGTGTCTATATAAGCGAAGGGTTTTAGTCCATAGGACGAACAACAATCATACCATAGGCTAGCTTCTAGGGTTTAGCCTCTTTGATCTCGTGGTAGATCCACTCTTGTACTACCCATATCATCAATATTAATCAAGCAGGAGTAGGGTTTTACCTCCATCGAGAGGGCCGAACCTGGGTAAAAACATCGTGTCCCTTGTCTCCTGTTACCATCCGCCTAGGCGCACAGTTCGGGACCCGTACCGAGATCCGCCGGTTTTGACACCGACATTGGTGCTTTTATTGAGAGTTCCTACGTGCCGTCGCTGTCGGGAAGGATGCCTCATCCGTCTTTAAAAGCGGCACCGTTGCTAAAGGAGCTTTGTACCGGCCAAACTCTCCCGCTAAGCGGTTTTCTTCTGACCGCCTATTACGCGCCAGCGCCGATGATGACTTCTCGGGTCGCCGAAAGCAATCTTCCGTTAACTTCGGAACTCGCCGAGCAGTTAGATCAGATGGAGTTCTCTTCCTTGAGCGAGCTATTGGATCGCGCCGCCATGTGGGAGTCGCTACGGACTACGATCAGATTGGGCCTAAAACCGATCGAGAGAGATCAACTCTCCCAGGCTACCCTGCGTTGCTGTGGTAGAGGAACAATATGCGACTCTTCTCCTACCTTAAGGACTAGCTATGTCCGGTTCACGACCCCTCCATGCGGATTCCCACGGAGGAGGACACCCTCAAGCCACGAACTTAAAGTCAGGCAGCGGGCTAGATTCATTGGACAACCTCCAAGAACCCAAGCTTCCAAGTTGGAAACTTCCTGGCCCCAGAATCTTAGATCAGACGGGGTTCGGAAATTAATCCCACCGCCCACCCAAACATAAGCGATCTATCCCAAATCCGGCAAGAGCCGGTGAAGCGATACATCATTCTTGGGCGATTCCTCCTGGTTATGGACATGATAAAGGATTGCAGCGAGGAGGGCGCAATCTCATTCTTACGCAATAATTGCACGGACAAGGGAATCCTAAGCGCCACAAGTCGTGCATTGAAATTACACGCCGCTGACTTGGCGTCCATAGTCTGAAATCTTCTGCGATGGAAGCGCTGGAAAAACGAAATCAAATTTTGGGATAATCCCCCGAATCGACCCTAGTCCGAAATAAAGGGTGCATCATCACGGGCACCTGGGTTACATACCAAAAGCAAAAACCCCCAAAGGGCATGGAACCGTCTTTGGAGGGATGGCTCAATGGACCTGCAAAATTCATAACGAGGCGCCACTCCAACTCATAGCCTTAGAGCATGTTGGATACTACAGGTGGCCAAAAGTGGCGAAGAGCTTTTAGCTCGAGCACCAACCAACAATACCGATGCAGTATTAACAGTCTTGAGACTTTCGCATCAAATAATATGCGAGCGAACACTCGCAGCCTTGCGAAGTCTACGGATAGCAACAATAAATCCATGGAGTTACATGGCTATTACCTTTAACGCCCGATGTGAACCTAAATTCTGAATAGCCCGAGCACCGGCCGCATTGGTCCTTACTCCAATAGTGAGCGACTTTCGCCTTACCAAGGTACTCATGGGGCGGTAGTTAAACCTCATCTCTGAGAAACCCTTCGCAAAAATGGAAATAGATGGAGTTGCATTGAGCAAAGCAGCACAACCTTTAGAGGAATAATCCCGATCGGGAAGCATCTTTGTCTGGGAAAGATCACACTAGATGTGGTGTTGACACGTCGAGGCAATTACAGGTCGAGGAGGTCACATTCCAAGTGGCCCGTTCAGCAGCGGATACCATGCTCTATTAGGCGAGAGGCATTCACAATTTTTCAAGCTATACCCCATTACGGGTACATGAAGCTCAAAATGCGGACCCAGCGGAATTATCACTCGCTAGTGACCGGACATAGCGCTCCGCGCAGAAAATAAAACAACCGCACTTGCCCTTGAGGCACTATCAAAGCCCTAGCGGCGGAGGAACTCACTGCCTTCGCTCCACGGTGAACAGGGGACGATGTGATACTCGACAAGAGATCCAAGTCCACCTCTTTTAAACCGGCGAGGCGAAATAGTCAAATTCGAGTCCATCCAGCGGACCCTACCAAAAGCGGCCTCCATCGGGCCACAATTAAACCACGATGTGGGCGCGCATTACAAGAATTTCCTCTCTGAAAATTGGGACATTTTAAATACGGCACCCTTCAGACATGCCGGGAATCCCGCGCGGCTGGCGAGCACAGCCTAAATATCCTAAAAGTTCAAGCCGGTCAAACAAGCTCTTGGCGTTTCTCCGAACCAAGAGACAGGCCATGGGAGGTGCTAGCCAAACTATTGGAGGCGGATTCGCCGAGAGACATTAAACATCGGACTGGCTAGCAAATTTGGTAATGGTGTGAGGAGTCCCGGATTAGAGGGTGTCCGGATAGTCGAACTATCACCGTTGGCGGACTCTGGACTATGAAGATAAAAGATTGAAGACTTCGTCCGTGTCGGATGGGACTTTCCTTGGCGTGGAAGGCAAGCTTGGCGATCTGGATATGTAGATCTCCTACCATTGTAACCGACTACTGTGTAACCCTAACCTATCCGGTGTCTATATAAACCGGAGGGTTTTAGTCCGTGGGGCGAACAACAATCATACCATAGGCTAGCTTCTAGGGTTTAGCCTCTCGATCTCGTGGTAGATCTACTCTTGTACTACCCATATCATCAATATTAATCAAGCGGGGTAGGGTATTACCTTCATCGAGAGGGCCGAACCTGGGTAAAAACATCGTGTCCCTTGTCTCCTGTTACCATCCGCCTAGGCGCTGATTCGGGACCCCCTACCGAGATCCGCGGTTTGACACCGACATTGGTGCTTTCATTGAGAGTTCCTGCATGCGTCGCCATCGGGAAGGATGCCTCATCCGTCTTTAAAGACAATACTATTGCCAAAGAGCCTTGGCCTTGGCGAACTCTCGGCTAGGAGGTTTTCTTATGACCGCCAATTCGGCGCGCAGCGCATGCGATGACTTCTCGAGTCGCCGAAACCAATCTTCCGTTAATTCAGAACTTGCGAGCAGTTAGATCGATCGATCTCTCCTCGTAAGCGAGCTCTTGGATCGCATCGCCATACAGGAGTCGCCACAGACTACGACCAGATCGGGCCTAAAACCGATCTGAGAGAGATCAACTCTCCCAAGCTACCCATCATGTTGCTGTGATAGAGGAGCAATCGGCGATTCTTCTTCTATCTTAAGGACTAGCTACGTCGGATTCCGATCCCTCCATGCGGATTCCCGAGAGGGACGGATGTCGATCAAGCCCTGAACTTAAAGTCAGGCGGCGGGTTGGACTCATTGGATAGCATTCAAAAATCCAAACTTCCGAGTTCGGAAACTTCTCGGTCCCTGAGTCTTAAATTGGACGGGGTTCTGGATCAAGTTCCACCCACCCACCCAAACATTAGCGATCTATCCCGAATTCAGCAAGAGCCAACTGAAATAGTACATCATTACTGGGCCACATTCCTCCTGGTTATGGACAGGATAAAGGACTGCCGAGAGGAGGACGCAATCTCACTTTTTTTGCAATAATTGCATGGACAAAGGAATCCTAAACGCCATAAGTCGTCGCGAAATTAAACGCTTTGATGACTTGGTGACCATAGTACAAAAGTACTGTGCGATGGAGAGTGCGTGGAAAACCGAAAGTCAATTTTGGGATAATCCGGCCCGAATACATCCCTAGTCCGGAATAAAGGGTGCATCATCACCAAGCACTGGATTAAACATCAAAAACAAAAACCCCTAAAGTGCGGAACCATCTTGGAGGGTTGGCTAAGCGGACCTGCAAAATTCATAACCAGAGGCGCCACTCCAACTCATAGCCTTGAGCATGTTGGATACTCGGCGGTGGCCAAAAGTGGCGAAGAGCTTCTAGCCGAGAATCAGCCCAGCAATACCGATGCACGGTGTTAACAGTTTTGAGACTTCGCATCAAATAACATGCGGAAGCGAACACTCCATAACCTTGCGAAGTCTACCAAGTAGCAACAATACATCCATGGATGACACGGCTATTACCTTTAATGCCAGTGACGAACCCAAATTCCGAAAGCCAGAGCACCAGCCGCATTGGTTCTTAGTCCAATAGTGGATGGCTTTAGCCTACAAAGGTACTCATGGATGGCGGCAGCGGACTGAACCTCATCTATGAAACCCTCCGAAAAATTGAAATAGTGGAACCGCATTGAGCGAAGCAGCACAACCTTTAGAGGAATAATCCCTAGCCGGGAAGCATGTTGCTGGGAAAAATCACCTTTGGGCGTAGTGTTATTTCGCCGGACAATTACAGGTCGAGGAGGTCACATTCAAGTGGCCCGTTCAGCAGCGGATATCATGCTTTATTGGGGCGAGAGGCATTCACAATTTTCAAGCTATAGCCCATTATGGGTAAATGAAGCTTAAAATGCCGGACCTAACAAAATCATCACTCTCGCTAGTGATCCGAACATAGCACTCCGCGCGAAAACAAGACAGCCGCACTAGCCCTCGAGGCACTATCCGAAGCCCTAGCGGCGAGGAACTCACTGCGATCGCTCCACGGTGAACAGGGGCGATGTGATACTTGATAAAAGATCCAAGTCCACCTCTTTTAAACCAGCGAGATGAAATAGTCAAATTCCAAGTCCACCAGCGGACCTCGCAAAGCGGCCTCCATTGGGGCACAATTAAACCCTGATGTAGGCGCGCACTCACGAGAATTTCTCACGAGAAAAGCGGGACATTTTGCTGGCACCCTTGAGACATGCCAGGAATCCCGTCGGCTGGCGAGCATAGCCTAAATATCCTAAAAGTTCAAGCCGATCAAACAGGCTCTTGGCGCTTTTCGAACCCAAGAGGCAGGCCATGGGAGAAGAGCTAGCCAAACTTACGAAGGCGGATTCATCGGAGATATAAAACATCCGGCTGGCTAGCAAACTGGAGATGGTACCAAGAAGGACAAATCCTGGCGCCTATGTGTTGATTTCAAAGACCTTAATAAGGCTTTCCCAAAGGATCCCTTCCCTCCCTCGAATTGATCAAATTATCGATGCTACAGCAGGACCACGACTCATTGTGCTTCCTCGTAGCGTACTCGGCTACCACCAAATCAAGATGGCGGAGCAGACCAAGCTACAACAGCATTCATCACTCCATCGGCCCATTCGCTTCAACACAATGCCCTTGGGCTCAAAAGCGCTGGCGCAACATATCAACGCATGATTCAGACATGTCTGGCAAACCAGATCGGCAAAACAGTGGAAGCATATGTAGATGGCGTGGTCATCAAATCCAAGCATGTCGAAAATATAGTAGACGATTTGAGGCTCACATTCGACAATCTTCGAAAATATGACATCAAGCTCAATTCGGAAAAATGCGTCTTCGGCGTTCCAACCGGAAAGCTCCTGGGCTTCATTGTGTCCGGTAGAGGAATTGAAGCAAACCCAGCCAAGATCCGAGCTCTGTCACAATTGGATATTCCAAAATACCTCAAACAAATACAAAAATTGACTGGTTGCGTAGCGGCTCTAAGCCGCTTTATTTCCCGTTTGGGAGAAAAGGCGTTACCCCTTTACCGCCTCCTCTGCCGCATCGAACACTTTGAGTGGACGGATACCGCCACGGCCGGACTAGAAGAAATAAAAGCCATATTGGCAACAAATACGGTCCTGGCCGCGCCCAACATGGGCGAACCAATGCTATTATATATTGCCGCAACACATCAAGTTGTCGGTAGCGGTGCTCGTTGTCGAGCGAAGCGGACGGACACGGTTCCCTCTTCAAAGACCGGTTTATTATGTGTCCCTTGTCCTCACTCCATGCAAGTCCGGTACCCACATTATCAAAATATAGCATCGCGGTGTTCATGGCATCCGGAAGCTGCGACACTACTTTCAAGAGTGTTCGATAACGGTAGCCTCGAAGTACCTCTTAACGACATTATAAACAACGCGACGCGACGGGCGGATTGCTAAATGGGCCATAGAGCTCCTTCCATTCGACATAACCTATAAGCCACGACGAGCTATCAAATCGCAGGTTTTGGCCGACTTCGTGGCGAATGGACGAAGCGAACTCCCTAAAATGCGGCGCATACTCAATTGGATCATGCACTTTGCGGCTCCAAAATGTTGGCGGCACAGGGGCTGGCGTCGTCTGGCGTCCCCAACCGGGGACACAGTCCAATCGTCCGCCGATAATGTATCGGACTCCAACAACGCGGCGAATATGAGGCCCTTACGCATGGCCTCCGGATGGCGATCTCCATGGGCATTAAGCGCCTAGAGGTGCGCGAGGATTGAACCTCGCGATATCTCAAATAAGCGGAGACTTTGATGCCAAAGATCCGAAAATGGCAGCATACCGCAATGCGGTCCTACAAATGTCAGCCGCAGTTGAAGGGCTCGAATTTCATCATATAGCCGGGATAACAACCAGGGGTGGACATATTAGCGCATCGGTGCAAAGCGATGCCGTCCCCCAACATCTTCACAGAGCGGCTGTTCAAGCCATCCGTACTATGGGAAGGAGTCCGTCAATAACAATCCGGACCCAACCGCCTGCTGACGCCGAACACTCGACACAATCGGAGGCTCGCCACGAGATAACACCCTCGCCCACGAAATAATGGCGGTTATCGCCCGTGGGCGGAACCATTCCTAGCCTACCTAACTAGGCAGGAACTCCCGAAGACCAAAATGAGGCTCGCTGCATAGTACGGCGATCTAAAGCCTATAAAGTCCATGAGGAGAGCTTTATAAGAAAAGCACTACAAGAGTCCTTCAAAGGTGTATCTCCGAAGAGGAAGGCGAAACCTCTGGCTGAAATTCATGCGGACTGGGTGGGCACCACGCGCAGCCGGGACCTTGTAGGCAAGGCCTTCCGTACAGAGATTTTATTGGCCGACGGCCGGGCAGATCTTGGATTTAGTCCAACAATCGTCGGTTGCCAGCTTTTGCTAACCAAAGCCACATGCCACCCACCGCCCTCAAAACTATACCCATCACCTGGCGTTCACGGTGCAGGGGCTTGACATGGTTGGACTCCTTAAGGGAGGAACCCACAAGCAAAAATACCTATTGGTCATGGTGGATAAATTCACCAAATGGATAGAGGCCAAGCACTGTTAAAATGGCGAATCCGGACGGTGATAGACTTCATATCGGGGTAGTGCACCGTTACGGTGTCCCCCAGTATCATCATCGATAGCGGCACCAACTTCACGTCCGATGAGGTCAAATTATGGTGCAAAAACATGGGCATCAAGCTCGATTTTGCCTCGGTCTATCACCCTCAAACCAGCGGTCAAGTCGAGCGAGCAAGCGGTCTAATTAATCATGGCGGCATTAAACCCGGACTAGTGCGGTCCCTCAAGGAATCTAACACGCCTTTGGGTTGAGAGCTCGACTCCGTACTACGGGGGCTGCGACCAAGCGAATTACTACGGATTCACACCATTTTTATGGTATGCGGCGCGAGCAGTCTTGCCTGCGACATAATTCATGACTCACCTGGCGTGCGCATGTATGAAGAAAGAGAAGCCGAGCTCGATCGGCGGGACAGTTGGGCGCATTGGAGGAGGGCGTGGCGTGGCAAAAGCTCGTTCCGCATTTTATCAACAGCAGGCTCGAAGATATCAAAGCGAGGAAATGCGGGCCAAAGCTTACAGCGTTGGCGGACTAGTTCTCGCTGCGGACAAGAAAAGGACAAACTCAAGCCCAAATGGGAAGGTCCCTTCATCATCGACCAGGTCGACGGCGGAGCATACCGTCTGCAAAGCGCATCGGATAACCGACTCGAGCGAACCCATGGAGCGCAGCCCGTCTCGAAGATTCTCGCCTAAGCGCGGACTCCAAGTTCGTCTCCTTCCTCCGTCCATATTTTCTATTTTTGCTGTCTTTTATTTCTCTCCTTCCTCCCCTTTCTTTTTAAAGCCTTTAGAGGCTCGTTCACGCTTTGTTCGCACATATTTGACGCGTTGTCCGCGCTCATTATACCTGGGGGCTTCTTTAACAGAAGCTTATTTATACGGGCGTCATGCCCAACACATGTGTGAAACTTCCACATGTACCTTTTATTCACCAGTATATGCATCGATATGACTTATGTTTTGGCCAAGCTGGGTTGCCTGGCTCCTGTGCTTACCCCTACGTTCCCGATTGTTCGGCTAGGTGGTAAAGGAGCACCTCTGCGATTATTCTTGCGGGTCAACCGGATGTGTACCTCGGTGGGTGAAGCGGCTAAGCGTTCTTAAGCGAATATTGGTCGGTGAACTGAAAGATGATTTTAACTATTTATCCATCTGCCCCGGATGATTTTCTGCTTTCTTAGCAGTTTTGACATGCACTTTAGGGCATGCATCCCAACGAAAGGAACCCTTAACGGAACTATTCTCCCTGGAAGATGTTTCTTACTATCCATGTAATATAACATAACTAGTTGGGCACTTTTACGATACAGCAATAATGACCCCTCGCCTTGTCTCCATGCATACCCGGTTCTTATATAACCACGAAGGTATTCGGACACACTCCGGACTATTGGGTTCTGAGGTCGAAGCGAAAAGGTCCGCTATGACAAATGATCTACAATCCGGCTAGAAGACATTTTTTATGTCATATTTAATTACATAGTCAACTCGACTCATTGTATTCCTCCTCAATGCCATCTAATAGGCTATCTAATTTACAATCTTCTTTGGGAATACTTGGCGGCCAATTCTACTTGGCCGTACACTAACTTCTGAGGATCTCCTTCCCATCAGGCCCCACAGTCCGACCTCGGCCATGTGGTTTGGGTCAACCGTGTACAGCGTCTTCGCCATGGCCCGAGCCTCCGGGCGCCTGACGGCAGGCCGATATGTTCCATAGTCGGAGCGCCGCCGTGCTCCTTGAAGCCGCTCTGCCAGCTCTCCAATGCCTTGAGGCGAGGAGATAGATAGCCACAAGGCCTGGCCGGCGCCTTTCATCACCCGCCGAACTTCGTTCATGCAGGTAGCGCGATTCGGAAGAAGATCACCCGAAAACTGGGCATCTCCTCTTGGGGCGACACTGTGAGAAAACCTACATACATGTTTATGTTAGTCGCCTTCCTCGCGAACTCTTTCAAAGTTCGCTCAAGCACTCTTGAAAATGCGCGCGCAAGCCGTCGATTCTCCTTCTGAGTTAGACAACTGGGCACGAACATCCTTTAGTTCCTCACCAGTTGGGTGTTGGCATATTGGAGGTTATTTTTCTCCTACTGCACCCTCGTAAGCATGCTCTCGCCGGCCTTTAGCTGGCGCATGAGTTGTTGCTTGTCCGGATCTAGTCCGGTGCCATCTGCAATATTATTGTCAGTTACACACGCTGCACTTCATAACCTATTTATCTTTTGAAGCATATAGTACGGAGGGGTCTCTGTGGCTCCCCCAATGGCGGCTAGTCTTGACCTCAAGTTGGGCCTTGCATTCTTCAAGCTCTGGGACGATCGGGTATTCCTTTTTGTAAGATCCTGCATAACAAATGATCCTTAAATCAGTTATTCTAACTATTTTAAGCCTCGAGACTCTTGGCATATATAAGCTGTCAAATTTCCTTACCCGTATGTCCTTTACATACTGCTCCGTGGCTCTGGCTAGACCATCTCGGCGACGCAGTGCGCATCTCTGAATTGAAGGCATTCAAGGCCTCTTGGGAGAAACATCGTCACGAAGAACTGTCGGCGGCGCTTTGTGATTCATGGCGCTCTCCACCTCGGAGTTGGTGGCGGATAATCTGTCGGCATCCTCTATCGGAGGAGCATCCGGCCTTGCGCCTCGTCTTTCGCCTCCGCTTCAGACCCGGCTTTGGAGCTGGCGGCGGAGGTTCGATTGGCAACCTCTACGGACTCAGTCCTGCGAGCGCTCTTTTTCCTGAAAGGAGCACCAGCGTTAGTACACCTCTCAGGAATCAATCCTGGGAATATGGTGACACGCCATACCGTTGCGGCGGAGTGTCGATCCGGACCGCACTTCTTTTCAGCCTGCGGGGCCGTACTGCCCCTTGTTGGCCAGCCGTCGCGGGCTCGGCCTCCTGCCTCGAAGGCACCCCCTGCGAAACATCATTAATATACGGTGATCAAGAAATTAGCACCGATGGGTCGTTGTCAGAGTATTTGGACCTCGGTCTCAGTTACCTGTGAGGCTGGAAGTATTCCGGGGTAATCGGTCGTAATGGCAACCAAAGCATTGTCGATGCTAAGTTGGTGGAACACCCCGTCGATCAACTCCACCTTTATATCCGGATCCTCTTGGAGGCGGATCGAGGACCGTTCGGATCCTCGGGTTGTGAGGCGGGCTGTGTATCTTCTCCACGGCCGGCGTAGTTCCTGCGCAAAAACCATGAAATGAGATATTTAACCACGGGAACATGGATCGGACAGGCCATAAAGATGTTTGCTTACCCAACTTCGAGGATTATTCGAAGAAAACTCGCTCAGTGGGTTGACGCGGAGAAAATCCTCCTCCTCCCCTTTATACATGGCAGACAAGGTCTTCACCAGTTCGGTGACCGATCCCGGCCCTTTGCGGCCATGGCGGGTGTCATCGTCCTCCCCGTTGAAGTCCCACATGGGGTGGCCCCTATATTGGAGCGGCTGCACTCCCCCTCATAATGCAAATTGCCACGACTCCAATCATGGTCAATCCGGCATGAGCCAGTAATCTTATTCGGCTCATCAAGTAAAGGACATCGGTCATTTTCCCTCACAGGGGGCTCCGTGGGCGCCAGCTTAGGCGCTTCTTGAGGAGGAGCATTGCTAAACTCGGAAGACCGATCGAACAGGGTCCGCAGCGGGGCGTCCTCCATGTAAAACCATTCGAAGGCCGGTCTTGGGCGCCTTCTTCGGGTTCGAGATAGATATCCGGTCCCAGCGATGCGCCATAGTTCGCTCCGCCCACTTGATATATTGACCCCTCATGAGAACGGGGTACTAGGCAGAATAATCTCTTCCACAGTGCAAAATGAGCCTCAATGCCCAAGAACAGTTCGCAAAGGGCCACGAAGCCCGCGATATGCAGAATGGAGGCAGGCGTAAGGTGGTGCAACTGGAGGCCGTAGAACTCCAAGAGCCCCCGGAGAAACGGATGGATTGGAAATCCGAGTCCTCTTACTAGATAAGAGGCGAAGCACACCCGCTCTCCTTTAGAGGGATCGGGGACACTCTCCGCTTCCTCTCCGCCCTTGTAGGTGGCGAGTCCGGCTCGAACCGGAACCATGAAGGCCGGGGGAAGAAATCCCTTGGTTTGGAGTATAACTAGCTCGCTATGTGGGACTGAGCATTTCCCCTAATTTCCAGGCTGAGGGCTGGGAGCGTGAGAGGAGGAGCCGCGTCGACTATCCATGATGGAATGGGTTTTTGTTAGAGGCACTCCGATGAAAGCTCGCAGAGGGGGGATGGTGTGACTCAGATCTAGATCCTCGTTCCTTTTATAGACGGCTCATTTGCGCAGCTAGGGGGGTAAGTGTAAAAATACCCTGGCTTTTCGCATTCATTCAAACACGTGGAAGATGGCCATTATTGGGCGTAGAAGCCAAGGAGCGCAGCATTTATCAGAAGCCGGACACTATTCAACAAGTATATGGAATTTGGAGAAGAACCCGCCTCGCAATGCGAAGACAATCAGCGCGCGGACTCGCCGTCATTGAAGCCTGGTTGAGGGCAGCGAGGAGTCCGGATTAGGGGTGTCCGGATAGCGAGCGATCACCGTTGGCGGACTCTGGACTATGAAGATACAAGATTGAAGACTTCGTCCCGTGTCGGATGGGACTTTCCTTGGCGTGGAAGGCAAGCTTAGCGATCGGATATGTAGATCTCCTACCATTGTAACCGACTCTGTGTAACCCTAACCTATCCTGTGTCTATATAAACCGGAGGGTTTTAGTCCATGGGACGAACAACAATCATACCATAGGCTAGCTTCTAGGGTTTAGCCTCTACGATCTCGTGGTAGATCTACTCTTGTACTACCCATATCATCAATATTAATCAAGCGGGGTAAGGGTATTACCTCCATCGAGAGGGCCGAACCTGGGTAAAAACATCGTGTCCCTTGTCTCCTGTTACCATCCGCCTAGGCGCACAGTTCGGGACCCCCTACCGAGATCCGCCGATTTTGACACCGGCGGTACCAAAGAAGGACAAATCATGGCGCCTATGTGCCGATTTTAAGGACCTTAACAAGGCTTGCCCAAAGGATCCCTTCCCCTCCCCGCATCGATCAAATTATCAACGCTACCGCGGGGACACGATTCATTGTGTTTCCTCGGCGCATACTTGGCTACCACCAAATTAAGATGGCGAGCAGACCAAGCCATAGCGGCATTCATCACTCCATCGGCCCATGCGCTTCAACACAATGCCCTTGGGCTCAAAAGCGCCGGCGCAACATATCGCGCATGATTGGACATGTTTGGCAAACCAGATCGGCAAAGCGGTGGAGGCATACGTGAGCGATGTGGTCGTCAAATCCAAGCATGTCGAAACCCTAATCGGCGACTTGAGGCTCACATTCGATAATCTCCGAACATATGACATCAAGCTCAACCCAGAAAAATGTGTTTTCAGTGTACCAGCCGGAAAGCTCTTGGGCTTCATTGTATCCGGCAGAGGAATTGAAGCAAACCCAGCCAAGATCCGAGCTCTGTCGCAATTGGATATCCCCAAAGACCTCAAACAAATACAAAATTATTTGGATGCGTGGCGGCTCTAAGGCGCTTTATCTCCGCTTAGGAGAAAAGGCATTACCCTTTATCGCCTCCTCCGGCGCACGAACACCAGTGGGCGGATCCGCCACGGCCGGACTCGAAGAAATCAAAGCCATATTGGCAACAAATCCGGTCTGGCGCGCCCAACATGGGCGAACCAATGCTATTATACATCGCGGCAACCCGTCAAGTTGTAAGCGCGGTGCTCGTTGTCGAGCGAAAGCGGGCGGACACAAGTTCCCTCTCCAAAACCAGTTTACTACGTGTCCCTGTCCTAACTCCATGCAAGTCACAGTACCGCATTATCAAAAGATAGCATCGCGGTGTTCATGGCATCCGGAAGCTGCGACACTACTTCCAAGAGTGTTCGATAACTTGTAGCCTCGAAGTACCTCTTAATGACATTATAAACAACGCGACATAGCGGGCGGATTGCTAAATGGGCCATTGAGCTCCTCCGTTCGACATAACCTACAAGCCACGGCGAGCTATTAAATCGCAAGTTTTGGCTGACTTCATCGCGAATGGTGAAGCGAACTCCCTAAAATGCGGCGCATATTCAACTGGATCATGCACTTCAACGTCTCCAAAATGTTGGCCGGCCTGGGGGCTGGCGTCGTTCTGACATCCCCAACCGGAGATATAGTCCAATACGTACTTCAAATAATGTACACGGACTCCAACAATGCAGCCGAATACGAGGCCCTTCTACATGGTCTCCGGATGGCAGTCTCCATGGGCATTCAACGCCTAGAGGTGCGCCGGGATTCGAACCTCGCGATATCCCAAATAAATGGGGATTTTGATGCCAAGGATCCGAAAATGGCAGCTTATCGCAATGTCGTCCTATAAATGTCAGCTCGGTTTGAGGGGCTCGAATTTCACCATATAGCCGGGATAACAACCAGGCAGCGAGCGTGTTGGCACGCATTGGAGCAAAAAGCGATGCCGCCCCCCCCAACATTTTCCTAGAGGCTTTTGAGCCATCCGTACTATGGGAGGGAGAGTCGGAAATAACAACCCGGACCCAACCACACTGCCCCCACCAAACATTCCGACATAGTTGGTGGTCCCGCCAGCGAAATAACACCGTCGTACGCAATAATGGCAGTCATCGCCCGTGGATAGAACCATTCCTAGCCTACCTAACTAGGCAGGAACTTCCGAGACTAAAAGCGAGGCCCGCTGCATAGTGCGGCGGTCTAAAGCCTACAAGGTCCATGAGGAGAGCTTTATCGAAAAGCACAACCGAGTCCTTCAAAGGTGTATCTCCGAAGAGGAAGGCGGAATCTCTGGCTGAAATTCATGCGGACTCGGTGGGCACCATGCCGCAGCCGGGCCCTCGTGGGAAAGGCCTTACATGCAGTATTTTATTGGCCGGCGGCCCGGGCGGATCTTTCAGGACTTAGTCAACGATCGTCGGTTGCCAGCTCTTTGCTAATCAAAGCCACATGCCACCCACTGCCCTCAAAATTATACCCATCACCTGGCCCTTGGCGGTGCAGGGGCTTGACATGGTTGGACCCCTTCAAGGAGGAACCCATAAGCAAAAATACCTATTGGTCATGGTGGATAAATTCACCAAATGGATAGAGGCCAAGCACTGTAAAGGCGGCGAATCCGGACGATGATAGACTTCATATCAGGGGTAGTACACCGTTACGGCGTCCCCCTGTCACAGCCCCAGATCAGCCCTTGCTTAACTTTGCTTGCTCATCATGTCATCATGTTTAAATTCCTAAGAAACTTGAAATGGGGATTGCCTAAACCCTAGCATTAAAGGAATTCACTAGGTTCAACCAAAATATTCTCAGTGAATCCAAATGGCTTTCAAAAATGTTCATCTTTTACGGAAAATCTTTGGAAGCGATAACCAGAGGTGTTGCACATTTTCCATGACATATTGGTCACTGAACTAAATCTTTAGTATTTGCAATTGGGCATTTAAATGCTATATATTATTTTAAGTGCTCAATTAATTCTGAATTTAAGTGTGGGCTATTAGGAATAATCCCCATAGAGCCCACAATTATTTGCAGGATTTTTGGAAGCGTTTTAGTATTTTAATAAAGCCCAACATTACAAGAAAATAGAAAAGCAAACTAAATGAAAAGAAGAGAGGGAGAGAAAGGCCGGAGGCCACTTACAGCTGGGCAGCCCACTGGCCCATGCTAGTCACCCTCCTCCTTGCGCCGGAAGGGCGTCGGCGTGTCGGCCAGGGCCTTGAGCTCCACCTCCTGCTTCCACCTCCTCCTGCCTCCTGCTTGCTCCCGCGACCCTGGAGGCGCCACACAGACCCCTCGACTCTCCCTTCGCTCTCTGCTCTCTCCCACGGCCTCTAGCCCCTCTCCCGAAGCAGACCCGAACCGCTCGTGCCGCCACCGGCGCCGTTCACCGTAGCCACCGTGCCCCTCTGGGCCTCTCATCTTGCCCTAGAGCTCCGCCTCGCCCTTTGCTACATCCTCAGCGAGGCAGGCGACCGGGAAGCTCTGCATCAGCGCCATCTCCATCTTCTTCATCGTCGGCCACGGCTGCTTGGCGTGGATTATGACTCAAAACCCTCCCCGGCCTCGCCGTTGACTCTGCTGGATTCGCCGTGAGCCCCTATTTCTTTCCCCTCTCTCCCCGTGCTCGTCCGTGCCTTCTAGCCACCGTGGCCATTGGAGCCGATTGCTCCTCGCCGCCGGCCATGTCGCCACCGCGGCTACGGCCCTGCAAGCACGCGTCCAAGCTTACCACTGAGCTCACCGCACCCCCACGAGTCCAACGCGCCTAACCACAACCCCCCTAGTGCCCTGTAGTGCCTAACCCGCATCAACCGAGCTCCGGCAGCCGCCGCGAGCCCTGCTCCGGCGAGCTCCGCCGTCCCCGCGACCTCCCCTATGCCCGGTGGATGCGGTCGGCCTGAGCTGCCGATTAGTAGTCCCAGCGCTTTTCCGCCGCTTTGTAGCGTTCCGACGGGCACCGCCCGCTGGTTTGGTCGCCGCCGGCCAACTCCGGCAGGCGCTGACGTGGTGGCTTAATTAGTGCTTAAAACCCCTTCTAATTACCCCCTGAGACTGGCTAGTGGGCCCCAGGGCTTAGTCAAAGCTAATCAGCCCAGATTTGACTCGGGGTTAAAGCCAGTGTCACTGACGTGTGGCCCCCACACGTCAGGTTTGACCTGGTCAGCCCTGCTGACGCCTCTGTGACATCACGCTGTCGCAGTAATTGATTTTCTAGATTTAAGTTTATTCAGGAAATTCCAGAAAATGTCCTAAACTTCAAAAATTCATATAAATTCAACCATAATTCAGAATGAAATAAATTATATATGAAAAATGATCAGAAAAATCCAATCTATCCATCTGTACCATTTTCATGCATGTTAGAACAACTTTTGTTCACTGTTTAGTTCAAATCAATTAAATGGCATTTGAATAATCACATATGGAGTTTGAATTTGAATCTTGTATTCAAACCAACTTCATCTAATTTGGTTGCTAGTTGGATTAGCTCAAATCACATCATATTGCCATGTCACATTCATGCATCATATTGTCACATTGCATTGATTGTGTTCTTCCTTGTTTGCCGGTGTTTGTCCCCTCTCGATAGACGTGGTTCCGGCGATGTGATCGATGACACCGATGAAGAACTATATTATCTTGAAGTGCGTGCAAGCAAAACCCCTTGTTCATTCGATATAATCCCACTCTCGCTCCTGCTCTATTTTACTGCATTAGGACAACAACGACTCATGTGTTACTTGTTGCGGTAGCTGAACCCCTTTATCCTCTGCATGACTTTGTCATTCAACAGTAATTAGATGAAACCCACTAGCATGAGTAGGAGTTGTTTGAGCCCTGTTGTGCCTACTCATTCATGCTTGTTTGTCATGCCTGCTACTGCTTAGAGTTGAGTCAGGTATGATTCATCGGGAATGAATTGGAATGGTGTGTGAACATGTCCTACTGTGCGAGAGATAAGTGTGTGAACACGATTTGGTAAAGGTAGCGGTGAGAGGCCATGTAGGAGTACATGGTGGGTTGTCTCATTGAAGCCGTCCTTAGGAACTGAGTTCTGTGTTTGTGATCCATGAATAGTTACTACCACACATTGGGCTCCGGGCGCTCCAAGCTCTCTCGACTTATTAATCAACTTGATCTCTGTCTAGGAGTTGCAACTAGTTTCTGGTGTTTGTAGGTAGTGTTAGTATTCTACCAAGTGGCACCCAATACAAGTGGGCTTGGGACAGACTAGGCACAGTGGCCCGGTGTACCAAGTGGCACCCGGATGGTGGGCTTGGGAACCCTGCACACATCGTTTGGGGCCGTGAGCGACACCCCGGCTGGATCTACTTGCGGATGGAACCCGAATAGGCGATAAACCTGGACTAGAGACTTGTGTGGTTAGTCAGGTCGTGGCCGACTCCCTCGCCAGGCTTCCGCTTGAAGGTTGCCGAGATACACGAGGTGTACATGGCGGTAAGTGGCGAGGCGCGTGTGAAGAAGTACACCCTGCAGGGTTAATATGATATATTGAATAGCCGTGTCCATGAAAAGGACTTCGGGTTGCCTATAACAGTTCATAGACAAGTGAAAGTGGATACTCTAAAATGCGCAAGATAAGCGTGAGTGCTATGGATGGCGTTCTCGTGAGGGAGGCGGAGTGGATCCATAGTGGTGTATTGATATGGTGAATATGTGGACTCGTGTGCGCCACCTCAAAAGAGTTACTTGCAGTCGTAGTTCAGGATAGCCACCGAGTCAAAGCTGGCTTGCTGCAGTCAAACTCCACCACCCCCTTGCTGATAATGATGCATATGTAGTTAGTTCTGATGTAAGTCTTGCTGAGTACAATTGTACTCACGTTTGCCTATTTTATGTTTTTGCAGAGAGACTTCAGTCTCGCTAGTAGTTCTGCGTGGACTTCGACGTTTAGCTTGTTACCTCGGCTACGATCTTGTGCCCTCAGCAGGATCTGGTAGATAGTCGGGCTTCTCAGCCTTTTTCATTTATAGATGTTTGTACTCAGACATGTTAAGCTTCCGCTTGTGCTTGTTGCTTGTATGCTCTGTATGTTGGGTCATGAGACCCATGTTTGTAATATCTCGCTCCTCGGAGCCTAATGAATAAATACTTGAGTCGTAGAATTATGTTGTGATGCCTTGTTGTATTTACACATATCGAGCATATTGTGTGTATGTTTGAAATGCTTGGTATGTGTGGGATCCGACAATCTAGTTGTTTATCCTTGGCAGCCTCTCATATGGGGAAATGTAGTCTAGTGCTTCCTGAGCGATAGTAGTCCGCTACAGCCCGGTTCACCGGAGTCCTGCTAGCCTAGCACTACTGCTCTGGACACTTGACTGGCTGGCATGTGTTTCACTTCGTTCTGTATACATCCCGGGAAATGTCACGCGGTGACATCCGAGTCTGCCTAGCCTGCTACAGCCGGGTTGCGAGTCTGTTAGCCAGTGCTACAGCCCAGATTCATACGTTGATGACAGACATGCTCGATGTGATTCATGTATGCCTGTACCCATGGGTTAGTGCCGCTTTGGGTTCACGACTAGCCATGTCGGCCGGGTTCTCTGTCATATGGATGCTAGCGACACTATCATATCGTGAGCCAAAAGGCATAAGCGGTCCGGGCCATGGTAAGGCGACACCGTGGGAATACCGTGCGTGAGGCCGCAAAGTGATATGAGGTGTTACTGGCTAGATCGATGTGACTTGGAATCAGGGTCCTGACAGCTTTGGTATCAGAGCCTGACTGCCTGTAGGATTACCAAGCCAAACTGGTCGAAGTTGAGTCTAGAAATGCTTTAGTTATGTAAGGGAATTGATTGTGGAAGGGAACGTAAGGCTCTTTTTACTCCTTATACCTCATGGCCTTCTGATCTGATTCATCCTCTTCTCTTCTATGGGGATTAAGAACTAGGCCTTCTCATCTATCTATCAGGATGACGTGTTACTAATCCATAGACTTCTAAGATTGTTGGATTTACGCCCTAGTTCAGTTTCTACTATTTCTGTATGTTCATAGTTGGTCTCAAAACCCTGATATTGTGATGTTGAGTGGTTTTGCCACCATTTTGCATGATGTCCCAAATCTTTTTGAGCATTTACAGCCGTTATGTTGTCCGAGTCGTCCCAGGTTTCTAAACTATCTGATGCATTTGCAAATCCGTTCCTCCCGTTCCTGATGTCCTTTTGGGCCAGATTAAGCACACTAATCGGTGAGTTGAGGTACCCTATTGCCTCGAATATATGTTGGAGCTATTATTATGACCCTAGGTGTTTAGGGAGTCACTTAGTAATCCAGCCATGCTTTGTGTCCCCAGTGTGATGATTCTGGCCATTATTCTTGAAAGCATCCTGTGATGTTATTAGTTAGTAGGCATTCTATTCCTGGGTTCTTGAACCCGAGATTCACCCTACTTCATGTTGTTAGTATTTGCTAGCTCCTTTAGGATATTAGTAACCTTTGCATTAGTCCTCGAGGTTCGTGGCATTTCCTTCTTCCAAATACCATGAACTATTTAAGGCAGAAGTTATTTGAACCAAAAGATCACAATCAGAGTACTCTTGAGGAGTTCTCCATTCATAATTGTGACTCTGCCAGTCCTACCTCTCTGCATGGGTTATCTGGAAGAAACATGTTGAACTTGGTTCGACATACTAATCTATGCATCCACAACTCAGAAAGATATATGATCCTTTGAGCTGTTTCCATTGCAGCTGTATTCCGATCCCCGTCTATCAGTTGGTAATCAGGAGTAGTTGTGCATTCATGGTATCGATGCCTATTACTCATGTGGTCCGTCAAGCCATTCTATTTCGGAATGACTAGGAGAAACAAACTCCAGTACCTCATCCATATCCAGGATTGGGTCAAAGCAGTTGTATTCCGTAGATCAAAATGCCAATTCAGCTTTTGTTCTGTTCTACCCTGAAGTATTACCCACTTTATGTCAGGAACGTCATGAGAATTGCACCTTCTCTTATGGATTCTTGACGCAGTGATACTTCTCGCTATCATTATTCATTTCTCGATCCCGTGTTGTTGTAACCGGAATGCCGACAAGTGTACTGTGATGTGTCAGCTCGGTTCGAGGGGCTCGAATTTCACAATATAGCTCGGGAAAACAATCAGGCAACAGACGTCTTGGCACGCATTGGCGCAAAGCGCGATGCCGTCCCCCCAACATCTTCTTGGAGAGGCTGTTCAAGCCATCCGTATTATGGGAAGGGAATCCGAAATAACATCCGGACCCAACCGCCTTTGCCCGACACGAGCGTTCGACACAACAGGAGGCTCGCCAACGCAGTAACATCTTCAGCCCACGTAATAATGGCAGTCATTGCCCCGTGGACAGAACCATTCCTTGCCTACCTAACCAGGCAGGAACTTCCCGAGGACCAAAACGAGCACGCTGCATAGTGCGGCGATCTAAAGCCTATAAAGTCCATGAGGGAGAGCTTTATAAGAAAACCAGCACCGGAGTCCTTCAAAGGTGTATCTCCGAAGAGGAAGGGCGGAAACTTCTGGCTGAAATTCATGCCGGACTCGGCGGGCACCACGCCGCAGCCCAGGCCCTTGTAAGCAAGGCCTTCTGTACAGGATTTTATTGGCCGACGGCCCGGGCAGATGCTCAGGACTTAGTCCAACAATGCGTCGGTTGCCAGCTCTTTGCTAACCAAAGCCATATGCCACGACGCCCTCAAACTATACCCATCACCGCCCTTGGCGGTGCAGGGGCTTGACATGGTTGGACCCTTAAAGGAGGAACCCACAATCAAAAATACCTACTGGTCATGGTGGATAAATTCACCAAATGGATAGAGGCCAAGCACGTTAAGATGGCGAATCCGGACCGGTGATAGACTTCATATCAGGGGTCGTACACCGTTATGGCGTCCCCCACAACATCATCACTGATAACGGCACGAACTTTACGGCCGACGAGGTCAAACTCTGGTGCAAAAACATGGGCATCAAGCTGGACTATGCTTTAGTCTATCACCCACAAACTAACGGTCAAGTCGAGCAAGCAAATGGTCTAATCATGAGCGGCATCAAACCCAGATTAGTGCGGTCCCTCAAGGAATCTAACACGTACTGGGTAGAGGAGCTCGACTCCGTACTCTGGGGGCTGCGGACCACGCCGAATCGCACCACCGGATACACACCATTCTTTATGGTATCTGGCGCCGACAAAGCGGTTCTGCCTGCGACATAATTCATGACTCACCTCGCATGCGCATATACGAAGAAAAGAAGCCGAACTTCGATCGGCGGGACAGTTTGACGCCTTGGAGGAGGGCGTGGCGTGGCAAAATCCCGTTCGCATTTTATCAACAGCAGGCTCGAAGATACCAAAGCAGAGAAGTACGGGCCAAAACTTACAATGTTGGCGAGTTAGTTCTACGCCCGCCGGACAAGAAAAAGGACAAACTCAAGCCCAAATGGGAAGGCCCCTTTATTATTGACCAAGTCCTGACTGGTGGAGCGTACCGTCTGTGAGATGCATCGGATAACCGACTTGAGCCTAACCCATGGAACGCATTCCGTCTCCGAAGATTCTACGCCTAACGCCGGACTCTGTGTTCGTCTCCTTCCTCTATCTATTTTTTTACACATTAGTTGTCTTTTATTTCTCTCCTTCTCCCTCCTTTTCTCTTACAGCCTTTAAGGGCTCGTACGAGCCTTGTTCGCACACAATTGACGCGCTATCCGCGCTCATCATACCTGGGAGCTTCTTTAACAGAAGCTAATTTATATGGGCCTCATGCCCAACACATGTGTCACACTTCCGCATGTACCTTTTATTCACCAATATATGCATCGATATGACTTAAGTTTTGGCCAAGCTGGGTTGCTGGCTCTGCGCTTACCCCACGTTCCCGATTGTTCGGCTAGGCGGTAAAGGAGCACCTCTACGATTATTCTTGCGGGTCAGCCAGATGTGTACCTCGGTGGGTGAAGCCAAAGCTAGTGTTCTTAAGGGAATATTGGTCGGTGAACTAAAGATGATTTCTCACTCGTTTATTTATCTGCCCCCAGATGCTTTTCTGCTTTTTTCGTAGTCCGGACATGCACTTTAGGGCATGCCTCCCAGGGAAAGGAACCCCTAACAGAACTATTCTCCCTGGAAGATGTTTCTTACTAACCATGTAATATAACATAACTAGTTGGGCACTTGTATGTTCAAGCACTAATGACCCCCACGCCTGGTCTCCACGCATACCCCAGTTCTTACATAACCGAGTGGGTATTCGGACACACTCCGGACTGTTGGGTCCCGAGGTTGAAGCGAAAAGGTCCGCCATGACAAACAATCTATAATCCGGCTAGAAGGAATTTTACATGTCATCTTAAATTACATAGTCAATTTGACTGGGTATATTCCTCTTCAATACCATCCAACAGGCTGTCTAGTTTACACTCCTGTTGGGAATATTTGGCGGCCAAATCTACCTGGCCGCTCACAGGGATCTCCTTCCCATCAGGCCCCACAGGTCCGACCTTGGCCATGTGGTTTGGGTCAGCCTTCGTGTACCTCGTCTTCACCATGGCCCAGGCCTCCCTGGCGCCTTGATGGCAGGCCGATATCTTCCATAACCGGAAGCGCCGCCGTGCTCCCTTCAGCTTCTCTGCAAGCTCTCCAAGGCCTTCGGGCATGGAGACGGATGGCCACAAGGCCTGGGCGACGCCTTGCATCACCTGCCGAACTCGTTCGTGCAGTTGTGAGAGCTCGGGAAGAAGGTCACCCGTAGAACCGGGCATTTCCTCTGCATGTTGACCTGTTAGCATACCTACAACCATAACTCTGTCAATCGACTTCCTCGCCGAACTCTCATTCGTTCAAGCACTTACTAAAAATGCCGCGTCGAAGCCACCGATTCTCCTTCACGGAGTCCGACAGCTCGGCACGAACATCCTTTAGTTCCTCGCCCAGCTGGGTGTTGGCATCTTGGAGATTATTCTTCTCCTGCCTCACCTTCGTAAGCACGCTCTTGCTGTCGGTGTTCTAGGAACGGGGGTACCCAGACTTGCCTGCCTGCGGCCTGCGGCTTGGCTTAAGGGGTGGCCCAGCACGGCCCATCTTCATCAGCACAAGCTCAAGACCCTCGCGAGGGGCCAAGCCTCGCGAGGTGAACGACAGGAAGCTTCCTCAGGCACGGCCTCGTCAGGCTGGCTCGCGAGGAGGCGGAGAGATCAAGGTGGGGTACCTCACGAGGTGCCCATGACGCAAGCCATGACGACCGAGGGCGCCAGGAGGGCGCCAGCCCGCACAGTGTCCTCATTTCCTCTTTGGTGCAAAGGAGGCAAGCGCAGGCGAGAGCATCAAGCAAAGGCAACCATTTCGGTGCAACAAGACCAAGACCAACACAACGGCAGGAAGGAGGTCATCGTGGAGCCCAAGCCGACGTCAACGTCAGAGCCTTTGACAGGCAAGGACCAACTTTAGTCAGGATAAGTGTACTAGATGGTCCCCTTCAAAATGGCCAATTGTTGGCGCCCTTCCCGCTCAATATTTGGGAAGAGGCCCAGGGCCTTTGCCTATAAATAGGACTAGCCACCCACAGGGTAGAGAGACGTTGAATCTAGAGAGAGAGAGAGAGAGAGAGAGAGAGAGCGACCGAACTCCCCCTAGTAGTTCGTCGCACCGGCCAAGAACAGACCCTCGCGAGGCTGTTCTTCCTTGTATTGTTCATCATCAGCCCCTGAGGCAATCCACCACACCACACACTAGAGTAGGGTATTACACCACAATGGTGGCCCGAACCAGTATAAACATTGTGTCCCTTGTGTTGCTCTTTGTGTAGTTTAGATCCTTGCGAGGCGACGAGGTGCAGGTTGGTAGGGGGTGAGATCTCCGCGTGCACCCCAGAGTTCGAACCTAGAGGGTCTGCCGGAACCCGAAATCCGACACTCGCCGGCCTTTAACCGGCGCAAGAGTTGTTGCTTGTCCGGATCTACTCCGGCGCCATCTGCAATGTTATTGTCAGATTTGCACACACGCCGCACTTCACAACATACTTATCTTTCAAAGCATATATTACGGAGGGGTCTCCTTGGCCTCCCCGCCATGGCTAGTCTTGACCTCAAGTTGGGCTTTGCACTCTTCCAGCTCCTGGGACACTTGGGTATTCTTTTCTATAAGATCCTGCATAACAAATGATCCTTAAAGCAGTTATTCTAACTGTTTCAAGTCTCGGGGGCTACTGACATATATAAGCATCAAATTTTCTCACCCGTATGTCTTTCACATACTGCTCCATGGCTCTGGCTAGACCATTTTGAGCGGCACGGAGGAACGCATCTCCCGAATTGAAGGCATCCAATGCCTCTTGGGAGAAACAAGCGTCACGAAGAACTGTCCGGCGACGCCTGTGGTTCATGGCACTCTCCACCTCGGAATTGGTGGCAGACAGCCCGTCCACATCCTCTGTTGGAGGAGCGTCCGGTGCGCGCCTCGTGTTCGCCTCCGCTTCCGGACCCGGCCTTGGAGCCTGGCTGGTGGAGGCGCGATAGGCAACCTCTCCGGATATAGTCCGGCGAGCGCTCCTTTTCCTGAAGAGAGCACGAGCGTTAGTATGCCTTGAGGAAATAAAACCTGGGAATAAGATGGCACGCCATACCGTTGCGCCGGCGTCTCAATCCGGACCGCACTTCTTTTCATCCTGCTGGGCCTTGCTGCCCCTTGTTGGCTAGCCACCGCAGGCTCGGCCTTCCGCCTCAAGGACTTCCCCTGCAAAAACACCATTGGTATACGGTGATAAAAAATAAGCACGGATGGATCATTTTGAAAGTACGGGGACTTCGGTCTCGGTTACTTGTGAGGCTGGAAGTAGTCCGGGATAATCGGCCGTAATGGCCACTAAGGCGTTGTCCTTGCTCAATTGATGAAACACCCCATCGATCAGCTCCACAGATAAGTCTGGGTCCTCTTGGGAGACCGGGTCGAGGGACCGTTCTGGGTCCTCGGGTTGTGGAGGAGGGCTGTTTATCTCCTTTACAGCCTGGCGTAGCTCCTGCGTTGAAATTGCTAGACTGAATACTTAACTATGGGAATATGAAACGGATGGGCGAGTAAAATTGTCCACTTACCCATCTTGGAGGATTGTACATAGAAAATCCGCCCCGTGGGTTGACGCGGAGAAATTTCTCCTCTTCTCCCTTGTACAATGCGGACAAGATCTTCGTCAGAGCGGCAACCGATTCCGGCCCTTTACGGCCGCAGCGGGTGGCATCATCCTCCCCGTTGAAATCCCACATGGGATGGCCTCTATACTGAAGCGGCTGCACCCCTCGCATAATGCATGTGGCCATGACCTCGATCATGGTCAGTCCAGAATGAGCTAACAACCTTATCCGGCTCATCAGGTAAAGGACGTCCTTGTCATTTTCCTTCTGAGAGCTCCGTTGACGCCAGCTTAGGTGCTTCCTCAAAGGAGCATTATCGAACTCAGGAAGGCCGATCCGAATAGGGTCCGGCAGGGGGACATCTTCTATATAAAGCCATTCTGAAGGCCAGTCTTCGGACGCCTTCTTTGGGGTTCCGGATAGATATCTGGTCCCGGCGATGCGCCATAATTCGGCTCCACCCACTTGATATATCGAACCCTCCTGAGAACAGGGCACGAGGCAGAACAACCTCTTCCACAACGCAAAATGAGCCTCGCAGCCCAAAAACAGCTCGCAAAGGGCTAGAAGCCCGCGATGTGCAATATGGAGGTTGGCGTAAGGTTGTACAGCTGGAGGCCATAGAACTCCAGCAGCCCCCGGAGAAACGGATGAATCGGAAATCCGAGCCCTCTTATCAAATAAGGGATAAGGCATACCCGCTCTCCTTTTGAGGGATTGGGGACACTCTCCGCTTGCTCTCCGCCATTATAGGTGGCAAGTCCGGCTCGAACCGGGACCATGTAGGCTGGGGGAGGAATCCCTTGGCTTGGAGCGCCACTAGCTCGCTGTGCGGGATGGAACATCTCTTCCAATCTCTAGGCTGAGGACTAGGAGAGTGAGAGGAGGAGCTACGGCGACCGGCCATGATGGAATGGATCTCTGTTGGGTGTGCTCTGATGAAAGCTCGCGAAGGGAAGGTGGTGTGATTTGGATCTAAATCCTCGTCTCTTTAACAGACAACTCATTTGTGCAGCTAGGGGGGTAAATGTAAAACACCCTGGCTTTTCGCATTCGTTTGACACGTGGAAGATGGCCATTATTGGGCACGGAAGCCAAGGAGCGCAATATTCACAAGGAGCTGGACACTATTCGACAGGTACACAGAATTTGGAGAAGAACCCGCCTTGCAATGCCGAAGACAATCTGCGCGCCGGACTCGCTGTCATGGAAGCCTGGTTTGGGGGCTACTGAGGGAGTCCTGGATTAGGGGGTGTCCGGATGACCGGACTATAACCTTTGGCCGGACTCCTGGACTATGAAGATACAAGGTTGAAGACTTCGTCTCGTGTCCGGATGGGACTTTCCTTGGCGTGGAAGGCAAGCTTGGCGATACGGATATGTAGATCTCCTCCTATTGTAACCGACTCTGTGTAACCCTAGCCCTCTCCGGCGTCTATATAAACCGGAGGGTTTTAGTCCATAGGACGAACAACAATCATACCATAGGCTAGCTTCTAGGGTTTAGCCTCTCTGATCTCGTGGTAGATCTACTCTTGTACTACCCATATCAACAATATTAATCAAGTAGGAGTAGGATTTTACCTCCATCGAGAGGGCCCGAACCTGGGTAAAAACATCGTGTCCCTTGCCTCCTGTTACCATCCGCCTAGACGCACAGTTCGGGACCCCCTACCCGAGATCCGCCGGTTTTGACACCGACACATATCATCAAGATCAATCAAGCAGGAAGTAGGGTATTACCTCCATCGAGAGGGCCCGAACCTGGGTAAACATTGTGACCCCCGCCTCCTGTTACCATCCGCCTTAGACGCACAGTTCGGGACCCCCTACCCGAGATCCGCCGGTTTTGACACCGGCATTGGTGCTTTCATTGAGAGTTCCACTATGCCGCCATCATAAGGAAGGATGGCTCGTCTCGTTGTCAGGGACTACATCACCTCTAAGGGAGCTCTGGCTGTAGGCCAAACTCTCCGACTAGGCGGCTTCGTCATGACCACCCGTTCGGCTGTTGCACCGACGATGACTTCTTGGGTCATTGAAAACAGCCTCCACGTCGGCTCGGAACTTGCCGAGCAGATGAATCCAATGGAGCTCTCTTCTCTAAACGAGCTCTTGAATCGCATCGCCGCTTTGGGAGTCGCTATGGACTATGATCAGATTGGGCTTAAACCCGACCAAAGGGAGATTAACTCTCCGCCGGTCACCCATCAGATAGAGGTGGTGGAGGAACAATGCGGCGATTCTTCCTCTATCTTGAGGACAAAATATGTCCGGATTCCCGAGCTCTCCGAGCCGGATACCCGTCTACTGGAGGACATCGCCCAAACCTTGAACCTAGAATCAGGCAGCGGGCCAGACCTATTGGACAACATCCCGGAGCCCGAACTTCCAAGATCGGAAACTCCTCTGCCCCTGGGTCTCAGATCGGGTCAGGGTTCGGACTTAAATCCACCCACCCACCCAGATATAAGCGATCTTTCCCACATTAGGCAAGAGCCCCAGGAGACAGTACATCACTATTGGGCCAGATTCCTCCTTGTAATGAACAAGGTCAAGGACTATCGCGAGGAAGATGCAATTTCATTCTTTTGCAATAATTGCACGGACAAGGGAATCCTCAACGCCATAAGCCGCCGTGACATAGCACAATTCGCTGACTTGGCGACCATAGTACAGAAGTACTGTGCGATAGAAAGCGCCTGGAAAACCCAAACAAAATTTTGGGATAATCCGGCTCTGACAAAACCCCCAGTCCGAACTAAAAGGGTGCACTCTTATAAGTCGCCCGACTCAATTACAAAGAAGCAAAAGCCCACTACAGGGCGTGGAACCGTATTGGAGGGATGGCTTAATGGGCCATGCAAAATTCACAATACAGCGAATACCATACCAACACACAGCCTTAGAGCATGTTGGGTACTCCGGCAGGTGGCCAAGAGCGGTGAGGATCTCCTCATCAAAACTACCGCAGAGCATCATACCGTGGATAACAACAATACAGTATTGACAGTCTTCGAGACCTTCGCCTCAAATAATAGGCGTAAGCAAGCACTCCGCAGCCTTGTCGAAGTCTTCCACGTGGCAGCAATAAATCCATGGAGCGACACGGCTATCACCTTCAATGCCAGTGACGAACCTAAATCCCGAACAGCCCGAGCACCAGCCGCCTTGGTCCTTAGTCCAATTGTGGATAACTTTTGGCTTACTAAAGTGCTCATGGACGGCGGCAGCGGATTAAACCTCATTTATGAGGAGACTCTTCAAAAAATGGAAATAGACAGAAACCGCATTGAGCAAAGCAACACGACCTTCAGAGGAATCATCCCTAGTTGGGAGGCACGATGCGCTCGGAAAATCACACTAGATGTGGTATTCGACACTCCCGAGAATTATAGGTCTGAAGAAATTACATTCCAAGTGGCCCCGTTCAGTAGCGGATACCACGCCCTTCTAGGGCGGGAGGCATTCACGATCTTCCAAGCCATACCCCATTACGGGTACATGAAGCTCAAAATGCCCGGGCCTAATGGAATCATCACTCTAGCTAGTGATCCGGACATAGCACTCCGCGCCGAAAAAAAAATAGCCGCATTGGCCCTCGAGGCCTTATTCGAAGCCCTCGTGGCCGAGGAATTAACTGCGCTGCGCTCCGCAGTGGACAGGGACGACGTGATACTCGACAAAAGATCCAAGTCCACCTCTTTTAAACCAGCGGATGAAATAGTCAAATTCCAAGTCCACCCAACGGACCCTACAAAAACAGCATTCATCAGGGCACAGTTGAACCCCGCTCTAGACGCCGCACTACGGGAGTTCCTGCGCGAGAATTGGGACATATTCGCCTGGCATCCTTCATACATGCCAGGAATCCCACGCAGGCTGGCCGAGCATAGCCTTAATATTCTAAAGGGATTCAAGCCGGTCAAGCAGACTCTTCGGCATGTCTCTGAACCTAAGCGACAAGCTATGGGAGAGGAGCTAGCCAAGTTATTGGAGGCCGGATTCATTAGAGAAATAAAACATCCAGACTGGCTAGCAAACCTGGTGATGGTACCAAAAAAGGATAAATCCTGGCGCCTATGTGTCGATTTCAAGGACCTTAACAAGGATTGCCCGAAGGATCCCTTCCCCCTCCCCCGCATCGATCAAATTATCGACGCTACTGCAGGACACGACTCATTGTGTTTCCTTGATGCATACTCCGGATACCATCAAATTAAGAGTCGGACCAAGCCGCAACAGCATTTATCACCCCATATGGCCCCTTCTATTTCAACACCATGCCTTTCGGGCTTAAGAACATCGGCGCAACGTATCAACGCATGATTCAGACATGTCGGGAAAAACAGATCGGCAAAACAGTGGAGGCATACATGGACGATGTGGTCGTTAAAACCAGACACGTCGAATCCTTAATAGACGACTTGAGGCTCACGTTCGACAATCTCCGAACATACGACATCAAGCTCAATCCAAAAAAATGTGTTTTCGGCGTGCCCGCCGGAAAGCTCCTGGGCTTCATCGTCTCCAGTAGAGGAATTGAAGCAAATCTGGCTAAAATCCAAGCTCTATCACAGTTGGCTACCCCAACTGACCTCAAGCAAATCCAGAAGTTAACTGGATGCGTGGCGGCCTTAAGCCGCTTTATCTCCTGATTAGGAGAAAAGGCATTACCCCTTTATCGCCTTCTTCGGCGCACCGAACACTTTGAGTGGACGGATGCGGCCACGACCGGATTGGAAGAAATAAAAGCCATCCTGGCCACCAATCCAATCTTGGCCGCGCCAAATGTCGGCGAACCAATGCTGTTATATATAGCAGCAACTCACCAAGTTGTAAGCGCAGTGCTCGTCGTCGAACGAGAGACGGACGGACATAAATTCCCACTTCAAAAAACCGGTATATTATGTCTGCACCGTCCTCACTCCATGCAAATCACGGTACCTACATTATCAAAAGATAGCATACGCGGTATTTATGGCATCCTGGAAATTACGACACTACTTTCAAGAGTGTTCAATTATGGTGGCCTCAGAAGTACCACTCAACGACATAATAAACAACCGCGATGCCTCGGGCCGGATTACCAAATGGGCTATCAAGCCATTAAGTCGAGCCATTAAGTCGCAAGTACTGGCCGATTTTGTGGCCGAGTGGACAGAAGCCGAACTCCCTAAAGAATACGGCACATACTCCAATTGGATCATGCACTTCGACGGCTCTAAAATGCTGGCTAGTCTAGGGGCTGGCGTCGTCCTGACGTCCCCCACCGAAGATACAGTCCAATACATACTCCAAATACTATACACAAACTCCAACAACGCAGCCGAATACGAGGCCTGTTACATGGTCTCCGGATGGCAGTTTCCATGGGAATTCAACGCCTGGAGGTGCGTGGGGACTCGAACCTCGCAATATCTCAAATAAATGGAGACTTCGACGCCAAGGATCTGAAAATGGCGGCTTATCGCAACACCGTCCTCAAAATGTCAGCTCGGTTCGAGGGGCTTGAATTCCACCATGTTGCTCGAGAAAACAATCAGGCGGCGGATATCCTCGCCCGTATCGGTGCTAAGCGCGACCCTGTCCCACCTAACATCTTCTTGGAAAGGATGTTTAAGCCATCTGTGGTATGGGAAGGGGACACCGGTAAAAATAGTCCGGACCCGGCCACAACACCAGATACCGAACACTCTGACACAATCGGAGGCTCTGCCACCGAAATAACACCTTCAGCCCACGTGATAATGGTCGTCATCGCCCCATGGACAGAACCATTCCTGGCCTACCTAACTTGGCAGGAACTACCCGAGGACCAAAATGAGGCACGCTGCATAGTGCGGCGGTCTAAAGCCTACAAGGTCCGCGAGGGAGAGCTTTATAAAAAAAGCACTACCGGAGTCCTTCAAAGGTGCATCTCCGAAGAGGAAGGGCGGAAGCTTTTGGCAGAAATCCATGCTGGACTCGGCGACCACTGATACGTCTCCAACGTATCTATAATTTTTGATTTCTCCATGCTACTTTATCTACTGCTTTGGACTATATTGGGCTTTATTTTCCACTTTTATATTATTTTTGGGACTAACATATTAACCGGAGGCCCAACCTGAATTGCTGTTTTTGCCTATTTCAGTGTTTCGAAGAAACAGAATATCAAACGGAGTCCAAACGGAATGAAACCTTCGGGAACGTGATTTTCTCACCGAACATGATCCAGGGGACTTGGACCCTACTCCAAGGAACAAAAGAGGCTGTCACGAGGGTGGGGGCGCCCCCCTAGGGCGCGCCCCCTGCCTCGTGGGCCCCTTGTTGCTCTACTAACGTACTCCTTCCTCCTATATATACCTACGTACCCCCAAACAATCAGAACATGAGAAAAAAACCTAATTCCACCGCCGCAACTTCCTGTATCCACGAGATACCATCTTGGGGCCTCTTTCGGAGCTCCGCCGGAGGGGGCATCCACCACGGAGGGCTTCTACATCATCACCATAGCCCCTCCGATGAAGTGTGAGTAGTTTACTTCAGACCTTCGGGTCCATAGCTAGTAGCTAGATGGCTTCTTCTCTCTTTTGGATCTCAATACAATGTTCTCCCCTCTCTCATGGAGATCTATTCGATGTAATCTTCTTTTTGCGGTGTGTTTGCTGAGACCGATGAATTGTGGGTTTATGATCCAAATTATCTATGAATAATATTTGAATCTTCTCCGAATTCTTTTATGTATGATTGGTTATCTTTGCAAGTCTCTTTGAATTATCCGTTTGGTTTGGCCAACTAGATTGGTAGTTCTTGCAATGGGAGAAGTGCTTAGCTTTGGGTTCGATCTTGCGGTGTCCTTACCCAGTGACAGAAAGGGTTGCAAGGCACGTACTGTATTGTTGCCATCGAGGATAACAAGATGGGTTTTTTTTATCATATTGCATGAATTTATCCATCTACATCATGTCATCTTGCTTAAGGCGTTACTCTGTTTTTAAATTAATACTATAGATGCATGCTGGATAGCGGTCGATGAGTGGAGTAATAGTAGTAGATGCAGAATCGTTTCGGTCTACTTGTCTCGGACGTGATGCCTATATACAAGATCATACCTAGATATACTCATAATTATGCTCAATTATGTCAATTGCTCAACAGTAATTTGTTCACCCACCGTAGAATACTTATGCTCTTGAGAGAAGCCACTAGTGAAACCTATGGCCCCCGGGTCTATTCTCATCATATCAATCTCCATCACTTTATTACTTGCTTTGTTTTTACTTTGCCTTTTACTTTTCACTTTGCATCTCTATACCAAAAATACCAAAAATATTATTTATCATCTCTATCAGATCTCACTCTCGTAAGTGGCTGTGAAGGGATTGACAACCCCTAATCGTGTTGGTTGCGAGGAGCTATTGTTTTATGCAGGTACGAGGGACTTGTGCGTGGCCTCCTACTGGATTGATACCATGGTTCTAAAAAACTGAGGGAAATACTTACGCTACTTTGTTGCATCATCCTCTCCTCTTCGGGGAAATCCAACGCAGTGCTCAAGAGGTAGCAAGAAGAATTTCTGGCGCCGTTGCCGGGGAGGCTCACGCAAGAGCAAGTCAAGCACCATACTAAGTACCCATCACAATCCCTATCTCCCGGATTACATTATTTGCCATTTGCCTCTCGTTTTCCTCTCCCCCACTTCACCCTTGCCGTTTTATTCGCCCTCTCTTTCCCAATCTCCTCCTCTTTTTCCCGTTTGCCTTTTCCTCGTTCGCTTGTTTGCTCGTGTGTTAGTTTGCTTGCTTCCCATCATGACTAGTCTCATATCTTCTCCGTGATCTCCCGAGAATGAAGTTCTAAATTTTAAGCAAAGGGAGAGGGAAAATCTAAAAGACGCTTGGTATAGAATTTGCATTGCTCAAAATAGATCTACCAGGAAGCAATCTACTTCAGTTCTTCTTCGTAATTTTTACGTAGGTGCTAATCCTTGGTATAGATATATCCTTGATACCATTACCAGAGGGAATTTCTTGGGTAGCCATACTTTTGATTCATATAATGCTTTAATAGATTTATTTGGCTCACCACCTCTTTTGGTTAATGGAACTATGTTCACTTTGGAGCATGTTATGCAAAGACTTGAAATTATTGAGAATAAAGTTGCTACCATTGAATCAATTGAAAATCTTGATAAAAAGATCCACAATCAAATTACCAAATATGGATCTAAGGTAGGAATGACTTTGAAAAATATTAAAGAAAAGGAACCCATAGTTAATGAGAAAATAAATTTAGATTCCACTAGAATCGATAAACTTGAGGGTATCATTACCAACTTGGGAACCGCTTTTTCTTCCGTAAAAAACACTCCAAGTTCGTCTACTAAAAATAATAAGTTTATTTATGTTCCTAAGAATAAGGGTGAATCATCTAAGGAAACTGCAGATCTTAAATCTATAAGTGTTCATCCCAATCTTTTTACCATCATTAAGGAACCGTTTGCTATGAATGAATTTTTCGATCTTTTGCCTAAAAATTTGATAATTACTAGAATAAAAGAAAATTCTAAAGAAGGTAGATGCCTCATTGAAGAATTGCCTACCAAAGATGGCAATACCTAGATCTATCCTTGCTTTTATGCCTAGCTAGGGGCGTTAAACGATAGCGCTTGTTGGGAGGCAACCCAATTTTATTTTTAGTTTTTTGCTTTTTGCTTCTGTTTAGGAATAAATAATCCATCTAGCCTCTGTTTAGATGTGGTTTTATGTTTTAATTAGTGTTTGTGCCAAGCTAGACCTATTGGATCTTCTTGGATGATAGTTATCTGATCTTGCTGTAATTTCCAGAAACTTTGCGCTCAGTGCCCGAATTATTAAAAATCACCAGAACGTGATATAATACTGATTCCAATTGCTTCTGACCAGTAAACAAATTTTCTAGGTCTTCTAATTTTGGTAGATGTTTTGGAGTTCCAGAAGTTTGCGTTAGTTACAGATTACTACAGACTGTTCTGTTTTTGACAGATTCTGTTTTGCGTGTGTTGTTTGCTTATTTTGTTGAATCTATGGCTGGTAAAATAGTTTATAATCCATAGAGAAGTTGGAATACAGTAGGTTTAACACCAATATAAATAAATAATGAGTTAATTACAGTATCTTAAAGTAGTCTTTTGTTTTCTTTCTCTAACGGAGCTCACGAGATTTCTATTGAGTTTTGTGTTGTGAAGTTTTCAAGTTTTGGGTAAATTCTTTTGATGGATTATGGAACAAGGAGTGGAAAGAGCCTAATCTTGGGGATGCCCATGTCACCCCCAATATAATCCAAGGACACCAAAAAGTCAAAGCTTGGGGATGCCCCAGAAGGCATCCCCTCTTTCGTCTACTTCCACCGGTAATTTACTTGGAGCTATATTTTTATTCACCAAATGATATGTGTTTTGCTTGGAGCGTCTTGTATCATTTGCGTATTTGCTTGTTAGTCTACCACAATCATCCTTGCTGTAAACACCTTTTGAGAGAGCCATACATAAATTGGAATTTGCTAGAATACTCTATGTGCTTCACTTATATCTTTTGAGCTTGATAGTTTTGCTCATAGTGCTTCACTTATATCTTTTGAGCGTGATAATTTTTGCTCTGGTGCTTCACTTAGATTTTTTAGAGCACGGTGGTGGATTTGTTTTAAAGAAACTATTTATCTCTCATGCTTCACTTAGATTAATTTGAGAGTCGTTAATAGCATGGTAATTTGCTTAATATATAGATATACTTGGTATTCAAGATATGTGAAACTTTCTTTTGAGTGCGTTGAATACTAAGAAAAGTTTGATGCTTGATAATTGTTTTGAGATATGGAGGTGATAATATCAAAGTCGTGCTAGTTGAGTAGTTGTGAATTTGAGAAATGCTTGTGTTGAAGTTTGCAAGTCCCGTAGCATGCACGTATGGTTAAAGTGTACCTGGCTTGTGCATCCTTATGAGTGGCGGTCGGGGACGAGCGATGGTATTTTCCTACCAATCTATCCCCCTAGGAGCATGCGCGTAGTACTTGATTTTTGATGACTTCTAAATTTTTGCAATAAGTATATGAGTTCTTTTGACTAATGTTGAGTCCATGGAGTATACGCACTTTTACCTTTCCACATTTGCTAGCCTCTTCGGTACCGTGCATAGCCCTTTCTCACCTTGAGAGTTGGTGCAAACTTCGCCGGTGCATCCAAACCCCGTGATATGATACGCTCCATTACACATAAACCTCCTTATATCTTCCTCAAAATAGCCACCGTACCTACCTATTATGGCATTTCCATAGCCATTCCGAGATATATCGCCATGCAACTTTCCACCGTTACGTTCATCATCATCATGACATACTTTACTTTTGTCATATTGCCATTGCATCATCATGTAGTTGACATCTTATTTGTGGCAAAGCCACCATGCATTATTTTTCATACATGTAACTCTTGATTCATTGCACCATCCCGGTACACCGCCGGAGGCATTCATATAGAGTCATATCTTGTTCTAGTTTCGAGTTGTAATCCTTATGTTGTAATCAATAGAAGTGTGATGATCATCATTATTAGAGCATTGCCCAAAAAATGGCAAAAAAAAGGCCAAAAAAAGGAAAATAAATAAAAAGGGCAATGTTACTATCTCTTTTTCCACACTTGTGCTTCAAAGTAGCACCTTGTTCTTCATGTAGTGAGTCTCATATATATTGTGCTTCAAAGTAGCACCATGTTTTTCATATAGTGAGTCTCATAAGTTGTCTTTTTTATACTAGTGGGAATTTTTTATTATATAACTTGTCTTGTATATTCCTACGATGGGCTTCATCAAATGCCCTAGGTCTTCATGAGCAAGCAAGTTGGATGCACACCCACTAGTTTTCTTTTGTTGAGCATTCATAGCTCTAGTGCATCCGTTGCATGGCAATCCCTACTCCTCATGTTGACATCAATTGATGGGCATCTTCATAGCCTGTTGATTATCCTCGTCAATGCGAGACTTTCTCCTTTTTGTCTTCTCCACACAATCCCCATCATCATATTCTATTCCACCCATAGTGCTATATCCATGGCTCACGCTCATGTATTGCGTGAAGGTTGAAAAAGTTTGACATTATTTAAGTATGAAACAATTGCTTGGCTTGTCATCGGAGGTATAGAAGTTGGGAACATCTTTGTGTGACAAAAATGAAGCATAACCTAACTATATGATTTTGTAGGGATGAACTTTCTTTTGCCATGTTATTTTGAGAAGACATGATTACTTTGATTAGTATGCTTGAAGTATTATTATTTTTATGTCAATATGAACTTTTGTCTTGAATCTTTCGGATCTGAATATTCATACCACAATTAAGAAGATTTACATTGAAATTATGCCAAAGTATCTGTAACGCCCCGGATTCGATGCGCCAGGTGTCTGCCAGTTATTCGCCGTCTTTGCCATGTTATTTGCTTGTGTGTTGCACTTTGTCATGTCATCATTTGCATTTCATATCATGTCATCATGTGCATTTCATTTTGCATACGTGTTCGTCTCATGCATCCGAGCATTTTCCCCGTTGTCCATTTTGCAATCCGGCACTCCTATGTCTCCCGGCGCCCCCTTTTACCTTTTTTCATGTGCGGGTGTTAAACGGTCTCGGAATGGCCCGAGGTTTGTCAAGCGGCCTTGGTATAGCACCGGTAGACCGCCTGTCAAGTTTCGGATCATTTGGAGGTCGTTTGATACTCCAACGGTTAACCGGGTAACCGCAAAAGTCTCTTTTGTTGCAGCCCAACTCCCCTTTCAAACTGGCCCAAAACCCATCTAACTCCCCTCCATGCTCTCGGTCGTTCGATCACGATCGCGTGGCCGAAAACCGCACCTCATTTGGACTCTCTTAGCTCCCTCTACCTATATAAACACCTTCCCCTCCAAATTCGCGGATCAAATCTCAGTTGAAACCCTAGCCCCGCTCCCCTCGCGCGCCGGACATGTCCAACCCCGCCGGACATGTCCGCCGGCCACCTCACCCCGGCCAATCCCGCCTCGCCACATCACCCTGCCGCCTCTCTCCCCCAACCCCGCGCCGCCACGTGGCCTCCCACGCCTCCACGCCCGCCCGGCCCATGCGAGCCCATCATGGGCCCGCCAGCCCGGCCGCCGCCGCCGCCGCCCGCGCCTCCCGCCACCGCCGCCCGCGCCGTTCGCCGCCGCCCGTTGCTGCCTCTCCGGTCGCCGCCCGCCGCCCGATGGTCGCCTCCGGCCTCGGCGCGCCTCCCCGCCGGTGGCGGCGCGCCTCGCCGGCGCCGCAGCGCCCGCCTCCGGCGCACCTCCCTGCCGCCGCCGCCGGCGGCCCTCGCTGGCGCCTTCCTCCATGAGGCGCGCTGCCCCATCGCCCTGCCCTGCCGAGCTTCGTCTCCACGCCGGCGCCGCCCGGAGCCCTTCGCCGCCGCCCGCAGCTCCTCCCGGCGCCGCCGCCCGGCCTCCTCCGGCCAGATCCGGTCGAGGAGCGACCGGATCCGGCGACCCCGAGCCCGTCCGCCACCTCCCTCCTCTCCGGCAGCCCCTCCGGCGAAGTTCCGGCCTGCATCGAAGTCCGTGCCAATCGGTTGACTTTCCCCCCTCCAATTTTCATCTAAGTCCCGAAATCTGCAGTAATTTTGTTCCATTTTCATTGCCTCATATCTCTGTCATCGTAGCTCCGTTTTGCGCGTGTAATATGTCAAAATGTTCGCCTCGAAGAGTAGATCATTTCATCTCATTGAATCATTTTCATTTGAGCTCATCTTGATGCCCGAAATGCTGTTGGAAGAGTGCTATGTGATGTTAGTTTCTGATTTTTATCAGAACTTGCACTTTTGTCATTTTTGCCATGATTGATGTGTGCATCCTATAGACTTGAGTCCTACATGTGTTTTGTAATATGCCATATCTTCTTTCCAGTGGTGCTTTCTATGTATTTTTGTGATCTATGTGGTGACTAGCACAAGCATGCAAACTAGGTGTCTTGTTGTTGCTGTTTTCAGCCCTGTTTTGCTGTTATTTTGATGCCATGTTAACTTGATGCTACAGAGAGATCCATGCATATTTTGGGATACTTCAGTAAACATGTTTTGTCATACATGTCTTGCTCTATCCATCCATGCCCTTGTTTGCAATTATGGAGTAGTCTAGCTTGAGTCAATCGAGCTCTACTTTTGCTATCAAATGTTTCCTGGCAGATTGTTTACATGTTATTCAATTTTGCCTAGGTTGTTGTGGTTGATCCATGTATGCTATGTTATTGTTCTTGCCATGTATGTCTTCTATGTCTTGTCTTCTTGATGTATGTATGCTTAGTTTATCATATAAGGCTCTGTAGTGAGTGCATTGAGCTTGTAAACATGCCTACTTGTTATCAGTTTTTGACATGCCATGTTGCTGAATCTGTTAACGAAACTTTCAATATTGACATGGGTGTTACTATATTTTCTGATCCTTTTTGGCTTATGGTCACTAAAGGACTTTTGTTCTATGCAATTAGTAGATTCATGCCATGCCCTTGTTTGCCATGTTAAGTTCCTGTAACATGTTGTTTCATAGCTCTAAACATTGCAACCTGATGTTATTTTCTGCCAAGTCTGAAACTGTTATTACTTGCAATCTTGCCATGTCATTTTGAGCATGTTCTAGTCATTTCCGGGGATAGCTCAGTGTTCATGTTTTGTAATGCTTTACCTGTACATCATGCCCATGCCTGTTGTTATTATATTGTGGTGCTGTAGCATGTTGTTTTGATGCTTGCAATATGCCTAGTTGCTGTTTTGGACAGATTGTTGTTATGACTTGTTTAGGGTGTATGTGTTGATCCGTTGCTCCGTTTTGAGTGTGCTCTATATGAAACTTGCTTGATTTTGCATGTAGTTTCATATTATCATGTTGGATCCTTGTTTTGAGGTGTTTGCTTGATGTTTCTATGCATTTTGCATCAATGCCATGCTTATCTTGTTTTGCTCATATCTTCTAGGCCGTAGCTCCGAATTTAATGAACTTTATATGTAACTTGACTAGAATTTCGTGTAGATCATCATGGTGCATATTAAATTGCTGTTTAACAACTTGAACATAAGGTTTATTCAGATCTGTACCAATTTCGAAATTTGCATATGAGGACTTACCGGAATTGTTATATGTTGTTCCCGGCCTCATTTAAACTTGCCTTGTTGTGTTGCTCTTGTTTGCATCATCCCTTGCCATGAGTAGATTCATGTAGCTTGTCATGCATCATGCTTGTTGTGCATCATGTCTTGTTCATGTGTGGAGTGTTTACTATGTTGTGTGCTTCTTCTTGTTAGTTCCTGTTGCGTTGCGATCGTGAGGATTCGTTCGTCTTCGCTTGGTTCGGCTTCATCCGTTCGTCTTCTTCATGGACTCGTTCTTCTTCCTTGCGGGATTTCAGGCAAGATGACCGCTACCCTGGATCTCACTACTATCATTGCTATGCTAGTTGCTTCGTTCTATCGCTATGCTGCGCTACCTATTACCTGTTTATCAAGCCATCCCTAATTGCCTTGTCAGCCTCTAACCTTTTTGCACCCTTCCTAGCAAACCGTTGTTTGGCTATGTTACCGCTTTGCTCAGCCCCTCTTATAGCGTTGTTAGTTGCAGGTGAAGATGAAGTTTGTTCCTTGTTGGAACATGGAGATGTTGTTCCTTGTTGGAACATGTTTACTTGTTGGGATATCACAATATATCTTATTTAATTAATGCATCTATATATTTGGTAAAGGGTGGAAGGCTCGGCCTTATGCCTGGTGTTTTGTTCCACTCTTGCCGCCCTAGTTTCCGTCATATCGGTATTATGTTCCCGGATTTTGCGTCCCTAACGCGGTCGGGTGATTTATGGGACCCCTTGACAGTTCGCTTTGAATAAGACTTTTCCAGAAGGCCCAACTTTGGTTTTACATTTGCCTCACCTAGCCTTTTTCCTTGGGAGTCGCGATCCCGAGGGTCATCTTTATTTACCCCGGGCGGTGCTTGTCTAAGCATTGGTCCAAACTAGAGCACCGTCGGGACCATCCTTCGCAACTTGGGTTACGCCGGTACTGTGACGCTTAGCTTATCCGGTCGTGGCTCGAGACGAGATACTGTGCGGCTACTATCGGGTGTCGGCACGCCGGAGGTCTTGCTGGACTTGTTTTATTGCTGGAAATGTCTTGTAGCCGGATTCCGAGACTGATCGGGCTTCCCGGGAGAAGGTCTATTCTTCGTTGATCGCGAGAGCTTATCATGGGCTTGTTGGGACACCCTGCAGGGTTTGAACTTTCAAAGCCGTGCCGCGGTTATGTGGCAGATGGGAATTTGTTAATGTCCGGTTGTAGAAAACCCGAAGTTTATCTCAATTAAAATACACCAACTGTAAGCGTAATCGTGAGTGTCTCTTTTCGGGTTGATCGAGAGGAGAACACGGTTTCTGGGTTATGTCTGACGTAAGTAGGAGTTCAGGATCACTTCTTGATCATTACTAGTTGATGACCGTTCCTTTGTTTCTCTTCTCGCTCTCATTTGCGTATGTTAGCCACCATATATGCTTAGTCGCTGCTGCAGCCTCACCACTTTACCCTTCCTTTCCTTTTGAGCTTTGCTAGTCTTGATACCCATGGTAATGGGATTGCTGAGTCCTCGTGGCTCACAGATTACTACACCACCAGTTGCAGGTACAGGTTTGCGATGATCATGACGCGAGAGCGATGCTTGCTTGTATTGAGTTCTTCTTCTGCTTCTTCTTCGATCAGGGGATAGGTTCCAGGTCGGCAGCCTGGGCTAGCAGGGTGGATATTGTTTGAGTTTCTGTTTATGTTTCGTCCGTAGTCGGATGTTGATCTTGTATATGATGTTGATGTATTCTTGTGGCATTTGTGCCTTATGTATGTATCCCTATGTATTATGTAATGTTGATGTAATGATATCCACCTTGCAAAAGCGTTTCAATATGCGGGTCTATCCTTGGTGGGACCGTCGAGTTCCTTTTGGATAGGGTCGCATATTGGGCGTTATAGTATCACTCCGCATCAAAAGTTCTCTTTTTATCATTTACCTACTCGAGGACGAGCAGGAATTAAGCTTGGGGATGTCTGATACGTCTCCAACGTATCTATAATTTTTTATTGCTCCATGCTACTTTATCTACTGTTTTGGACTATATTGGGCTTTATTTTCCACTTTTATATTATTTTTGGGACTAACCTATTAACCGGAGGCCCAGCCCAGAATTGATATTTTTTTGCCTATTTCAGTGTTTCCAAGAAATAGAATATCAAATGGATTCCAAACGGAATGAAACCTTCGGGAACGTGATTTTCTCACCGAACGTGATCCAGGGGACTTGGACCCTACTCCAAGGAACAAAAGAGGTAGTCACGAGGGTGGCCCCCCCCTAGGGCGCGCCCCCTGCCTTGTGGGCCCCCTGTTGCTCCATCGACGTACTCCTTCCTCCTATATATACCTACGCACTTCAAACAATCGAACAGGAGCCAAAACCTAATTCCACCGCCGCAACTTCCTGTATCCACGAGATCCCATCTTGGGGCCTGTTAGGAGTTCACGGAGGGGCATCCACCACGGAGGGCTTCTACATCATCACCATAGCCCCTCTGATGAAGTGTGAGTAGTTTACTTCAGACCTTCGGGTCCATAGCTAGTAGCTAGATGGCTTCTTCTCTCTTTTTGGATCTCAATACAATGTTCTCCCCCTCTCTCGTGGAGATCTATTCGAGGTAATCTTCTTTTTGCGGTGTGTTTGTTGAGACCGATGAATTGTGGGTTTATGATCCAGATTATCTATGAATAATATTTGAATCTTCTCTGAATTCTTTTATGTATGATTGGTTATCTTTGCAAGTCTCTTCGAATTATCCGTTTGGTTTGGCCAACTAGGTTGGTAGTTCTTGCAATGGGAGAAGTGCTTAGCTTTGGGTTCGATCTTGCGGTGTCCTTACCTAGTGAGAGAAAGGGTTGCAAGGCACGTATTGTATTGTTGCCATCGAGGATAACAAGATGGGTTTTTTTTATCATATTGCATGAATTTATCCCTCTACATCATGTCATCTTGCTTAAGGCGTTACTCTGTTTTTAACTTAGTACTCTACATGCATGCTGGATAGCGTTCGATGAGTGGAGTAATAGTAGTAGTTGCAGAATCGTTTCGGTCTACTTGTCTCGGACGTGATGCCTATATACATGATCATACCTAGATATACTCATAATTATGCTCAATTATGTCAATTGCTCAACAGTAATTTGTTCACCCACCGTAGAATACTTATGCTCTTGAGAGAAGCCACTAGTGAAACCTATGGCCCCCGGGTCTATTCTCATCATATCAATCTCCATCACTTTATTACTTGCTTTGTTTTTACTTTGCCTTTTTACTTTTCACTTTGCATCTCTATACCAAAAATACCAAAAATATTATTTATCATCTCTATCAGATCTCACTCTCGTAAGTGGCCGTGAAGGGATTGACAACCCCTAATCGTGTTGGTTGCGAGGAGCTATTGTTTTGTGCAGGTATGAGGGACTTGTGCGTGGCCTCCTACTAGATTGATACCTTGGTGCTCAAAAACTGAGGGAAATACTTGCGCTACTTTGTTGCATCATCCTCTCCTCTTCGGGGAAATCCAACGCAGTGCTCAAGAGGTAGTAGCCACCACGCCGCAGCCCGGGCCCTTGTAAGCAAGGCCTTCCATACAGGTTTCTATTGGCCGACGGCCCGAGCAGACGCACATGACCTTGTTGAACGTTGCGTCGGCTGCCAGCTTTTTGCAAACCAAAGCCATATGCCGCCTACCGCTCTCCAAACAATCCCCATTACTTGGCCCTTTGCGGTCTGGGGGCTTGATATGGTCGGACCCCTCATAGGGGGAAGCCATAAGAAAAAATACTCACTGGTCATGGTGGATAAATTCACAAAATGGATAGAAGCCAAACCTGTTAAGACAGCTGAATCCGGACCAGTGATAGACTTCATATCCGGGGTTGTACACCGTTATGGCGTCCCCCACAGCACCATCACCGATAATGGCTCGAACTTCACAGCCGACGAGGTAAAACTTTGGTGCAGCAACATGGGCATCAAGCTCGATTATGTTTCTGTCTGTCATCCACAAACTAACGGTCAAGTCGAGCGAGCAAATGGTCTTATCATGAGTGGCATTAAATCCAGATTAGTGCGGTCCTTAAAGGAATCAAACACGCACTGGGTAGAGGAGCTCGACTCCGTACTATGGGGGCTGCGGACCACGCCGAATCGCACTACCGGATACACACCGTTTTTATGGTGTACGGCACAGAGGCGGTACTACCCTTTGACATAATTTATGACTCACCTCGAGTGCGCATGTATGAAGAAAAATAGGCCGAGCTTGATCGGCAGGACAGTTTGGACGCCCTGGAGGAGGAGCATGACGTGGCAAAAGCCCGCTCCGCATTCTGTCAGCAACAAGCTAGAAGGTACCAAAGCAGAGAAGTACGGGCCAAAACCTATAACGTTGGTGAACTCGTTCTACGCCTACCGGAGAAGAAAAAGAACAAGCTCAAGCCCAAATGGGAGGGTCCCTTCATTATTGACCAAGTTCTGACCGGTGGAGCGTACCGTCTGCGGGATGCATCGGACAATCGACTCGAGCCAAACCCATGGAACGCAGCCAGACTCCGAAGGTTCTATGCCTAGTGCCGGACTCTATGTTCGTCTCCCTACCTCCGTCAATTTTTTACATATCCATTATTTGTCTTTTTGCCTTTTTCTTCAAGGCCTTAAAAGGCTCAATTGTGTCTCGACTACACAATCTTCACGCGCTAACCGCGCTCATTATACCTGGGGGCTTCTTGTACAGAAGCTTGATATAACTATTCTCTGGGCTCTATGCCCATACATGTGTTATTCTTCCACATGTACCTTTTCCGCCATTATATGCATCGATATGACTTAAGTTTTGGCCAAGCTGGGTTGCCTGGCTCTTGTGTTTATGCCCTACGTTCCCGTTAATTCGGCTAGGGCATAAGGGGAGCACCTCTGCGATTGTTACTGCCGGGTCAGCCGGATGTGTACCTCAGACTGGGTGAAGCCGAAAGCTAGAGTTCTTAAGGGAATACTTGGTCGGTGAACAAAAGATGACTTTTATTTATTTTAATACATGCCCCCAGATGTTTATAGCCTGCGTCTCTTTTAGCAGTTCGGACATGCACATTAGGGCATGCGTACCCAGGGAAAGGAACCCTTAACGGAACTATTCTCCATGCAAGATGTTTCTTACTATCCATGTAATATAACATAGCTAGTTGGGCACTTGTCTATTCAAGCACTTATGACCCCTACGCCTGGTTTCCATGCGTACCCCAGTTTTTACATAACTGAGCGGGTATTCAGATACACTCTGAACTATCAGGTCCAGAGGTCGAAGCGAAAAGGCCCGCCATGACAAATGATTTACAATCCGTCTAGGGACAATATATGTCACTTGAAGTATACAGTCACTTATACTGACTAAATTCTTCTTCTATACCATCCAACAGGCTGTCTAGCCTACAATCCTATTGGGAATACTTTGCGGCGAATTCTACTTGGTCATACACCAAACTGACGGGGATCTCCTTCCCGTCGGGCCCCACAGGTCCGACCTCGGCGATGTGGTTTGGGTCAGCCTTGGTATATCGCGTCTTCACCATGGCCCAGGCTTCCCTTGCACCTTGTCGGCAGGCTGATATCTTCCATAATCGGAGCGCGCGCGCCCTTGAGCTTCTCTATAAGCTCCCCATGCCTCTGGCGGGAGGCGGATAGCCACAAGGCTTGGCTAATACCTGCATCACTGCCAAACTTGTTCGTGCGATTGTGAGAGCTCGGTAGAAGATCACCCGCAGACCAGACATCTCCTCCATGGGGCGACCCACAAGCATACTGCAGACATCACTCTGTTAGCAGGCTTCTTCGCCGAACTCTTTCAAAGGTTCGTTCAAGCACTTACTAAAAATGCCGCGTCGAAGCCACTTATTCTCCTTCACGGAGTCAGCAAGCTGGGCCCGAACATCCTTCAGTTCCACGCCCAGCTGGATATCGGCGTCTTGGAGATGTTTTTTCTCCTGCCTAACCCGCGTCAGCACGCGCTCGCCAGCACTTAGATGTCGATTAGCATGTTGCGCATCCCCCGGCGCGGCCTCCGGATTCACTCCGGAGTCATCTGCAACATCCATTGTTAGATTTGCATGCATGTCGCATACTATATGGTACCTGTCATTCTTTGCAATGGAAACAAGTGTTACCAGAGGGGGCCTTCTCGGACTCCTTCAATGCGGCTACTGTGGCCCGTAGCTAGGCTTTGCACTCTTCCAGCTCTTGAGACAATTGGGTATTCTTCTCTGTAAGAACCTGCACAAATAATGATCCTTAAATCAGGTGTGTCAACTGTTTCAAGTCTCAGGGGCTACTGATATATATAATCATAAGATTTTCTTACCCGCATATCCTTTACATACTGGTCCGTGGCTCAGGCAAGACCATTTTGAGCGGCACAGTTGTATGCGTCTCCTGAGTTGAAGGCATCAAACGCCTCTTGGGAGAAACAAGCGTCACGGAGTACGGCCCGGCGACGCCTGTGATTCATGGCGCTCTCCACTTCGGAATTTGTAGCGGATACTATCCGCGTCCTTTGTAGGAGGAGCATCCGACGTTCGCCCCGTGTTAGCTTTTGCCTCTATGTCCGGCCCTGGAGCCCGACTGGTGGAGGCATGATCGGCAACCTCTTCGGATATAGTCCGACGAGCGTTTTTCCTACTAGGAAACGTGGATGTTATTATATTTTAAAAGACGACAACCACGGAGCGAGGTTCTGTATCATACCTCTGTGACGGTGTCTCAGTCCTGACCGCCTTCCCTTTTAGCCTACCCGGCTTCGGTGCCCCTTGTTGGCGAGTCACTGCGGGTTCGGCATGGCATCCCGAGGGCCTTCCCTGTAAGACACCATATGTGTACGGTAGGTGAAGTGCAAAAAGGGGATCCTTCTTGGAAGTTGGGACTCTGGTTTTACTTACATGTGATGCAGGGAGTGGCCTAGGATAGTCGGCTATGATGGCCACCATGGCATCATCGCAGCTCAATTGATAGAATGTCCTGTCAATCAGCTCCACAAATATGTCCGGATCCTCTTCGAGTCCGGGATCGAGGGCCCGGTCAGGGTCCTCCGGTTGTGGAGGCGGGCTGTTGACCTCCCTTACAGCTTTTCGCAGTTCCTGCCATGAAACGGCAAGGTAAGTACTTATGATGAAGAATGCGGGAAGGATGGGAGTAAAAAGTGACAGCTCACCCAGCTTGGAGGGTTGTACATGGAGAATCCGTCCCGTGGCTTAATGCGGAGGAACTCCTCTTCCTCTCCCTTGTACAAATCGGGCAGAATTCTGGCTAGAGCAGCAACTGAGTCCGGTCCCTTATGCCCACAGCAGGTGGCGTCATCTTCCCCGCTAAAGTGCCACATGGGGTGTCCTCGATATTGAAGTGGCTGTACCCCCTGCATTATACATATTGACATAACTTTGATTATTGTCAATCCTGATTGAGCCAACACTTTTATCCGGCCCATCAGGTAAAGGACTTCTCCGTTATCTTCCTCCTGAGGGCTCCGAGGGCGCCAGCTGCGGCATTTCTTCAAGGGAGCGTTGTCGAACTCAGGGAGGCCCATCCGAATAGGGTCCGGAAGGGGGACGTCCTCCATATAAAACCACTCCGAAGGCCAGTCCTCGAATGACTTCTTCGGAGTACCGGACAGGTATTCGGTCCCGGCGATGCGCCATATTTCGGCTCCGCCCACTTGATACAGTGACCCCTCCTGTGTACGGGGTACGAGGCAGAATTGCCTCTTCCATAGCTCGAAATGAGCTTGCAGCGTAAACAGCTCAAAAGGCGACATAGCCAGCAATGTGTAATATGGAGGCGGAGTGAAATTATGCGCTTGGAGGCCATAGAACTCCGAGGAGCGGAGGAACGGATGAATTGGAAATCCAAGCCTCTTAATAAGTAAGGGACGAGGCATACCCGCTCCCCATGGATGGGCTGGGAAAGATCTCCGCTTGTTCCCCGCCGTTATAGGTATGAGCCCGGCTCGAGAACGGGACCATATACGCTGGAGGGAGAAACCCTGTGTCTCAGAACTCTACTAATTGGCTGTGGGGACGGAACACTTCTTCCAATTTCTGGGCTTAGGGCTACGGAGTGAGAGGAGGAGCTGCGACGACCGCCATGTTGGAATGGATTTTTTCGGCGACTCCGATGGATACTGCTGTGGGAGGATGGTGTGATCTGGATCTGAGAATCCCCGTCTCTTTAATAGACGATTTACCCACATGGCTAGGGTGGCAATTGTAAAAATGCCCCGACTTCTCGCATTCAATCGACGCGTGGAGGATATCCATTATTAGGCGCAGAAGCCAAGGAGTGCAACATTTATGGGAAGCCGGACACTACTCAAACAAGTATTCAGAATTTGGAGAAGAACCCGCCTTGCAATGCCGAAGACAATCTGCGCACCGGACTCATCGCCATTGAAGCCTGGTTTGTGGGCTACTGAGGGAGTCCTGGATTAGGGGGTCCTCGGACGGCCGGACTATATACTTTAGCCGGACTGTTGGACTATGAAGATACAAGATTGAACACTTCGTCTCGTGTCCGGATGGGACTCTCCTTGGCATGGAAGGCAAGCTTGGCGATACGGATATGTAGATATCCTCCCTTGTAACCGACTATGTGTAACCCTAGCCCCCTCCGGTGTCTATATAAACCGGAGGGTTTAGCCCGTAGGACAACAACAATCATACCATAGGCTAGCTTCTAGGGTTTAGCCTCTACGATCTCGTGGTAGATCAACTCTTGTAATACTCATATCATCAAGATCAATCAAGCAATAAGTAGGGTATTACCTCCATCGAGAGGGCCCGGACCTGGGTAAACATTGTGTCCCCCGCCTCCTGTTACCATCCGCCTTAGACGCACAGTTCGGGACCCCCTACCCGAGATCCGCCGGTTTTGACACCGACAACAGGTGCTTACCATTCCAACCCGGCGCGCGCTGCTCAGTTGCTGACGTCTATTAAGCTTTGGCTGATGCATACGACGCAGAACGCCCATACTATGCCCACGTGATGGTTAGTGCTATCAAGCCAGAGGCCCCTCGGATAAAATATCCAAATCGTAGTGGTTTAGGAACGCGCGGTAACAAGCAGAGACTCACGAAAGATGTGACCCCATCGCCCTGTCTCGAGGACTTGCGGCACGGGCTAAAAATGCCCGGCCACGCCTCGTAAGTATCTCGCGGGCACCTTCCAGGTCAACCCGTCTCCACATCACTCGCGGGTACCCATTAGGGTCGACCCGCCTTTCCAAGTAATAGTTGTAAAGTCCAAGTATCCATGTCTCCAAATATCTTCCACTCGATGTAATCATCAAGGTGAACGTAAGAGGAACCACCCTCGAGGTTCACACTTGAGGGGTTGCACGATAGAGTCGTATGTGAAGTGGTTAAGGAGGAAATCACCCTCGATGACCACGACCGAATAGCTACACTACAGAGATCTCATCAGGAGTGATGTACGAGGTTCCACCCTCGGCACTCGATGGTAACTCTGTAGAGTCGAGCAACAAAAGAGGCGTGATGTGATGTGAGGTGTCGGGCTCTGGTCGTCGATCACGTTGATCGAGTCGTCGATGATGAAGCAGGGGCAACAAGGACAAGGTGGGGGTCACTGATGGATCACTAACCAACCTATACTAAGAAGTTTAGGATAAGCAGGTAAGGTAACAATAAGCAGGTTACAAAAGCAGGCTATTTTCAGAATAGGAGAAAACAATAACAGTAGCCAAATCTAATGCAAGCATGAGATAGTGGAATGGGCGATGTTGGGATGATCAAAGGGGGGGCTTGCCTGGAAGCTCTGCTTCAAAGGAAGAAGGGTCGTCGTCAACGTAGTCGATCACAGGGGCAACATCGGTCTCGGGGTCTACCGGAGAGAAGAGGGGAAGAAACAATAAATATAAAGAAAACAAAGCATCATAAAGCATAACATGGCAATATGTTGTGTCGTATGTGACCTAACGTATGGCAACAAGATATAGGTGAAGGGGGAAATTCAACCAGGAATGTTTTCTCGGTTCTGGACCAATGTCAGATAGATGACCGGAGAGGGAATGTTCCATGTTCCGATAGTTAGAGGCATCTTACAGGTAAGTGGACTGCGTATTCTGATTCGTTGGATTTTTCTGATCAACTTTCATATATAAAACATTTTCATCCGACTTACGGTTTATTTTCTATTAATTTTCAATGGTTAAGCATTTTTTAAATTATTCTATTTACTTAAAACGATAGAAAAGGGAAAAGGACATCAGCATGGCGTCATCCATGCATCAACGGTCAGCTGACTAGTCAACGGGCCCGCATGGGACCTACTGGCAGTGACTGGGCGCTGCCCAGTCAGCCGTTGACTGGGTCAATAGGGCCCGTGGGGCCCGATGGCAGCGACACAGGGAGGGTCGCGTGGCGGACAGGTCAGCAGGCGACGCCAGAGTTGCTCCGGCGACCCTCTCGTGGCGGCTCCTCGCCGGAGTTGGCCGGAAAATCGCTACGGTGACCCATTCTGCGCGCGCGAGGCGCGTTGGGGAGCTGGTGACGTCGCACATCCATTGTGGCGGTCGCAAGGGTCAGGGGTGGCCAGCCGGGGCGCCGGTGATGAGGTCTTGCGGCGGCTGTGCGTCGGTTGCGACGCACGCGTACATGCACGGGTGGTGCGGGTGCTTGGCGAGGTCGCGGTAAGGGCGCGCGGGCGGGAGCCGGTCACGACAACGGTGACGGTGGGAGGCGAGCACTGCAGCTGTTGTGGCTAGTGGCGGCAAGCAGCAGCAGGGGGCAGAGCAGTAAGCAGAGAGTAGCGCAGATGCGGTGGAGCTCTACGTCGGGACGGCGAGGGCGTGGCTAGGGAGCTTCGAGTACATGCGCGGAGCAGCAATAGCAGCGGTGCGCGGTAGCAGTAGTAGTACAAGGGCAGTGACGGCAGCTACGGGTGGCGGCGCTCTCGGTCGATCTTCGGAATCGGTGGAACGGCGCATGCGCAAGCGATCTAAGAGGCCCGGCCGCACCACATAAGTGCCCTGAGCACGGCGGTGGGCTCGGGTGACCACGACAACTAGCATAGCGCCGATGACTAGTTCAACAGCGGAGCAAAGCTCCGGCAATGGCATCGGCGGCGTCGACCGCAAGCTACGGCAAAAAGCAGGCGGCCAGAGGGAGAGGAAGAGAGGGGAATGCTCACCGAGAGGCTAAGAAAAGCCCTCGACAGGTTAGGAGCAGCAGAGCGGAGCGGATCGGGCGGCGGCGCGTCGGGATCCGAGGAGGAAGAAGGCGGCTTGCCGGCGATGCAGCGCTCCTCATCCCTCGTACGTGGTCGAGGAAGAAGTGGCCGACGTCGGCGAGCCCAAACGACGAAATGGAGAGAAGAATGGGGCGCAGTGGTCACGTGGATGATGGAGAACGGCGGCGATGGCGCTCGGGCATTGATGGGGAATGAGGGGGAGAGGAAGTGAGTGCCTGATGGATCTGGGAGGAGGGCAAGCGAGTGGGGGAGTGGGAGTGGCGGTAGGTGAGGGGGCGGACTCGAGGCGTCGGGGCCTTATCCTCTCGTGTGGGGCGTCGCCGGCGAGGTGGCTGGGCGGCGACGGGCGCGCGCTGTCCCGCCCGGTCGAAGGAACATGAAGCGACCGGGGAAGAGGGAGTGGGCCGGCCTAGCTGGGCCAGTTGGCTCGGGCCAGGCACGGTGCACTTGGCCCAGTGCACAGTGGCCTGTGCTCTTTCTCTTTTCTTTTTTTAAACTTTTGCCTTTTCTTTTGAAAACTTTCTGTTTTAGCTATTTTAGGCCATTTAGACACTTTGCAAAAATGTTGGTTCACCACCAATATTATCAGAAGAATACTTTCCACATGATGAACATCTTAGTTTTCATGTTTGAGCATTTTTGAATTTCACACAAAATTTGAAATGAATTCAACTGGAATTTGAAAGAGATAAGAAACAATGTGAACAAACACTTGTTTAGCAAAAGGATTAACTTAACCCCAGGGATTACTGTAGCATCATTACACCGGGGTCTTACACTCGGGCGCCGCTCCTTCACCGGCCGCCTCGCAAGTCGCCGAGTTGCCGTCTCGCCCCGTCACTCGGGCTCGAGCCGGCGTTCATCGCCCTAGTCTTCGGTACTCCAGCGACGAGTATCTTCTCGCCGCCTCCACCACTGAGTCGTCGCCGATCCCTGCATCCGCTCGAGCATCCCTTCGTGATCCTCACTGGCTTGCTGCGATGCATGAAGAGTTCGACGCTCTTCAGCGGAACCGTACCTGGACACTGGTTCCTCGGCCTTCTCGTGCCAATGTCATCAGCGGCAAGTTGGTCTTTCGTCATAAGACCTGCTCGGATGGTACACTTGAGCGCTACAAGGCTCGTTGGGTGGTCTGTGGTTTTCGACAGTGCGTTGGAGTCGACTTCACCAAGACGTTTGCACCGGTTGTCAAACCGAGCATGATCTGCATAGTTCTCCAGCTGGCAGTTTCCTGAGGCTGGCCGGTTCATCAGAAGGATGTCTCCAACGCCTTCCTTCACGACCATCTTGAGGATCAGGTTTTCGGTGAGCAGCCGACCGGTTTCGTCGACACATCTCTTCCTGTGCATGTTTGTTTGCTGTCCAGGTAGCTCTACGGGCTCAAGCAAGCACCTCGCACCTGGTACCAGTGTATCACCGGGTTCCTTCGGAGACTGGGCTTCAGCGTCACTCGCACAGATGCCTCATTCTTTGTCTATCACCACGGCGACACGACTGCATATTTACTCCTCTACATCGACGACATCATCCTGACGGCCTCCCCCGCAGCCCTTCTTCAGCAGATTACTCTCTGGCTGCGTGATGAGTTCGCCATCAAGGACCTGGGCGTTCTACATTATTTCCTTGGCATTGAGGTCGTTCGGTGACCCGACGGATTCTTTCTTCATCAACAGAAGTATGCACACGAGTTACTTGAGCGTGTCGGCATGCTCAACTGTCACCATGTTGCTACTCCTATTGACACAAAGGCCAAGGTTTCTGCTCTTGAGGGCCCGCCCGCGTCGGATGCTCCGTTCTATAGGTCCATTGTTGGAGCTCTTCAGTATCTGACTCTCACCCGGCCGGATCTACAGTATGCTGTTCAGCAGGTAGGTCTCCATATGCACGCCCCTCGTGACTCCTATTGGACCCTCGTGAAGCGGATCCTTCGTTACATCAACAGCACGATGGCTCTTGGGCTCACTCTCACGGCATCCACTTCTCTGGAGATGGTGGCCTACTCCGACGCGGACTGTGCCGGCTGCCCCGACCCCCGTCGGTCCACCTCTAGCTACTGCGTTTACCTCGGTCCTTCACTCGTCTTGTGGTCGTCCAAGCGACAACCTATGGTTTTGGCGCCTAGCGGAGGCTGAGTATCGAAGTTGTGGCTAACGCTGTCGCCGAAAGTGCAATCGCTACTGACGATTACTTCAGGAGTTGCATCATGACGCCTCCTGTGCTATGGTTGTTCATCGTGACAACGTCTCTACGGTGTACCTTTCCGCCAACCCCGTTCATCATCGCTGGACTAAGTGAACGAAATATGACCTAGAGGCAATAATAATGTTATTATTTATTTCCTCATATCATGATATATGTTTATTATTCATGCTAGAATTGTATTAACCAGAAACATAATACATGTGTGCATACATAGACAAACATAGTATCACTAGTATGCCTCTACTTGACTAGCTCGTTAATCAAAGATGGTTAAGTTTCCTAGCCATGGACATGAGTAGTCATTTGATTAAACGGGGTCACATCATTAGGAGAATGATGTGATTGACTTGACCCATTCCATTAGCTTAGCACTTGATCGTTTAGTTTACTGCTATTGCTTTCTCTATGACTTATACATGTTCCTATGACTATGAGATTATGCAACTCCTGAATACCGGAAGAACACTTTGTGTGCTACCAAATGTCACAACATAACTGGGTGATTATAAAGGTGCTCTACAGGTGTCTCCGATGGTGTTTGTTGAGTTGGCATAGATCGAGATTAGGATTTGTCACTCCGATTGTCGGAGAGGTATCTTTGGGCCCTCTCGATAATGCACATCACAATAAGCCTTGCAAGCAATGTGACTAATGAGTTAGTTACGGGATGATGCATTACGGTACGAGTAAAGAGACTTGCCGGTAACGAGATTGAGCTAGGTATTAAGATACCGACGATTGAATCTCGGGCAAGTAACATACCGATGACAAAAGGAACAACGTATGTTGTTATGCGGTTTGACCGATAAAGATCTTCGTAGAATATGTAGGAACCAATATGAGCATCCAGGTTCCGCAATTGGTTATTGACCGGAGACATGTCTCAGTCATGTCTACATAGTTCTCAAACCCGTAGGGTCCGCACGCTTAAAGTTCCGTGACGATCGGTATTATGAGTTTTTGTGTTTTGATCTACCAAATATAGTTCGGAGTCCCGGATATGATCACGGACATGACGAGGAGTCTTGTTGGGGATATTACTACTGGGCGTAAACCGGCCAGGAGAGGCCGGGTTAACTTCATCAGTAGTCAAGTATGCGTGAAGCCCGTGAGGATATTCTATAAGGGCCCAAGGCCCAGAACCGGTTTTAGGCTTGTAGCCGTGATTCGACATTAGTATGTAACTTGTGTTATAAGTTAGAAATACTAGAGACCGAACCGAACACGTCTATGAGTCGGTCTCGGGACTCTGCCTACCGACGGGCGTCACCCGTGTATATAAGGGGATGACCCGACGGCGGTTCAGGACAACAGACAACAACTCGAGATTTAGGCGAAGCTTGTTTGCTCCCTAGTCATTGAAACCCCCATCAATTCCATCACAACAAGACGTAGGCTTTTACCTTCATCGAATGGGCCGAACTAGTATAAACTCTCTTGCGTCCTTGTGTCCGCTTTAACCCCTTCAAGCTAACCCATAGCGATGGCTCCACGACTAAGTCCTTTCATGAGGACATCTGTCATGACAAAACCACGACAGTTGGCGCCCACCGTGGGGCTATCGCACGATGGTTTCAAGTTCTTGGAGGGCAACTTCGAAGGACTCAAGGGTTACACTATGGGCCGGATGACCAAGATTCGTCGCGGCAAGCTCTACATCGACGATTCAGGCTGGGGCCCCGAGGCCGGCTCGATTGAGTACGAGTACCAGGTCCCCTTTGGTGGCATACACGTCTTCATTGGCAAGATCGGTGAACCGGGCCCTGAGCCGGACATCTGCACCGACCTCGTCGAAACGGCTCAGCGTGCGAGACCTTCCCAGGTTAAACCGTCCGTGAAGCGTGCCTTCGTGGGAGTCATCCGCGGAGGAGAGTATGATGGTGGATCGGAATCTGGTAGTGAGACCGTCGTTTATTCCGGCGACGAGTCCTCGACCGGGGAAACCGAATCATTATGTCAGCTACAAGACGGCCGGATTGGGGGTTGTTCCGATGGTGACAGTATTCCGGACCCCTCTGATCTGGCCAACCGGGTTGGGATATTCATGGCCGGTACACAGGCGGCGGTCCACTCTTCAACCGCAGCAGCAATGTTCTCCGGGTCAGCAGCGGCGGCAGCGGCCGGGGCAGGAGGTTCTGTGCACCCGCCGGCTCAAGTCTTATCTGATCTGTTTGATGCGTTGGATGTGCTTATGGCGGAGGCTAACCCGGCGGATCAGGACACCCACAACGCGGAAATTGCAAAAGTGAGGGAACGGATCACTCAGGCCAAGGCCGACCTAGCGGCTGAGAACAACAGGATGGCCTCAGAGCGGGCCGCTTTGGATGCGCAGGCTTATAGGCTTATGCTGGACCAGAACGCGTCGCATGAAGTCTTGAAAAGGAAGCATCGGTCTCACCTGCCGATGGTTTTCGATGCCAGGAACCTATTTAATACCCCAGGAGCAGGGACTAGTAACCCGCCGTGGTTAAACTGAGGCACCTGGGCCAGGTGCGCCGGTTCAGCCTCGCCTGATGGAGCCGCCTCGATAGAATAATATCGTACCTCAGCCAGTCCAGACACCTCCAGGTCATTATTCCAATCCAATGGACAATCTTATCGCCGCCGCTTCACGGCTGGAGGCCATCCCAATTGAAGGTGATTCTCCGCAGGCGGTGGAGACACGCCGGGTTAAGGAACTTCTTCGGACAGCTTTGGTTCAGCAGGAAGCATATTCATACAGCCGTGACCGGATTCATTCCACCCCCCGTCCAAGCCGGAGTTACAACAGGCGGATGGATGAACCGGCCGTATCCAGTAATGCACGGAACCGTGAAGCGCCCCGTGGCCATAACCCGGCAGGTGATGCTCAGGAAGTGGTGGACCGGGCCCGAGCGCGCAGGGACGCCGAGTTTGCAGCGCAGCATGAGGCTCGTCAGCTTACTCCGGTTCGTCCAACCACCTCGATCGATCCAGGAGTCACTTCTAGCTCTTTGGGAGTGCCTTGTCTTGTCCCCGCTTTACGCAATGTGCGCTTGCCCAAGGATTTCAAGGGCCCGCGCAAGGTGCCAAATTACACGGCTGATTTGTCTCCGGAAACATGGATAGAGAGCTATGAGATGGCCATGGAGATGCTTGACGTAGATGAAGCGGCATGTGCAAAGTACTTCACCATGATGCTCGAAGGGACAGCCCGTATTTGGTTAAAGAGCTTACCAGCCAATTCTATCAGTTCATGGGCCCAGTTGCGAGCCCGATTTATCCAGAATTTCAAGGATACATGTAAGCAGCCCATGTCGATAGTGGACTTGGACTTAGCGGCCTGTGTCCAGGGGGAAGGAGAGTCAACAAACTGCTGGGTACACCGAGTTTCGGAAATTTTGCACTCATCGATCAGATCAACGCCGACTCATGTTATAACTTTGAAAGCAACCGCGGTTTAAACCTCTGAAGTTGAAATTGGGACGGATGAAGCGCCATTGTAACGACATGGGGACCCTCATGACTGCGTTAGTAAAGTATGCTGATTCTGATAGTACCAAGGATCCCGAGTATGATGATGACAAGACAGGGAAGGGAAAGAAGAACGGCAACTCCAAGGGGCAGCAACACAACACGGCAGGTCATGGTAACGGAGGCAAGCGTAAAGTAGACGGCGGCATGGATTTTGTTGCTAATACTAGTGCACAGGACCGGGGCCAGCGACGGAAGGGTAAACCTCCGAATCGCGGTGGAGCTCCAAACCCCAACCCGGACCGCCTGACCTATCTATTAAACAAGCCCTGTCCGAAGCACGGGACGAAGGAAGCGCCAGCCACCCACCTTTGGAAGGATTGCTATATTATGCAGGAGTTCAAAATTTTTAATGCTCTCCGGTATGATCACGGATCAGGTGGTGGCTCAGGATCCGGATTCCATGGGCCGGGTCACGGTGGAGGAAATACCGGTTCAGGCTACAATGGAGATCAGGGTGGACATAACAGCCAAAACAATCAGAATAGCCAGGGGGTTACAACCAGCAGCAGCAGTCGGGTTATCAGAGCAATCCAAAGCAGTTGAATAGTGGGCAATATCATGTATTCACCACTAGCTTGGATAAACGAGACCAAAAGCTTCACAAGCGAGTAGTGAACTCTGTTGAACCGGCCGTGCCTCGTTATTTATGCTGGTCCGAACAGCCAATCATATGGAGCAGAGAGGACCACCCTCCCCGGGTTGACAATCCGGGTCAACTTGCGTTGGTGGTGGCACCTCAGGTGGGAGGTTATAAGTTCACCAAAGTGCTCATGGATGGAGGAAGCAGCATCAATATCTTGTACTATGAGACCTCCCGTCGTATGGGGCTAACAGATAAGAATCTTAAACCGTCCAATATGGTTTTCCATGGTGTGGTACCTGGTAAGTCAGCATATCCCGTTGGCAGATAGCTCTGGAGGTGGCCTTTGGAGATTATCATGATTCCAGGTCAGACACATTGGTTTTTGAGGTGGTTAAGATCCGGAGCCCATACCACGCTTTATTTGGGCGGCCGGCTTATGCCAAGTTTATGGCACGACCCTGTTATATTTATCTGCAGCTCAAGATGCCGGGTCACAAGGGGACCATAACTGTTCATGGAAGTCGCAAAGTTGCCTTGGAATGTGAAGAAGGTGATGCGGCCTATGCAGAGTCGGTTTGTGCCACGGAAGAGTTGAAGTACTGTAAGGACAATGTTGATCTGACGGACATGACTCCATTGAAGAAGCCAACCACAGAGCATGATCCGGCTTTAAAGTTCAAATCGGCAGCTGAGACTAAGCTTGTTGACTTTGTACCTGGCGATTCGTCCAAGCAGTTTAGTATCAGCACTAAGTTGGATCCAAAATAGGAAAGCGCGCTCATCGAGTTCATCCGTGAGAACCGGGACATTTTTGCATGGAAGCCTTCTGACATGCCAGGTGTACCGAGGGAACTCACTGAGCACACTCTTAATATTGATCCTAAGTACAAACCGGTGAAGCAGTTTCTCCGCCCGTTCAACGAAGAAAGGTGCAAAGCTATTGGAGAGGAGGTGGCTAGGCTCTTAGCGGCTGGCTTTATTGTTGAAGTGTTCCATCCTGAATGGCTGGCTAATCCGATGCTGGTCCTTAAGAAGAACGGCACCTGGCGTATGTGTGGATTACACGGATCTTAACAAGGCTTGTCGGCGGATCCTTTGCCCTCGCCTGTATTGATCAGATTATTGATGCTACGCGGGTTGTGAGCGTTGAGTTTTCGGATGCATATTCTGGTTATCATCGATCAAGATGGCAGTTAAGGACCAGGAGAAGACGGCGTTCATAACTCCTTTTGGAGCCTTCTGCTATGTATCTATGCCCTTTGGGCTCAAGAGTGCCCAGGCAACTTATCAACGGTGTGTACAAAACTTCCTTCATAAGCAGATTGGCCGTAATGTGCATGCTTATGTGGATGATATAGTGGTTAAGTCAAGGGAGAAGGAGACTCTGGTTGATGATTTGAGGGAAACCTTTGATAACCTACGGACATACAAGATGATGCTCAATCCGGCCAAGTGTGTTTTTGGTGTACCGGCAAGAAAGTTATTGGGTTTTCTGGTGTCCAACAGGGAAATTTAGGCTAATCCGGAGAAGATCACAGCTATCACCTCTCTGGCTAAACCGAAATGTATCAATGATGTCCAGCGCTTGGCAGGCCGGATTGCCGCGTTGAGCCGGTTTATCAGTCGCCTCGGTGAGAAGGCAATACCTTTGTATCAGATGCTGAAAAAAGCGGATCCCTTTGTCTGGAGTCCGGCCGTTGATAAAGCGTTGGAGGACTTAAAGCGGCAGCTAGCCAATCCGCCTGTTCTTGCTGCTCCGATTGACAAAGAACCGTTGCTACTATATGTGGCAGCTAATGCTCGTGAAGTCAGCGTAGCCGTTGTGGTAGAGCGCAAGGAGGCGGGTAAGGAGTATCCGGTTCAGCGCCCGGTTTACTATATCAGCAAGGTGCTTATTGAGTCCAAGCAAAGATACTCGCATTGGCAGAAGCTGGTGTATGGAGTTTTCATGGCAAGCCGGAAGCTTAAGCAATACTTCCAGGGACATCCCATCACAGTGGTCAGCTCTGCTCCTTTGGGAGATATAATTCAAAACAGAGAGGCAACTAGCCGGATTGCCAAGTGGGCTATAGAGCTAGGACCGCACGATTTGAACATCAATGATTGGACGAAGCTACAAGCACCTGAAGAAAAACCGGATCACACCTATTGGACTATTCATTTTGATGGGTCCAGGCAATTGGAGGGCTCGGGGGCTGGAGTCGTACTAACTTCCCCACGAGGTGATAAGTTCTGTTATGTTCTCCGCTTAATGTTCCCTTGTACTAACAATGCAGCTGAGTATGAAGCTTTACTCCATGGTCTCCGGATAGCTAAGGAGATGAATCTCAGCCGAGTCAAGTGCTTCGGTGACTCGGACCTGGTGGCCCAACAAGTGTCTGGTACTTGGGATTCTAAGGACCCGCTCATGGCAGCATACCGTCGTGAGGTGGATATCATTGCAGGACACTTCAAGGGATATCAGGTGGATCATGTGGACAGACGGAAGAACGAAGCGGCGGACGCTTTAAGCCGGCTGGGCTCTCAGTGTAAACCGGTCCCACCTAATGTCTTCTTAGATGTCCTGCATAACCCGTCGGTCAAGCTCCCTGGCGAAGAGGATTTGGCTATTCCTGATCCAGAGGCTCAGTTGGTGGCGGCTCTGCATGTCATTCCGGATTGGACGGTTCCTTATCTTGCATACATGAACCGGGGCGAGTTACCATAGGATGAGACGCTGGCCAGACAGATAATCCGGCGATCCAAGTCCATGACTATTGTCAATGGCGAGTTGCATCATTGAAGTGTATCAGGAGCGTTTCAACGTTGTGTGTCGCCCGAGGAAGGTTGTGAGATCTTGCGCGAAATCCACGAAGGAGATTGTGGTCACCACGCCGGTTCAAAATCTCTGGTGGCTAAGGCGTTTCGTCACGGTTTCTATTGGTTGACTGCTCATGCTGATGCGGAGGACCTGGTTAGGCGATGTGACGGCTGTCAGAAGTTCTCAAGGCGCGCTCATGTGCCGGCTCAAGAATTGAGGATGATTCCAATTACTTGGCCGTTTGCGACTTGGGGGATAGATATGGTCGGGCCTTTCAAACGGTCCAAGGATAAGAAGACCCACCTTTTGGTGGCAGTTGACAAATTTACAAAGTGGGTAGAGGCGGAGCCCGTCAGCAAGTGTGATGCAGCCACAGTGGTTCAATTCATTAAGAAGGTGATTTTCCGGTTCGGCTTTCCACACAGTATCATTACTGATAATGGTACCAATCTATCTAAGGGTGCTATGAAGGAGTTCTGTGAACGTGAGCACATCCGGCTTGACGTTTCATCAGTAGCTCACCCACATTCCAATGGCCAAGTAGCGAGAGCTAACCAGGAGATCTTACGAGGCATCAAACCCCGGCTTATGGTTCCTTTGCAGCGGACGCCGGGTTGTTGGGTTGAGGAGTTACCATCTGTGTTATGGAGCATCAACACTACACCCAACAGATCGACAGGATACACACCGCTCTTCATGGTCTACGAGCGGAGGCGGTTCTCCCAAATGATATCCATCATGACTCACCTCGTAGCAGCTTATGTTGAAGCTTAACAATGAGGTAGCTCGGCAAGACGCTTTGGACCTGTTGGATGAGGAGCATGACATTGCAGCTGCCCGTTCGGCGATTTACCAGCAGGATCTTCGTCGCTATCATAGTCGCCGAGATAGAACCAGAACCTTTCAAGAAGGAGATTTGGTGCTCCGGCTCATTCAAGACCAGACTGATATGCACAAGCTATCCCCACCTTGGGAAGGACCTTTCGTGGTCAGCAAGAATCTGCACAACGGGTCGTACTATCTGATTGATATTCGAGAGCATAAAGACTCACGTACATCAGAGGAGGAGACCAACAGGCCATGGAACATAGCTCATCTTCGGCCCTACTATACTTGAGACATAGGCTTTACTTATGTACATATTATGACAATGTATATATTATGATCAATACAATAAACCGGAGCCTTAGCTAAAGCGGGGTCTCTGTTATTTTTTACATCATGAGTGGTTACACGGAGTTTTTATCTTAAAGCGGTCTCTAGTTTACCCCTTGAGTTAGCTTTATATTATGTCACTTGGGGGCTTGGTCGTGTCCGAACCAATGCAACACCTTTTGACAGGCGAAAGCCACGAGATCACTTGGGGACTTGGTCACGTCTGAACCAGTCACGCCTCTTGGTCGGCCTAAGGCCACAGAATCACTTGGGGGCTTGGTCGAACCCGAACCATCGCTACACCTCTTGATCGGCATGATGCCACTGCATTATTTGGGGACCTGGCTGACATGAACCATAGCTACGCCTATTGGGGGCTTGGTCGTGTCCGACCATGGTGATGCCACTTGATCGGATCAAACAACCTCTTTCCGCAAAAGATTTTGTCTTTGCCTTTGCTTGCAATTTGTTTGTCTTTTTGCATATTTCTCTTGTTGTGTTCTTAAGCCAACAATTGTTAAACTGATTCGATTGTCAATTGACGGGACACGGTTTGTTTTTCATCCGGAGACACTTTTGCCCGGTTTGATTTTTGATAAACATCCTATTATGGAGTAACACTGGTGTTCATCTTAACCCGGAACGGTTTACCTGGTAAACCGACCTTATATACACAGGAGCTGTTTTCTCCTTCAACAGAGCAGGTTTCTTACAACTCCGCTTCAAGATTGGCACAGCCAACTTCATGCCCTACGATGGCAGGTATCATATATTCCCATACTTTATCATATGTTTAATCTAAAGTATTATCTTTAGTTTCATATACATGAATATAATAACCCGCCTAGTGGTATAACCACAATGGAGTTTTAAGCTTTTTGCTGCAGACAACAGTTTAAGGTTGATGATTCAACAAAAACATAAGTTGCAATAAATATGCACGAAGGCATATCAGCACAAAGTGTGGCAGCTAGTCTATTACAAGGCAACACAGTGCCCAGATAAGATAATTGTTTTTTGGCATCACATAAAGAAGCAGTAATGTAAATCGGGCTCCGGTTTATGCTTGATCACCGGCTTGGCCTGATGGTTGCGGGTCATCCTGCGCCGCTTCAACTTCTGATTCCCTACCCAGCGGCTGGAAATCAATAGTCGTCCAGTCGATTCCCATTAATGCTTGGAATATGGCTTCATCATTGATTAGCAATGACGGTTCAATATCAGGAGCGTAAGTATGCTTACGGATTGGCGGTATAAGGTTCTCCGCTTCAGGAATCGGTGCATACACTCGTTTATTTTCTCATCATATTGGGCCTGATAGTGAGACAAATTTGCCTCTTCAACCAGCTGACAAGCCAGAGGCGCACTTCCCGGTTTATAGCTCGAAGGTCTTCTTCGCTGAATTCCGTCCCGTCTTCCTTCAAGCTTGGGAAGCCTTGGGCCGCTTCAACAGGATTGAAGTCCGGCACCCACGCTTTGGCCCGGATTAAGGCGTTTATGGCACCAGTTCGGGCAGCAGATTTCTTTAATTCTTCAAACTGGGCAGGAAGCATTGACAACCTTTTAAGGGTGTCCTGGATCAAGGTCGGTGCTGGGTTGTTATGAGAAGCGGTGCTAATGATCCGTTGCGCACCAGTATAGAGTTGCTCTATCAATGTATAAGAGGCTTTCAATTTCTTCCGCACATCTGATCCCAAGTGGCCAATGTGTGTTCCTATATCATTCAAAGTGTTAATAAACCGGCAATTACATGAGAAAGCTTCATTATGTCAGAAATCAAAAATATTCTTACCAAAGACAGCGGCGGTCATGGCGTGCACTTGCCGCTTTACACTGGACAGTTCATCCATCACCGGTTTAAGGGCAGCTTCAGCATTTTCTGCCCGTTGAGTTAAAGCGGCTTTTTCAGTGGCCCAATCCGCCCGCTCCTTGTTGAAGCTCTCCTTAAGCTTTTCCATTACGCTTAAAGCGCTGGTTAGTTCATTTTTTTCCTTGGAGGTTTCAGCTTGCTGGGATTTCAGGTTTTCTTGGAGATCAGCGATTTGGCTTTCTTTCTTGTTCACATCAGCCTACATACAGAAAATCATTAAGATGCAGACTTGAAGTACCAACCCCATAAAAAGTTACGCCTTTGGTACTTGGGGGCTAATGCATATTTGCTGTTCATCCTACAAATTCTATATATCAAAGTCCCAAGCTCAATACAAGTATTCAGTTTGGCACTTGGGGGCTAATGCTTATTTGATCTGTCCTTGAGGGGTACTGGATTTCTTATAAAAGTCCCGGTTTAACTAAATTAAGTTGAACCGGACCTTGGGGGCTACTTTCCCAAAAGTATAGCTTTGCTCAGGATTATATTGGGAAGTCACGGTTTAAGTTCACATTTTAAACCGTCACTTGGGGGCTATTAGAGTTGACAGATTGAAATATACAAGAAGGGAGTTATGGAGTTTACCTCATATTTGTCCTTCATCATGTTCACCAGACCGGCTTCATAATCACGGCTGGTATATAACCGGTTCAGATAACCGGAATGAAGATCTTGTGGATTCAAAGCGGCATAAGTTGCCAAATCGGCATTCCACTTGCCTTTACCAAACGCAGTAAATTCATCCTTGGCAGTGTGCTTGGACAAGGCGACAGGATTACCTGGCTCAGAATGGCCAAAGCCAGTAATCACAACATCGTCATCCTTGGCTTTGCCGGTTCACACTGGAGTCACCGGTTTATCCGTCTGCTTTGGTGGACTCGCTGTCTTGTCAGTTTGAGCAGGACTTGTGGGTTGATTTGAAGGACCGGTGGTATCAACATACGCCTCTTCAATAGTAACATCATGACCTTGCAATGGTGGGTCAGTCAGTATATCATCCTGGATGTGTTCCTCGGAATTTGGTATTTGGGTCGGTTCAGGAGCCTCGTCTTCTGCCGCTTTGTCCACGCGAGCTTTCTTGCTTGTCCTAGGCTTGGCCCTGAAAGGAAAAAGACGGATCAAGACCAATGAACATTGAAAGTGGTATACCATACAACATTATCAGGAATATAGCTCACCCAAGCACTATCTTGAGTGGTGGGAGTTGGGTGCCTGTCGACTTGCCAGAGGAAGAATGAGAAGTCACTTGATAATCGGAGTCAGATGGATTAAGAGGTTGACGAATGCAACCCGCTTTAGGATAAGCATTGACGAAACAGTTAGAGACCTCCGAACGGCGTTTCTGAACCGGACTGTTCGGTAAACTGGTGGAGGTGACTACCTGGCCGTTGTGCCGGGTTGCGCGACGAGCTTCATGCTGTTGTGTCTTCATAATAAAGTTTCGATCCAAGTAAGCAAGAGGATGAGAAAAATTAACTTTCCGGTTTGCCCGACGGATTTTTACTGAAGGTAAAGGGTTTGAACCGGAAGAAAGAGCGATTACCTCTATAACATCAGCATGACTAGCTTCAGCATCATCCTGGCAATAATCATTATCAATAAGGCATGTAAAAAATAGACCAAGTGTGTCAAGTTCTACCACAAGATCCGGATTACCCACATCATCGTCAGCTAGTGGATCAGAGGAGGCAGTGGTTTTCTTTCTATATGTTGGTTTCTTCACAACTTTGGTCTTGGGCCGGGTTATTGCCACCGGTTTCTCTTGTGGAGTCTTCCTGCTCCAAAATGGATCATCACCCTGTTTGAAAGATGTTAACATCAACAAGTAGTACTTGAACATAGTCAGATCTTATAAAGGCATGAGATATGAGTCTTACGGCTGGCGGTTTATTAACAGCAGAGAAGGGAGCCAGGCCGGTTTGGGTGCAAGCAGCTTCCGGTTCGTTCAACATCCTCTTAACAGCCTCAGTAACTTCATCGTTTGTCAGCTGGATCTCAATATGCCGTAGAGGGTCTTTCACATCTTCTGTGTATTTGCACATCAAACCGGAGCGTAGGCTTAGGGGTAGTATACTCCAAGATATCCAACAGCGAGCAAGATCAATTCCTGTCAACCCGTTGGCCATGAAGGCCCGGAGCTTGGATAGTTGAGGAGCATATTTGCTTCTCTCCTTAGCAGTCAGTCTGTGAGGGAGGGGATGCGTGTTGCTTAGCCGCTCCGGACGGTAACCCGGTAAGGGATTTTCTCCCTCAGGGGAGGTATCTTTGCAGTAAAACCATGTTGAATTCCACTCTTTGGGATGGCTGTGCAGTTTGGCGTGAGGGTAAGTGACCTCTTTCCGCTTCTGAATCGCTACACCACCCAACTCAGTGCTGGGACCGTCAGAAAATTCAGTGCCGCGGTTTAGATGGAAGAAATCTATGAACAATTCAACTGTGGGCTCCTCTTGAAAGAACACCTCACAGAGCACTTGAAAATGATAGATATTGGTTATGGAGTTGGGGCCAATGTCTTGTGGACGCAGCTGGAAGCTAGCCAAGACATCCCGATAAAACTTTGAACCGGGTGGACTGAAGCCCCGGGCTAAATGATCAGCAAACACAACAACTTCTCCATCTTTGGGTTCTGGAGAACTCTCCGGGCGAGGGACCCTCCAGTGAATGACGTCCTTTTTGCCTAAGGCGCCGGTGCGGACTAAGTTATCCAGTAGAGTTTCAGTCACTCGAGAAGGGCCCAGCTACACTCGTACACTTGCTTGGCCATGATGCAATCTGCAAAGCAGTAGTACCGGTTCAAGAGTATGATTGGAAGGTTATATATTGATAAATTCATTGTTAAACCGGAGGAAGTTGCTTATAAACCGGAGTTTTGCAAGGTGGCAATACATAAACCGGAAAACCCTGGCGGTTCGACAAGGGGACTAATGGTATATGCCGAGTTGTCAGTTTCCCTACAAAGTCAAACCGCCTGGTCTGAAACATTGGTGAATCAAAAGTAGATGTGCAAAAACAGGTTTCACAAAAGCTTATCACAGTTTTGGATCTGAAGCATATTCAGAAAAGAAATGAATATTCAAGATCTAAAACGGAGCGGTACCGAATCAATGAGAAAGGATGCAAGGAGATCTATGACCTTGAGATGCATAAGCAACAGCGGATGCTTAAAAACTACTGTTACGCGGAACAAAGATTCGCAGACTTAACTAAAAGTTAGCATATGAGCAAGAAGCAAGCGATGAGTACTGAAGAACAGGGAAACCCTAGAACAGATCTATGGTGAAAGGACACAAGACTTACCGGGGTTGAGGAAGAAGCGGAAGGTCGCCGCGATGCTCTGGTACGTTCAGGATGATGCAGCGGCCAAGGTTGGTGCAGAAGTTCACGGCGGCGACGGAGCTCCGAAGCTGGGCGGCGCGAGGAAGACGAAGCAGAGGGGCACGAAGGGGAAAAAGAAATGACCCTTCGGTCTATTTATAAAGGCAAAGGATATGTGTGTCAGGCGCGAAAATCAAGGGGTCGCAAGTTTGGAAGCAGAGTTGTCGCCTCGATTGTTGCAGACTCATTAATGAAAAGATGTTATATACAGTTCTTTATGACAGATGACGTCAAGCCGGTTCACCACAATCTGAGAAGATGACGTCACGGCGGTTCAACTAAGAAGTCGAAGACAAAGTTTTTACTAAGGATTGACATGAACCTGTTCAAATCAATCTAGGGCCTAATGTTGGGGATATTACTACTGGGCGTAAACCGGCCAGGAGAGGCCGGGTTAACTTCATCAGTAGTCAAGTATGCGTGAAGCCCGTGAGGATATTCTATAAGGGCCCAAGGCCCAGAACCGGTTTTAGGCTTGTAGCCGTTAACCGGCATTAGTATGTAACTTGTGTTATAAGTTAGAAATACTAGAGACCGAACCCGACACGTCTATGAGCCGGTCTCGGGACTCTGCCTACCGACGGGCGTCACCCGTGTATATAAGGGGACGACCCGGCGGCGGTTCAGGACAACAGACAACAACTCAAGACTTAGGCGAAGCTTGTTTGCTCCCTAGTCATCTAAACCCCCATCAATTCCATCACAACTAGACGAAGGCTTTTACCTTCATCGAAGGGGCTGAACTAGTATAAACTCTCTTGCGTCCTTGTGTCCGCTTTAACCCCTTCAAGCTAACCCGTAGCGATGGCTCCACGACTAAGTCCTTTCATGAGGACATCTGCCATGACAAAACCACGACAAGTCTCGAAATGGTCGAGACATAAAGATCTATATATTGAACATCTATGTTCTGACACCGGAAGTGTTTCGGGAGGTTTCGGACATATACCGGAGTACTGGGGGGGGTTACTGGAACCCCACGGGGAGTGTAATGGGCCTATTGGGCCTTAGTGGAGAAGAGGAGGGGCGGCCAGGGCAGGCTGCACACCCCCTCCCCCTCTAGTCCGAATTGGACAAGGAGGGGGCGGTGCCCCCCTTTCCTTCCTCCTCTCTCCTTCCCTTCCCCCTTCTCCTACTCCTACTAGGAAAGAAGGAGTCCTACTCCCGGTGGGAGTAGGACTCCCCGCTTGGCGCGCCCTCCTCCTGGCCGGCCACCTCCCCCCTAGCTCCTTTATATACGGGGGCGGGGGGCATCCCAACCGGGAGTAGGACTCCCCGCTTGGCGCGCCCTCCTCCTGGCCGGCCACCTCCCCCCTAGCTCATTTATATACGGGGGCGGGGGGCATCCCAAGACGCAACAATTGATCATTGATCTCTTAGCTGTGTGCGGTGCCCCCCTCCACCATAATCCACCTCGGTCATATCATAGCGATGCTTAGGTGAAGCCCTGCGTTGGTAGCATCATCATCACCGTCACCACGCCGTCGTGCTGACGAAGCTCTTCCCGGAAGCTCTACTGGATCATGAGTTCATGGGACGTCACCGAGCTGAACGTGTGCTGAACGCGGAGGTGCCGTACATTCGGTGCTGAGGATCGGTCGATCGTGAAGACGTACGACTACATCAACCGCGTTGTTATAACGCTTCCGCTTACTATCTACGAGGGTACGTAGACGACACTCTCGCCTCTCGTTGCTATGCATCACCATGATCTTGCGTGCGCGTAGGATTTTATTTGAAATTACTACGTCCCCCAACAGTGGCATCCGAGCCTGGTTTATGCGTAGATATTATATGCACGAGTAGAACACAAGTGATTTGTGGGTGATACAAGTCATACTGCTTACCTGCATGTCATACTTTGGTTCGGCAGTATTGTTGGATGAAGCGGCCCGGACCGACATTACGCGTACGCTTACGTGAGACTAGTTCTACCGACGTGCTTTGCAGACAGGTGGCTAGCGGGTGTCAATTTCTCCAACTTTAGTTGAACCGAGTGTGGCTACGCCCGGTCCTTGTGAAGGTTAAAACATCACTAACTTGATGAAATATCGTTGTGGTTTTGATGCGTAGGTAAGAACAGTTCTTGCTCAGCCCGTAGCAGCCACGTAAAACTTGCAACAACAAAGTAGAGGACGTCTAACTTGTTTTTGCAGGGCATGTTGTGATGTGATATGGTCAAGGCATGATGCTATATTTATTGTATGAGATGATCATGTTTTGTAACGGAGTTATCGGCAACTGGCAGGAGCCATATGGTTGTCGCTTTATTGTATGCAATGCAATCGCCCTGTAATTGCTTTACTTTATCACTAAGCAGTAGCGATAGTCGTAGAAGCAATAGTTGGCGAGACGACAACGATGTTACGATGGAGATCAAGGTGCCGCGCTGGTGACGATGGTGATCATGATGGTGCTTTGGAGATGGAGATCAAAGGCACAAGATGATGATGGTCGTATCATATCACTAATATTGATTACATGTGATGTTTATCCTTTATGCATCTTATTCTGCTTTGTTTGACGGTAGCATTACAAGATGATCTCTCACTAAATTTCAAGGTAAAAGTGTTCTCCCTGAGTATGCACCGTTGCCAAAGTTCGTCGTGCCGAGACACCACGTGATGATCGGGTGTGATAAGCTCAATGTTCATCTACAACGGGTGTAAGACAGTTTTGCACACGCAAAATACTCGGGTTAAACTTGACGAGCCTAGCATATGCAGATATGGCCTCGAAACACTGAGACCGAAAGGTCGAGCGTGAATCATATAGTAGATATGATCAACATAGTGATGTTCACCATTGAAAACTACTCCATTTCACGTGATGATCGGCTATGGTTTAGTTGATATGGATCATGTGATCACTTAGATGATTAGAGGGATGTCTATCTAAGTGGGAGTTCTTAAGTAATATGATTAATCGAACTTAAATTTATCATGAAATTAGTACCTGATAGTATTTTGCTTGTCTATGTTGTTGTAGATAGATGGACCGTGCTGTTGTTCCGATGAATTTTAATGTGTTCCTTGAGAAAGCAAAGTTGAAAGATGATGGTAGCAATTACACGGACTGGGTCCGTAACTTCAGGATTATCCTCATTGCTGCACAAAAGAATTACGTCCTGGAAGCACCGCTAGGTGCCAGGCCTGCTGCAGATGCAACTGACGACGTTAAGAACGTCTGGCAGAGCAAAGCTGATGACTACTCGATAGTACAGTGTGCCATGCTTTACGGCTTAGAACCGGGACTTCAATGACATTTTGAACGTCATGGAACATATGAGATGTTCCAGGAGTTGAAGTTAATATTTCAAGCAAAATGCCCGGATTGAGAGATATGAAGTCTCCAATAAGTTCTACAGCTGCAAGATGGAGAAGAATAGTTCTGTCAGTGAACATATACTCAAAATGTCTGGGTATAACATTCACTTGATTCAATTGGGAGTTAATCTTCCGGATGATAGTGTCATTGACAGAATTCTTCAATCACTTCCACCAAGCTACAAGAGCTTCGTGATGAACTATAATATGCAAGGGATGGATAAGAAAATTCCCGAGCTCTTCACAATGCTAAAGGTCATGGAGGTAGAAATCAAGAAGGAGCATCAAGTGTTGATGGTCAACAAGACCACCAGTTTCAAGAAAAAGGGTAAATGGAAGAAGAAGGGGAACTTCAAGAAGAACGGCAAACAAGTTGCTGCTCAAGAGAAAAAACCTAAGTCTAGACCTAAGCCTGAGACTGAGTGCTTCTACTGCAAACAGACTGGTCACTGGATGCGGAACTGCCCCAAGTATTTGGCGGATAAGAAGGATGGCAAGGTGAACAAAGGTATATGTGATATACATGTTATTGATGTGTACCTTACTAGAGCTCGCGGTAGCACGTGGGTATTTGATACTGGTTCTGTTGCTAATATTTGCGACTCGAAACAGGGACTACGGATTAAGCGAAGACTGGCTAAGGACGAGGTGACGATGCGCGTGGGAAATGGTTCCAAAGTTAATGTGATCACCGTCGGCACGCTACCTCTACATCTACCTTCAGGATTAGTTTTAGACCTGAATAATTGTTATTTGGTGCCAGCGTTAAGCATGAACATTATATCTGGATCTTGTTTGATGCGAGATGGTTATTCATTTAAATCTAAGAATAATGGTTGTTCTATTTATATGAGTAATATCTTTTATGGTCATGCACCCTTGAAGAGTGGTCTATTTGTGTTGAATCTCGATAGTAGTGATACACATATTCATAATGTTGAAGCCAAAATATGCAGAGTTGATAATGATTGTGCAACTTATTTGTGGCACTGTCGTTTGGGTCATATTGGTGTAAAGCGCATGAAGAAACTCCATACTGATGGACTTCTAGAATCACTTGATTATGAATCACTTGGTACTTGCCAACCATGCCTCATGGGCAAGATGACTAAAACGCCATTCTCCAAAACAATGGAGCAAGCAACATATTTATTGGGAATCATACATATTGATGTATGTGGTCCAATGAATATTGAGGCTCGTGGCGGGTATCGTTATTTTCTCACCTTCACAGGGATTTGAGCAGATATGGGTATATCTACTTAATGAAACATAAGTCTGAAACATTTGAGAAGTTCAAAGAATTTCAGAGTGAAGTGGAAAATCATCGTAACAAGAAAATAAAGTTTCTACAATCTGATCGTGGAGGAGAATATTTGAGTTACGAGTTTGGTCTACACTTGAAACAATGCGGAATAGTTTCGCAACTCACGCCACCCGGAACACCACAGCGTAATGGTGTGTCCGAACGTCGTAATCGTACTTTACTAGATATGGTGCGATCGATGATGTCTCTTACTAATGTACCGCTACCTTTTTGGGGTTATGCTTTAGAGACGGATGCATTCACGTTAAATAGGGCACCATCAAAATTCATTGAGACGGCGCCTTATGAACTGTGGTTTGGCAAGAAACCAAAGTTGTCGTTTCTTAAAGTTTGGGGTTGCGATGCTTATGTGAAAAAGCTTCAACCTGATAAGCTCGAACCCAAATTGGAGAAATGTGTCTTCATAGGATACCCAAAGGAAACTGTTGGGTACACCTTCTATCACAGATCCGAAGGCAAGACATTTGTTGCTAAAAATGGATCCTTTCTAGAGAATGAGTTTCTCTCGAAAGAAGTGAGTGGGAGGAAAGTAGAACTTGATGAGGTAACTACACCTGCTCCCTTATTGGAAAGTAGTTCATCACATAAACCAGTTCCTGTGACACCTACAACAATTAGTGAAGAAGCTAATGATGTTGATCATGAAACTTCAGATCAAGTTACTACCGAACCTCATAGGTCAACCAGAGTAAGATCCGCACCAGAGTGGTACGGTAATCCTATTCTCGAGGTCATGTTACTTGACCAAAGCGAACCTACGAACTATGAAGAAGTGACGGTGAGCCCAGATTCCGCAAAATGGCTTGAGGCCATGAAATCTGAGATGGGATCCATGTATGAGAACAAAGTCTAGACTTTCGTTGACTTGCCCGATGATCGGCAAGCCATAGAGAATAAATGGATCTTCAAGAAGAAGACTGACGCTGACGGTAATGTTACTGTCTACAAAGCTCGACTTGTTGCGATAGGTTTTCGACAAGTTCAAGGGGTTGACTACGATGAGACTTTCTCACCCGTAGCGATGCTTAAGTCTGTCCAAATCATGTTCGCAATTGCCGCATTTTATGATTATGAAATTTGGCAAATGGATGTCAAAACTGCATTGCGGAATGGATTTCTGGAAGAAGAGTTGTATATGATGCAACCAGAAGGTTTTGTCGATCCAAAGGGAGCTAACAAAGTGTGCAAGCTCCAGCGATCCATTTATGGACTGGTGCAAGCCTCTCGGAGTTGGAATAAACGTTTTCATAGTTTGATCAAAGCATATGGTTTTATACAGACTTTTGGAGAAGCCTGTATTTACAAGAAAGTGAGTGGGAGCTCTGTAGCATTTCTAATACTATATGCGGATGACATATTGTTGATTGGAAATGATATAGAATTTCTGGATAGCATAAAAGGATACTTGAATAAGAGTTTTTCAATGAAAGACCTCAGTGAAGCTACTTACATATTGGGCATCAAGATCTATAGAGATAGATCAAGACGCTTAATTGGACTTTCACAAAGCACATACCTTGGCATAGTTTTAAAAAAGTTCAAAATGGATCAAGCAAAGAAAGGGTTCTTGCCTGTGTTACAAGGTGTGAAGTTGAGTCAGACTCAATGCCCAACCACTGCAGAAGATAGTGAGAAAATGAAAAGTGTTCCCTATGCTTCAGCCATAGACTCTATCATGTATGCAATGTTGTGTACCAGACCTGATGTGTGCCTTGCTATTAGTTTAGCAGGGAGGTACCAAAGTAATCCAGGAATGGATCACTGGACAGCGGCCAAGAACATCCTGAAGTACCTAAAGAGGACTAAGGATATGTTTCTCATTTATGGAGGTGACAAAGAGCTCGTCGTAAATGGTTACGTCGATGCAAGCTTTGACACTGATCTGGACGATTCTAAATCGCAAACCGGATACGTGTCTATATTGAACGGTGGAGCTGTCAGTTGGTGCAGTTCTAAACAAAGCGCCGTGGCGGGATCTACGTGTGAAACGGAGTACATAGCTGCTTCGGAAGCAGCAAATGAAGGAGTCTGGATGAAGGAGTTCATATCCGATCTAGGTGTCATACCTAGTGCATCGGGTCCAATGAAAATCTTTTGTGACAATACTGGTGCAATTGCCTTGGCAAAGGAATCCAGATTTCACAAGAGAACCAAGCTCATCAAGAGACGCTTCAATTCCATCCGGGATCAAGTCCAGGTGGGAGACATAGAGATTTTCAAGATACATACGGATCTGAATGTTGTAGACCCATTGACTAAGCCTCTTCCACGAGCAAAACATGATCAACACAAAGACTCCATGGGTGTTAGAATCATTACTGTGTAATCTAGATTATTGACTCGAGACTGAAGGAAATATGCCCTAGAGGCAATAATAAAGTTATTATTTATTTCCTCATATCATGATAAATGTTTATAATTCATGTTAGAATTGTATTAACCGGAAACATAATACATGTGTGAATACATAGACAAACATAGTGTCACTAGTATGCCTCTACTTGACTAGCTCGTTAATCAAAGATGGTTAAGTTTCCTAGCCATGGACATGAGTTGTCATTTGATTAAACGGGATCACATCATTAGGAGAATGATGTGATTGACTTGACCCATTCCGTTAGCTTAGCACTTGATCGTTTAGTTTACTGCTATTGCTTTCTCCATGACTTATACATGTTCCTGTGACTACGAGATTATGCAACTCCCGAATACCGGAAGAACACTTTGTGTGCTACCAAACGTCACAACGTAAATGGGTGATTATAAAGGTGCTCTACAGGTGTCTCTGATGGTGTTTGTTGAGTTGGCATAGGTTGAGATTAGGATTTGTCACTCCGATTGTCGGAGAGGTATCTCTGGGCCCTCTTGGTAATGCACATCACAATAAGCCTTGCAAGCAATGTGACTAATGAGTTAGTTACAGGATGATGCATTACGGAACGAGTAAAGAGACTTGCCAGTAACGATATTGAGCTAGGTATTAAGATACCGACGATCGAATCTCGGGCAAGTAACATACCGATGACAAAGGGAAGAACGTATGTTGTTATGTGGTTTGACCGATAAATATCTTCGTAGAATATGTAGGAACCAATATGAGCATCCAGGTTCCGCTATTGGTTATTGACCGGAGACATGTCTCGGTCATGTCTATGTTGGAAATATGCCCTAGAGGCAATAATAAAAGGATTATTATTATATTTCCTTGTTCATGATAATTGTCTTTTATTCATGCTATAATTGTATTATTCGGAAATCGTAATACACGTGTGAATACATATACCACAATATGTCCCTAGTGAGCCTCTAGTTGACTAGCTCGTTGATCAATAGATAGTCATGGTTTCCTGACTATGGACATTGGATGTCATTGATAACGGGATCACATCATTAGGAGAATGATGTGATGGACAAGACCCAATCCTAAGCATTGCACAAGATCGTGTAGTTCGTTTTGCTAGAGCTTTTCCAATGTCAAGTATCTCTTCCTTAGACCATGAGATCGTGTAACTCCCGGATACCGTAGGAGTGCTTTGGGTGTACCAAGCGTCACAACGAATCGGGTGACTATAAAGGTTCACTACAGGTATCTCCAAAAGTGTCTGTTGGGTTGACACGGATCAAGACTGGGATTTGTCACTCCGTGTTACGGAGAGGTATCACTAGGCCCACTCGATAGTGCATCATCATAATGAGCTCAAAGTGACCAAGTGTCCGGTCACGGGATCATGCATTACTGATGCGAGTAAAGTGACTTGCGGTGGCGAGATTGAGCGAGGTATTGGGATACCGACGATCGAATCTCGGGCAAGTAACATACCGTCGACAAAGGGAATAGTATACGGGATTGATTGAATCCTCGACATCGTGGTTCATCCGATGACATCATCAAGGAGCATGTAGGAGCCAACATGGGTATCCAGATCCGCTGTTGGTTATTGACCGAGAGTCGTCTCGGTCATATCGCATGTCTCCGAACCCGTAGGGTCTACACACTTAAGGTTCGGTGGCGCTAGGGTTATTAGGAAGACTTGTATGTGATTACCGAATGTTGTTTGGAGTCTCGGATGAGATCCCGGACATCACGAGGAGTTCCGGAATGGTCCGGAGGTAAAGATTTATATATGGGAAGTTGTCGAACGGACACCGGAAAGTTTCGGGGTCATATCGGTATTGTACAGGGGCCACCGGAGAGGTTCCGGGTCCACGGAGGGGCCACCCCTCTCGGAGGGCCTCATGGGCCACAAGGGCAGGGAACCATCCTCGGAGGGCTGGGCCCCCTTGGGCCCATGCGCCTAGGGTTGGGGGAACCCTATTGGGGCGCCCCCTGCTTGGGGGCAAGCCCCCCTCAGCCGCCGCCCCCTCTAGATCTCATCTAGAGGGGCCGGCCCCTGCCCCTTCCCTATAAATAGAGGGGTGAGGGGAGGGCTGCAAGACACTTCCAAGGCGCAGCCCTCCCTCCCAACACCTCTCCTCCTCCGCGTGTGCTTGGCGAAGCCCTGCCGGAGAACTGTCACTCCATCACCACCACGCCGCCATGCTGTTGTTGGATCCTTCTTCCTCAACCTCTCCTTCCCCCTTGCTGGATCAAGAAGGAGGAGATGTCATCCGTTCCGTACGTGTGTTAAACGCGGAGGTGCTGTCCGTTCGGCACTTGGTCATCGGTGATCTGAATCACGGCGAGTACGACTCCATCATCACCGTTCCCTTGAACGCTTCCGCACGCGATCTACAAGTGGTATGTAGATGCAATCTCTCTCCCATGACTCGTTTCTTAGATGAACTCATAGATGGATCTTGGTGAAACCGTAGGAAAAAATTTAAGTTTCTGCAACGTTCCCCAACAGTGATATCAGAGCTAGGTCTATGCGTAGTTCTCTATTGCACGAGTAGAACACAATTTTGTTATGTGCGTAGATCTTGTCAACTTGCTTGCCGCTACTAGTCTTTTCTTGCTTCAGCGGTATTGTGGGATGAAGCGGCCCGGACTGACCTTACACGTGCGCTTACGTGAGACAGGTTCCACCGATTGACATGCACTAGTTGCATAAGGTGGCTAGCGGGTGTCTGTCTCTCCTACTTTAGTTGGAGCGGATTAGATGAAAAGGGTCCTTATGAAGGGTAAATAGAAGTTGACAAAATCACGTTGTGGTTATTCGTAGGTAAGAAAACGTTCTTGCTAGAACCCAATTGCAGCCACATAAAAGATGCAACAACAATTAGAGGACGTCTAACTTGTTTTTGCAGCAATTGTCATGTGATGTGATATGGCCAGATGTTGTGATGAATGATGAATGATATATTGTGATGTATGAGATCATGTTCTTGTAATAGGAATCACGACTTGCATGTCGATGAGTATGACAACCGGCAGGAGCCATAGGAGTTGTCTTAATTATTGTATGACCTGCGAGTCATTGATTCAACGCCATGTAAATTACTTTACTTTATTGCTAAACGTGTTAGCCATAGTAGTAGAAGTAATAGTTGGCGAGCAACTTCATGGAGACATGATGATGGAGATCATGGTGTCATGCCGGTGACAAGATGATCATGGAGCCCCGAAGATGGAGATCGAAGGAGCTATATGATATTGGCCATATCATGTCACTACTTTATATAATTGCATGTGATGTTTATTATGTTTATGCATCTTGTTTACTTAGAATGACTGTAGTAAATAAGATGATCCCTTAGAATAATTTCAAGAAAGTGTTCCCCCTAACTGTGCACCGTTGCTAAAGTTCGTCGTTTCGAAGCACCACGTGATGATCGGGTGTGATAGATCCTTACGTTCACATACAACGGGTGTAGGACAGTTTTACACATGCATAAACCCTTAGGGTTAACTTGACGAGCCTAGCATGTACAGACATGGCCTCGGAACACAAGAGACCGAAAGGTCGAACATGAGTCGTATGGAAGATACGATCAACATGGAGATGTTCACCGACGATGACTAGTCTGTCTCACGTGATGATCGGACACGGCCTAGTCGACTCGGATCATGTAACACTTAGATGACTAGAGGGATGTCAAATCTGAGTGGGAGTTCATTAAATAATTTGATTAAGATGAACTTAATTATCATGAACTTAGTCTAGAGTCTTTGCAAAATATGTCTTATAGATCAAATGGCCAATGCTCATCTCAACATGAACTTCAACGCGTTCCTAGAGAAAACCAAGCTGAAAGATGATGGCAGCAACTATTCGGACTGGGTCCGGAACCTGAGGATCACCCTCATAGCAGCCAAGAAACAATATGTCCTAGAAGCACCGCTAGGTGATGCACCCATCCCAGAGAACCAAGACACTATGAATGCTTGGCAGTCTCGTGCTGATGATTACTCCCTCGCTCAAGGCGGCATGCTTTACAGCTTAGAACCGGGCTCCAAAAGCGTTTTGAGCAACACGGAGCATATGAGATGTTCGAGGAGCTGAAAATGGTTTTCCAAGCTCATGCCCGGGTCGAGAGATATGAAGTCTCCGACAAGTTCTATAGTTGTAAGATGGAGGAAAACAGTTCTATGAGTGAGCACATACTCAAAATTTCTGGGTTGCACAACCGCCTGTCCCAGCTGGACATTAACCTCCCGGACGAGGCGGTCATTGACAGAATCCTTCAGTCGCTCCCACCAAGCTACAAGAGCTTTGTGATGAACTACAATATGCAGGGGATGGTGAAGACCATGCCTGAAGTATTCTCAATGCTGAAGTCAGCAGAGGTTGAAATCAAGAAAGAATATCAAGTGTTGATGGTCAATAAAACCACTAAGTTCAAGAAGGGCAAGGGTAAGAAAAACTTCAAGAAGGACGGCAAGGATGTTGCCGCGCCCGGTAAGCAAGTTGCCGGGAAGAAGTCAAAGAATGGAACCAAGCCTGAGACAGAGTGCTTTTATTGCAAAGGGAAGGGCCACTGGAAGCGGAACTGCCCCAAATACTTAGCGGACAAGAAGGCCGGCAACACTAAAGGTATATTTGATATACATGTAATTGATGTGTACCTTACCAGTACTCGTAGTAAATCCTGGGTATTTGATACCGGTGCCGTTGCTCATATTTGTAACTCACAGCAGGAGCTGCGGAATAGACGGAGACTGGCGAAGGACGAGGTGACGATGCGCGTCGGGAATGGTTCCAAGGTCGATGTGATCGCCGTCGGCACGCTACCTCTACATTTACCTACGGGATTAGTTTTAAACCTCAATAATTGTTATTTAGTGCCAAGTTTGAGCATGAACATTGTATCGGGATCTCGTTTAATGCGAGATGGCTACTCATTTAAATCCGAGAATAATGGTTGTTCTATTTATATGAGAGATATGTTTTATGGTCATGCTCCGATGGTCAATGGTTTATTCTTAATGAATCTCGAACGTAATATTACACATATTCATAGTGTGAATACCAAAAGATGTAAAGTTGATAACGATAGTCCCACATACTTGTGGCACTGCCGCCTTGGTCACATTGGTGTCAAGCGCATGAAGAAGCTCCATTCTGATGGACTTTTAGAGTCTCTCGATTATGAATCATTTGACACATGTGAACCATGCCTTATGGGCAAAATGACCAAGACGCCGTTCTCCGGAACAACGGAGCGAGCAACCAACTTATTGGAAATCATACATACCGATGTGTGCGGTCCAATGAGCGTCGAGGCTCGTGGAGGATATCGTTATGTTCTCACTCTCACTGATGACTTGAGTAGATATGGGTATGTCTACTTGATGAAACACAAGTCTGAGACCTTTGAAAAGTTCAAGGAATTTCAGAATGAGGTAGAGAATCAACCTGACCGAAAAATAAAGTTCTTAACGATCAGATCGTGGAGGAGAATATTTAAGTCACAAATTTGGTACACACTTAAGGAAATGTGGAATCGTTTCACAACTCACGCCGCCTGGAACACCTCAGCGTAATGGTATGTCCGAACGTCGTAATCGCACTCTATTGGATATGGTGCGATCTATGATGTCTCTTACAGATTTACCGCTATCATTTTGGGGATACGCTCTAGAGACAGCTACATTCACTTTAAATAGGGCACCGTCTAAATCCGTTGAGACGACACCGTATGAATTATGGTTTGGGAAGAAACCTAAGCTGTCGTTTCTAAAAGTTTGGGGATGCGATGCTTATGTCAAGAAACTTCAACCTGAAAAGCTCGAACCCAAGTCGGAAAAATCGTCTTCATAGGATACCCTAAGGAAACCATTGGGTATACCTTCTACCTTAGATCCGATGGCAAGATCTTTGTTGCCAAGAACGAATCCTTTCTCGGAAAAGAGTTTCTCTCGAAAGGAGTAAGTGGGAGGAAAGTAGAACTCGATGAAGTACTACCTCTTGAACCGGAAAGAAGTGCAGCTCAGAAAATGTTCATGTGGTGCCTACACCTCTTGGAGAGGAAATTAATGATGATGATCAAGGTACTTGGATCAAGTTTCTCTTGAATCAGAGGTCCACAAGGACACGCTCCACACCAGTGGTATGGCAACCCTGTCCTCGAAATCATGTTGTTAGACAACGGTGAACCTTCGAACTATGAAGAAGAAATGGCGGGCCCGGATTCCAACAAATGGCTTGAAGCCATGCAATCCGAGATAGGATCCATGTATGAAAACAAAGTATGGACTTTGACAGACTTGCCCGATGATCGGCGAGCGATAGAAAACAAATGGATCTTTAAGAAGAAGACGGACGCGGATGGTAATGTCACCATCTATAAAGCTCGACTTGTCGCTAAGGGTTATCGGCAAGTTCAAGGGATTGACTATGATGAGACTTTCTCTCCCGTAGCGAAGCTTAAGTCCGTTCGAATCATGTTAGCAATTGCCGCATACTATGATTATGAGATATGGCAGATGGACGTCAAAACGGCATTCCTTAATGGTTATCTTAAGGAAGAGTTGTATATGATGCAGCCGAAAGGTTTTGTCGACCCTAAGAATGCTAACAAGGTATGCAAGCTCCAGCGATCCATTTATGGGCTGGTGCAAGCATCTCGGAGTTGGAACATTCGCTTTGATGAGATGATCAAAGCGTTTGGATTTATCTTGACTTATGGAGAAGCCTGCGTTTACAAGAAAGTGAGTGGGAGCTCAGAGCATTTCTCATATTATATGTAGATGACATACTTTTGATGGGAAATGATATAGAACTCTTGGACAACATTAAGGCCTACTTGAATAAAAGTTTTTCAATGAAGGACCTTGGAGAAGCTGCTTATATATTAGGCATCAAGATCTATAGAGATAGATCGAGACGCCTCATAGGTCTTTCACAAAGCACATACCTTGATAAGATTTTGAAGAAGTTCAAAATGGATCAGTCCAAGAAAGGGTTCTTGCCTGTACTGCAAGGTGTAAGATTGAGCTCGGCTCAATGCCCGACCACGGAAAAAGATAAAGAAGAGATGAGTGTCATCCCCTATGCCTCGGCCATAGGATCTATTATGTATGCCATGTTGTGTACGGACCTGATGTAAACCTTGCCGTAAGTTTGGTAGGAAGGTACCAAAGTAATCCCGCAAGGAACTTTGGACAGCGGTCAAGAATATCCTGAAGTACCGAAAAGGACAAAGGACATGTTTCTCGTTTATGGAGGTGACGAAGAGCTCATCGAAGGGTTACGCCGACGCTAGCTTCGACACAGATCTGGATGACTCTAAGTCACAAACAGGATACGTGTATATGTTGAATGGTGGAGCGAGAAGCTGGTGCAGCTGCAAGCGAAGCGCCGTGGCGGGATCTAAGCGGAGTACATGGCAGCCTCGGAGGCAGCGCATGAAGCAATTTGGGTGAAGGAGTTCATCACCGACCTAGGAGTCATACCCAATGCGTCGGGGCCGATCAAACTCTTCGTGACAACACTAGAGCTATTGCACTTGCCAAGGAGCCCAGGTTTCACAAGAAGACCAGGCACATCAAGCGCCGCTTCAACTCCATCCGTGAAAATGTTCAAGATGGAGACATAGAAATTTGCAAAGTGCATACGGATCTGAATGTCGCAGATCCGTTGACTAAACCTCTTCATGGGCAAAACATGATCAACACGTAACCCTATGGGTGTTCGATTCATCACAATGTAACTAGATTATTGACTCAAGTGCAAGTGGGAGACTGTTGGAAATATGCCCTAGAGGCAATAATAAAAGGATTATTATTATATTTCCTTTTCATGATAATTGTCTTTTATTCATGCTATAATTGTATTATCCGGAAATCGTAATACACGTGTGAATACATAGACCACAATATGTCCCTAGTGAGCCTCTAGTTGACTAGCTCGTTGATCAATAGATAGTCATGGATTCCTGACTATGGACATTGGATGTCATTGATAACGGGATCACATCATTAGGAGAATGATGTGGTGGACAAGACCCAATCCTAAGCATAGCACAAGATCGTGTAGTTCATTTTGCTTGAGCTTTTCTAATGTCAATTATCTCTTCCTTAGACCATGAGATCGTGTAACTCCCAGATACCGTAGGAGTGCTTTGGGTGTACCAAACGTCACAACGTAACTGGGTGACTATAAAGGTTCACTACATGTATCTCCGAAAGTGTCTGTTGGGTTGACACGGATCGAGGCGGATTTGTCACTCCGTGTTACGGAGAGGTATCTTGGGCCCACTCGGTAGTGCATCATCATAATGAGCTCAAAGTGACCAAGTGTCCGGTCACGGATCATGCATTACGGTGCGAGTAAAGTGACTTTCGGTGACGAGATTGAACGAGGTATTGGGATACCGACGATCGAATCTCGGGCAAGTAACATACCGTCTGACAAAGGGAATAGTATACGGGATTGATTGAATCCTCGACATCGTGGTTCATCCGATGACATCATCGAGGAGCATGTGGGAGCTAACATGGGTATCCAGATCCGCTGTTGGTTATTGACCGGAGAGTCGTCTCGGTCATGTCATGATGTCTCCGAACCCGTAGGGTCTACACACTTAAGGTTCGGTGGACGCTAGGGTTATTAGGAAGACTTGTATGTGATTACGAATGTTCTTGATTCCGGATGAGATCCCGGACGTCACGAGGAGTTCCGGAATGGTCGGAGGTAAAGATTTATATATGGGAAGTTGTCAAGCGGACACGGAAAGTTTCGGGTCATATCGGTATTGTACCGGGGCCACCGGAGAGGTTCTAGGGGTCCATCGGGAGGGCCACCCTCTCGGAGGGCCTCATGGGCCACAAGGGCAGGGAACCAGCCTGGAGGGCTGGGCGCCCTCCCCTTGGGCCCATGCGCCTAGGGTTGGGGAACCCTAGTGGGGGCCCCTTTGCTTGGGGGCAAGCCCCTCCTGCCGCCGCCCCCTCTAGATCTCATCTAGAGGGGCCGGCCCCCCTTGCCCCTTCCCCTATAAATAGAGGGGTGAGGGGAGGGCTGCAAGACACTTCCAAGGCGCAGCCCCTCCCCTCCCCAACACCTATCCTCCTCCGCGTGTGCTTGGTGAAGCCCTGCCGGAGAACTGTCACTCCATCAACATCACGCCGTCGTGCTGCTTGGAGCCTTCTTCCTCAACCTCTCCTTCCCCCTTGCTGGATCAAGAAGGAGGAGACGTCATCCGTTCCGTACGTGTGTTGAACGCGGAGGTGCTGTCCGTTCGGCACTTGGTCATCGGTGATCTGAATCACGGCGAGTACGACTCCATCATCACCGTTCCCTTGAGCGCTTCCGCACGCGATCTACAAGTGGTATGTAGATGCAATCTCTCTCCCTTGACCCGTTCCTTTGATGAACTCATAGATGGATCTTGGTGAAACCGTAGGAAAATTTTTAATTTTCTGCAACGTTCCCCAACAGTCTAAATAGTTCTCGAACCCGTAGGGTCCGCATGCTTAAAGTTCTGTGACGATCGGTATTATGAGTTTTTGTGTTTTGATGTACCGAAGATAGTTTGGATTCCCGGATATGATGACGGACATGACGAGGAGTCTCAAAATGGTCGATACGTAAAGATCGATATATTGGACAACTATGTTCGGACACCGGAAGTGTTTCGGGAGGTTTCGGACATATACCGGAGTACCGGGCGGTTACCGGAACCCCCCGGGGAGTGTAATGGGCCTATTGGGCCTTAGTGGATAAGAGGAGGGGCGGCCAGGGCAGGCCGTGCGCCCCCTCCCCCTCTAGTCCGAATTGGACAAGGAGGGGGGCGGCGCCCCCTGTTGGGGATATTACTATTGGGCGTAAACCGGCCAGGAGGGGCCGGGTTAACCCCATAATGGTCCACTATATCTAAAGCCCATGAAGACAAAGACGGTGACGATTTATGAAGGCCCAGGGCCCAAAGCTGGTTTAAGTCCTGTAGACATAAACCGGCATTGATATGTAAACTTGTGTTGTAAGATAGAAAGAGCAGAGACCGAGCCGGGCACGTTTATGAGCCGGCCTCGGGATTCTGTAAACCGACGGGCGTCAACCCATGTATATAAGTGGACGACCCGGCGGCGGTTTAAGAGGACAGACAACAACTCGAGACTCAGGAAAAGCGTATTCGCTTCCTGGTCATCGAAACCCTAGCAATTCCACAACAACTGGATTAGGCTTTTACCTTCACCGCAAGGGGCCGAACCAGTATAAACTCTCTGTGTCCCTTGTCCGCTTTAACCCCTTTAAGCTAACCCGTAGCGATGGCTCCACGACTAAGTCCTTTCCTTAGGACATCGGCCGTGACAAAACCACTACAGTTGGCGCCCACCATGGGGCTATCGCACGATGGTTTCAAGTTCTTAGAGGGCAGCTTCGAAGGACTCAAGGGCTACGCTGTGGGCCGGATGACCAAGAGTCGTTGTGGCAAGCTCTACATCGACTATGCAGGCTGGGGCCCCGAGGCCGCCTCAATCGAGTACGGGTACCGGGTCCCCTTCGGCGGCATACACGTTTTCATTGGCAAGACCGGCGAACCGGACCCTGAGCCGGACATCTGCACCGACCTCGCCGAAACAGCTCAGCGTGCGAGATCTGCCCGGGTTAAGCCTGTCATGAAGCATGCCTTCGTGGGAATCATCCGCGGAGGGGAATCAGAGGATAGATTGTAACGCCCCAGATACAATTTTCCATATTCGTAACTCCAACTCTTGCCTTTTCCGGAGATGTGATATGTTATTTCCTTCATGGTTGGGTTTTCGTCTTTTGTTTTGCATTTTGTTCATGTCATGCATTTCATCTCATAGCATCATGCGCATTGCATCTGCATGTTTTCTTAAAACTCGTAGCCGTTCGCAGTTGCCCTTTCTCTCTTTGCCTCTGTTGGTATTTTGTCAGGCCCTTGTCCTCGTTGACCTCTCTCAGACCCCTCGTGTGCGTGTCCGAAACTTCCCCGAACCCGAACCGCACGGTCACGACCGTTGGGTCCGGATCAACCTCAAACATTCCCTCAATATTTTCGGTTATTTGATTAGGCCACCCGTTTGACCCGGAGCCATCCGATCTGGATCGGATGATCCAAAACTCTCTCCTTTCTATATATAAAGACCACCTACATTCTAAATCAGTCCAAACCCTAATTTCTAGGAGAGCTATCCCATCCTCCAAATCCTTCCGCCGCCGCCAGTTTGTCCCTCCTGGATTTCTTCCCTGCCCAACCGATGTCATCCACCTCTCAGCCAACCACCGAGACCACATCCACCTCCTTCCACCTAGGGATCCCTTCTGATCCAGTCCCTCTCCTCCCGAGCCACCTCTTCCGTCCATCGTTGCCAGAGCAGACCTGCGCCCGCCATCGCCGGCGACCAAACCATCAGGCCGTCCCCTGGCCCTTGCTTTTTCCTTCTGTTTCTTCTCGCTGTCTCTCCTCTCTAAACTCTGTCACTCTCTGTGTTTGTTAACAGGAGCATGCCCCTGCACCGAGCCATCCCCGACCTCCATCTCTTCGCCCACACCGCTGCCTTGCTCCGCCCTCGCTGTCGTCCCACCGGTGAACAGCACCAGCAGGTCGTCCTCGCCGCCCCTCCTGTTCATCTCGACCGCAAGTCCCGCATCTGCTGGCTTCCTCTGCTTCAAGCGTTGCCCATCTCGTCTCCATCCGAAGCCGCCGCCCTGGCCACGGATCCGTTGGGTCCCGGCCATCCCCGTCGTTGCCAAACCTCCTCAGCTTGCTCGTCCCTGAGCCCCGCGCTCCAACCTCGACCTCCTCCTCGCCGGAGAACGACGCCACGCGCCTGGATCCGCTCGTCTCTGCCGCCTCCCCAAGTTCCGTCGCTGCTGCGCCTTCGTTGTCCTACTCCGTCCTTCGCCCGCTGCCCTCTTCCCGGCGAACCTCGCGCGCACCCCTGCCTCCTCTGCATCGCGCCGCTGCGCCTGGCCCCTGCCTCGACCTGCTGCTGTTCCTTCTTCAGAAACGAACAGAGCAGCTCGCCTGACCCCTCGCTCATTGACCGATCCGGCTAGGCCGCAGCGCCTCAAGGCCCAGCGCGCCAGCCTCTCGAGCCAGCGCCATCTCCACAGTTCTGGGCCGAGCCCATGGGTGAGCTCCCCGCAGCCCCTCCTCTCTGTTCAGCCCAGCATGCACCAGTTTCAGCCCGTGGATGTTTTTTCCCTGGACGAATTTGCTAAATATCATGTGCATGCATAATTACAGAAAATGCCATCGTATTAAAGTGTTAATAAGTAATTATACATGCATCCAAATTAAACATGTCATATATGTAAAATGATTAGAATTGCATCTAGTTTCACAATATGCTGCTTCCATCCATGTTTAAAATGTTCAAAATGTTGTTTGTTTAAATTTGCTCAAATGCCATGTTAAAATGATTTATTTCATAACTAAATAACCGTAGCTCGGTTTTAAATAAACTTTATATGTAAATGGGGTGGAAAAATGCATAGATTAACTTGGTGCACTTCATTTTCCTGTTTAACAACTCTAAAATTATGTAATAGGCAGAACAGTACCAAATTCGAAATATGCACATGGGGATTTTCCGGAATTGTTGTTTGTTATTTCTGGCCTCATTTAAATTCCCTAGATAGGTAGTTTTGTTGTGCATCAACTCTTGCCATGTTAACCAACATTTAATCTTGTCATGCATCATACTTGGTTGAGCATCATGCCATGTTATGTGTTGTGTGTTTACCATGTTGTTTGTTTCTTTCCGGTGTTGCTTCATAGTTCCGGTAATGTTGCGATTGTGAGGATTCGTTCGACTACACCCGTTCGTTCTTCTTCATGGACTCGTTCTTCTTCCTAGCGGGATTTCAGGCAAGATGACCGTCACCTTGGATCTCACTACTATCATTGCTATGCTAGTTGCTTCGTTCTATCGCTATGCCGCGTTACCTACCACTTGCTTATCAAGCCTCCCAAATTGCATGATAGCCCCTAACCGTTGTCACCCTTCCTAGCAAACTGTTGTTTGGCTATGTTACCGCTTTTGCTCAGCCCCTCTTATAGCGTTGCTAGTTGCAGGTGAAGATGAAGATTGCTCCATGTTGGATTATGTTTATGTTGGGATATCACAATATCTCTTATATTATTAATGCATCTATATACTTGGTAAAGGGTGGAAGGCTCGGCCTTATGCCAGTGTTTTGTTCCACTCTTGCCGCCCTAGTTTCCGTCATATCGGTATTATGTTCCCGGATTTTGCGTTCCTTACGCGGTTGGGTGATTTATGGGACCCCTTGACAGTTCGCTTTGAATAAAACTCCTCAAAGAAGGCCCAACCTTGGTTTTACCATTTGCCTCACCACCACCTATACCCTTTCCCATGGGTCGGCCAACCCAAGGGTCATCTTTATTTTAGCCCCCGGGCGGTGCTTCTCTAAGTCTTTGGTTCGAACCGGCAGATCATGGGCCACCTCGGGGCAACTCGAGGGCTGGTTTTACTCGAGGTTGACCTATCCGGTGTTGCCACGAGAACGAGATATGTGCAGCTCCTATCGGGATTGTCGGCGATCGGGCGGCTTTGCTGGTCTTGTTTTACCATTGTCGAAATGTCACGTAAACCGGGATTCCGAGACCGATCGAGTCTTCTGGGAGAAGGAATATCCTTCATTGATCGCGAGAGCTTATCATGGGCTAAGTTGGGACACCCTGCAGGGTTTGAACTTTGAAAGCCGTGCTGCGGTTATGTGGCAGATGGTAATTTGTTAATATCCGGTTGTAGTAAACTTGAAGTAAACTCCTCTAAAATACACCAACCGTGTGCGTAACCGTGAGTGTCTCTTTTCGGGGTTGATCGAGAGGAGAACACGGTTTCTGGGTTATGTTTGACGTAAGTAGGAGTTCAGGATCACCTCTTGATCATTACTAGTTGACGACCGTTCCTTTTGCTTCTCTTCTCGCTCTTATTTGCGTAAGTTAGCTACCATACATGCTTAGTCGCTGCTGCAACCTCACCACCTTACCCCTTCCTTACCCATTAAGCTTTGCTAGTCTTGATACCCATGGTTATGGGATTGCTGAGTCCTCGTGGCTCACAGATTACTACACCAACAGTTGCAGGTACAGGTTTTGCGATGATCATGACGTGAGAGCGATGTTTACTTGTTTTGGAGTTCTTCTTCTGCTTCTTCTTCGATCGGGGATAGGTTCGTGTCGGCAGACTGGGCTAAAGGTGGTGGATGTCGTTTGAGTTTCTGTTTGTGTTTCATCCGTAGTTGGATGGTGCTCTTATGTAAGATGTTGTTGTATTCGTGTGGCATGGTATGCCTTTTGTATGTATCCCCATTCTATTATGTAATGTTGATGTAATGATATCCACCTTGCAAAAGCGTTTCAATATGCGGTTCTATCCTTGGTGGGACCTTCGCGTCTCTTTAGGATAGTATCGCATATTGGGCGTGACATAGATCGGAATCTGGTGGTGAAACCGTCGTTTATTCCGGCGACAAGTCATCGACCGGAGAGACCGAGTCGTTATATCAGTTGCAAGATGGCCGGATTGGGGGCTGTTCCGATGGCGACAGTATTCCGGACCCCTTTGATCCGCCAAATCGAGTTGCAATCTTCATGGCCGGTACACAGCCAGTGCTCCACTCTTCGACCGCAGCGACGGTGATTTCCAGATCAGCAACTAAAAGTGCAACTATCCCTAGGTGGTTTTGGTAATTAATAACAACATATAGCTCATTGAGCTAATGCTATTCCAAGACAAATATTTCAGGAAAGCTCAATGAATGGCATGGCATGGATGATGAAAGTGGATCCCTCAAAATATTCAGGACAAAGGATTGGCTCAAGCTCAAAAGCTCAAGACTCTACATATTACATTTTAGTGATCCAAGATCACATTGAGTCTATAAGAAAAGTGTCAGGACCGGATTTTCGGGATATTAATTTCCAGAAAATGGCCCTTGTGCTCACCAGCCCCAGGATTACTGTTAGCTGATGAGGCACCAACTTGATACAGAAATTCCAAGCAAAATACAAAATATGTAGTACAAGACCATTCTGGCCTATAAGTACAACAAATGGTTTCTAGTGGTTGATGGCGGAAGCGGTTTGTGGATCATCAGCGTTATGGGACTCCATTTCCCCACAGGAACAGCTAACCAGGTTAACTCCTATCTTCGCGAGGCTGCTATCACCGTTGCTTAGGTTCCGGGGCTGTCATCGCAACGCTCCTCTCCAAGCAAGAAATCTGGCCAAGACAATAGCCAGGGACAAGCCAGTGAGTACTTTTGAATGTACTCGCAAACATTATGAACACGGGTATAATATAACAAACAATAATCATACTCTAAAATATTCTATGCTCACAACGTCAGTCATAAAAATAATATCCCTGATACATGCAAGCAGGTTATTTATATACTACATGAATATGCAATAACAGGGTAGTAATAAAATGCACCGATCGGGTATCTGAAGCGACGCCTCGAAAGGACAATAATGTGACACATGCCTCAGTCGGGCGTCTCAGCGACACCGCATAAAGGGCTTATAGGAGAAATAAGTAACAAACATGCCACAGTCGGGTGTCTGTGCGACACCACATAAAGGGCTTATACGATAAATAAATAGCAAGCATGCCACAATCGGGCGTCTATGCGACACCACATAAAGGGCTTATACGATAAATAAATAGCAAGCATGCCACAGTCGGGCGTCTGAGCGACACCACATAAAGGGCTTATAAAGTAAAATGATCACAGTGAATATCCAGGAGGTAGAACCGTCCCAGGGATACTCAATAATTCAAATAATATAATGGGTTAGTCCATAATAAAAATAAACATAATCATCACAAGTCATTAGTCATGATCCAAGTTCTGGTTTAGTAGTTTCTCCTTCGAAGACCGACACTAAGACCGACACTTGACCCAACCCAGACTGTAGTCCTTGACCATGGAAACGGCTATTCGAATAGATATAATCTCTGCGGAGGGTGTACTCTTTACCCACGAGTAACGGATTTCCTTTAGTCCATCGGGACTAATTTCGTCTACAGTCTTTTAATTGAAAACACACCTGACTTGCACACACCATCTTAACTTACCGGTGTCTGGAATCACCCACGACACCTGTCAAGCAAAACTCTAAGTGGGGAGGCTACAACCTCGCATAGCATGGGATCAAATTTATATCGCGCACTCTAAGGGTTGCCCCCTCTAGGTCCCAACCGGAAACACCCATGCCCCCGGACCAGGTGGCATGCCTACCGGCTGCAGTCGGTATCTTCCACCATGGCCTCTCTGTACGGTGTGTGCTAGAAAGGGTTGACAACTTATCGAACTGCACCCTACCTGCTGCAGGGACAAGTGGCGATCTGAAACAAGTATGGGGGTTACTGGAACAAGACTCGATCTACGGTCGACTTAGGAGGTTTAAAAAAATTCCCTGCATGATATGTGTAACCAATATGTATTTCACCCAACAAAATCACCACTCATTATACCTCACTATGCCATACCGGGCATAACCGTCCCGACGGAGACCGGAGACAAGCTCACGCCTACCCAAGGCAGAGGTTTCCCGGGTTTCTTTCCGGCATGCATGCAAGGCATACGAGGACGATTACCATCACAAGCATATCCATTTCCAACAACAAGGAAATCTCCAATATGCATTCATGCAAATGATCGCGTCACCACATAAAATAACAAGTTCTCCGTATTAAGGTGGTGTTATAATCGTGTCAACCAACACACAAAAATATTATGTCAGGGTTCAGGATGCTTGCCTTCAAGGGTATGCAAGTGGGGTGTGCCTTTTGAAAGTTGACTTCATCTCCAAAAATCCTATTTTGAAAATATTCAAACTAACACATAGTTTCAAAATGGTACAAAAAGTTGTCTGAAAAATTTTCAAAAAAATCTGAAAATAAACAAGACAATATTTGAGAGAGGTAGGAAAAAGAATCAACTCATTTAGGGTTATATTTAAAAAGTTAGAGCCAGTCAAAGTTTAGTCAACTTTCTGTTTTTAAAATAAACTAAAAAAAGAAAAACGTTTCGGAAAGAGTACACGTCGAAGACGTACTTTGCTTTTACGCCTTCACTTAAACCACGTGGACCGGTGCAGGGTCACTGAAAGTGGGTCCAGGGGGCCCACTGGTCAGGTTTGACCGGTCTCCCCTGCCTTCCCTCTCCTTTGGCCGAACGGAGGCGGAGCTCCGGCGATCTTCGCCGGCGAACGACGGCTCCTCGAGGGCATCCGAGGGCAGGGATGGATCCGCCACTCCAGGGCGGTCCTCCCGGTGGTCGAGAGGGTGGCGGGGACGAAGGGAGTCGCCGGCGGCGAGCTTTGCGGCGGACGGCAGCTTCGGGAGGTTTGGGGGTTTGGGCTATGGTGCTTCCCGATCGACGCTGAGAGGGTGGGCGGCTCCGCACGGTTGAGGGGAGAAGGATAGAAGCACGGGAGGGGTGTGGGGGCCTCGGTCTTGGCCAGATTTCACCGGAGTGTGGCGGCGGCCGGACCTGTCGGGGACGAGGAACACGGCCGTCATTCGCCGATTGCTGGCTACGGGGGGGCTCTAGAGGGGTGGTATGAGGTTGCTTGGGGGCCTAGACGAGCTCGGGGGCCCCTTAAATAGGCGAGCAATGGCGGTTCATGGCGGCGAGATAAGATCATCGGCGACCGCCGTTCAGAGCTAGGGGCGTGGCGATGGTTGGCGGGTGCTGCAGGCGAGGATAGCGAGAACTGCTCAGGGGCGAGCTAGCGAGCGCTAGTGGCTCGGGCGGCGCCGTCCATGGCAGAGGCGTACTGTGGCTGCCGGCGTGCCGCCAAGAGGGCCCTGACGGCGGTGTTGTAGGGCGCAAGGGCGGCTTGGAGGGTTCTCGCGAGTGGTCGAGGGCGGGGCGTGGCTCTGCGGGCGAGCAAAGGCCAGGGCGTGGGTAGCGATCGCGGCGGCTCGGTTGCGCGCGCGCGTGCAAAACGTGCGCTCTGGGCGCGCCCAGAGCATGCACGCGACGTGCTCGACAAAATGCCAGGGTGACCTAGAGTGCTTGAGTGAGGCTGGCAAATAACAGGACTAGGTTAGAGTCTGCAAGAAGATTAGTGGACAAACTGGTTTGTCCAGAGGTGCAAGGTCATAGTGCAAAGGCAAAAATCATGTCAAAACTGCCCATGCACTCAAGGTGTTTGACAAAATGCCAATGGCATCTAGGCAACTCTTGGGGTAGCCAAATATTCCAGATCAAAGTCTCTATGGATGATGAAGAGGATGGTAAGGTTAGTTGGTCACAATCAGAAACTTGTTAGTGCAAGTTTTTGAGAAAACCCATTCTGGACAGAAATAAGAGGGCATAATTTCATGGACCAAAGATCTTCCAATGGGTCCAATCTCCTCGACTTAGGGGTTTTGCAGGGTGGTCTATGAGTAGGAAAAAGAATCATGGGTAAAAGAGCAAGTTAAAATATGGTTGCAGTACAAATCACCAAGCTGGACCAGAATGAAGATGAGGTTGATTTACTCAAATTTTTCAAAGGACATGACTGGTTTTTTGCATAAAGTTGAATAACATACTCCTATTAACATCTCATAATTTTGGTGGAAGTTTTAAAGAAATATTTAAACAGGTTCTAGTGCAAAATTGCCCACTGGACCAGATTTGAAAACTTGGTGTAGAGCTCAAAATCTCCAATGAACAGAAGATATTTTTGCATAAAAGTGATTTAAAAACATCACATGACATCCCCAAATTTTGGTTCGAATTTTAAATAAATTTATCAAATGGTTGTAGTTCAAATAGAGCTCCAAAACTAATGAAAAATCACTTTAAGGAATAAAGCTCAGAGAGCAATAATTATGAAAAATAAATCCACTTATAATATAAATGTATTTCTTGGGAGGGTAAACAAGTCCAATAATATAATTGGAAATTTTTCACTTGGGGTAAAAACTCCATAAAAATAAAGGAAAGAATGGTTCTGAAACCAAAAGAAAATCCAGAAAATAAAGGTTTAAGTTCCCTGGCCAAATTTTAATTAAAAAGACAAGGTTAAAATTTGGGGTGTCACAAAAAGCCAATACTATCAAGGAGGGATGAGGTGTTGCTTAATGAGCCTCTTGCTTCAAGTGCTTAGTGATATGCTCCAAAAACCCTCAACTACTTTCCCACTTCCACATATGACCTAAACCTAAAGTCAAAATCGGTCCTACCGATTTCTTCTATCCGGCGCCACTGAGTTCAAATGTCATAGCCACTGCCACAAACCCTAGGCAAATCGGTCTCACTGATAGGGATCTCGGTCTCACCGAGATGGGATTGTAATCTCTCTATTTCCCTTCGAAACGTTTCAGTCTAACCGAAGTGAGCGATCGGTCCCACCGAGATTGCAATGTAAACTCTCTGTTTCCCTTTCGTAACATTTCGGTCTCACCGAAAAGAGTGAATTGGTCCCACCGAGTTTACCTGATCAACTCTCTGGTTAGCTAATTACCAAAATCGGTCTCACCGAGTTTGTGTAATCGGTATCACCGAGATTACGTTATGCCCTAACCCTAACCATATCGGTCCTACCGAGTTGCATGTCGGTCCCACCGAAATCACTAACGGTCACTAGGTTTACTGATTCGGTCCGACCAAGTTTGTTGATTCGGTCCTACCGAGTTTGGTAAATTGTGTGTAACGGTTAGATTTTGTGTGGAGGCTATATATACCCCTCCACATCCTCTTCATTCGTGGAGAGAGCCATCAGAACAAACCTACACTTCCAACTTACCAGTTCTGAGAGAGAACCACCTACTCATGTGTTGAGGTCAAGATATTCCATTCCTCCCATATGAATCTTGATCTCTAGCCTTCCCCAAGTTGCTTTCCACTCAAATCTTCTTTCCACCAGATCCAAATCCTATGAGAGAGAGTTGAGTGTTGGGGTGACTATCATTTGAAGCACAAGAGCAAGGAGTTCATCATCAACACACCATTTGTTACTTCTTGGAGAGTGTTGTCTCCTAGATTGGCTAGGTGTCACTTGGGAGCCTCCGACAAGATTGTGGAGTTGAACCAAGGAGTTTGTAAGGGCAAGTAGATCGCCTACTTCGTGAAGATCTACCGCTAGTGAGGCAAGTCCTTCGTGGGCGACGGCCATGGTGGGATAGACAAGGTTGCTTCTTCGTGGACCCTTTGTGGGTGGAGCCCTCCGTGGACTCGCGCAACCGTTACCCTTCGTGGGTTGAAGTCTCCATCAACGTGGATGTACGATAGCACCACCTATCGGAACCACGACAAAAACATCCATGTCTCCAATTGCGTCTGAATCCTCCAAACCCTTCCCTTTACATTCTTGCAAGTTGCATGCTTTAAATTCCGCTGCTCATATACTCTTTGCATGCTTGCTTGAATTGTGTGAAGATTGCTTGACTTGTGCAAAGATAGCTAAAATCTGCCAAAGTCTAAAATTGGGAAAGGTTAAGTTTTTAATTGGTCAAGAAGTCTAATCACCCACCCTCTAGACATACTTCATGGTCCTACAAGTGGTATCAGAGCTTTGGCCTCCATTTGCTTTAATTTCCATAGCTTTTGGTGGTCATAGCCTTGGTTTCACAACCTAGGAGAGTATGGCGTCTAGTGAGGGAAATTATCACCGTAGAGGTCCTTACTTTGATGGCACTAATTTTGCTAGTTGGAAGCATAAGATGAAAATGCATATTCCCGGACATAACCCCGTCATTTGGGCTATTGTGTGTATTGGCTTGCAAGGTGAATTCTTTGATGGGAGAGAACCGAATCGTGAAGCTAGTGCGGATGAATTGAAGATGCTGCAATACAACGCTCAAGCTTGTGATATCCTCTTCAATGGATTGTGCCCCGAAGAATTCAACAAAATCAGCCGTCTTGAGAATGCAAAGGAAATTTGGCATACTTGGATTGATATGCATGAAGGTACCGACTCCGTCAAGGAACCCAAGTTGGATGTGCTCCAAAGTCAGCTTGACAAGTTCAAAATGAAGGATGGTGAAGGTGTCGCTGAAATGTACTCTAGGCTTGCTCTTATCACAAATGAGATTGTCGGCTTAGAAAGTGAAGAGATGACCGACAGATTCATCATCAAGAAGATCCTAAGAGCATTGGATGGAAAATATGATACCGTGTGCACATTGATCCAAATGATGCCAAATTACAAAGATCTCAAGCCAACGGAAGTCATTGGAAGAATTGTTGCTCATGAGATGTCACTCAAGGATAAGGAGGAACTTCACAACAAGTCAAGTGGTGCTTACAAAGCCTCATGTGAAGCCCCCACATCATCAAGTTATAAACAAACCTTCAATGAAGAATTGAGCTTAATGGTGAAGAACTTCAACAAATTCTACAAGAGTAGAAGCAAAGAAAGAAGCTCTAAGTCAAGGTCCTACAATGACAAAAGATCTTCTAGTCGAGAGCGCAATTGCTACAATTGTGGGAGACCCGGACACTATTCCAATGAGTGTACGGCACCCTACAAAAGGAGAGAAGATTCTCCAAAAATAAGAAGTAAAAGAGAAGAATCACCACCAAGGGAGAGAAGGAGTAGAGATGATCGTTATGAACGAAGACCCTCACGGAGAAGCAAGGATTCGGAAAGGAAGGACAAGTCATCAAAGAGCTACACAAAACGAAGACATCAAGCTCATGTGGTGAATGGGTATACGGCTCCGACTCCGACCATCACTCCGAGAGAAGCTATCACTCCGACTCCGAATATACTCAAGATGAAGGTGTTGCCGGTCTAGCACTTGTGTCAACCAACTCCTACGACATATTTGATTCACCAAATGAAGGAATTGGAAGATGCTTCATGGCCAAAGGTCCTAAGGTAACACACCCCGAGTATGTTGATTTTAATAGTGATGAAGATGACTTGTTAGGTGATGATGATTTACTTATTGACAACTCTAGTAATGAATACTATGATTAAACGTCAATTAATCATGCTAATCAAGATAAAACGAATAACAATGATAAGGAGAAGATTGAGCTTCTAACTAAAGAACTAAACACTCTTAAGTTAGCTCATGAAAATATCTTCGAAGATCATCGAGAACTTTTAAGGGCTCATGAGAAGTTACGCTTTGAAAAGATCAATCTTGAGCAAGAGCATGAGTTCTTAAAGGCAATCAATGATGATCTCCGTAAGAAAAGTTCTTCTTACATTGCCAAGCGTTTACTCTTATCTACTTACATGCCTCAAGTCAAGTCTAGTAACAAGACCAAGAAAGATTATTCCTCTAGTAGTAACAATAATAATGCTAAATCCAATATTGTTTCTTCTAGTAGTTCTCTTGATTACACTAATGATTCTCTTAGCCAAGTTACACTTGATCAAGAAAACAGCTTATTGAAGGGAATTATAGAGAAAGGTGTATACAAGAGCCTTGCCGGGAGTAGGCAATTCGAGGAAATTGTACGCAAGCAAGGAAGGCACCGGAAGAATCAAGGTGTTGGTTTTGAACGAAAGTTCAATGCCAATGGAGTTGAGTGGGAAGAAGATCAATACCCCAAGACAAAGTTTGTTCCTCAACAAGAGAAGTATGATCCTACTTCCTTCAAGGGAACACAAGCACAAGATGATCTTCCACCACAAGACCACAAGAACAAAGGCAAGGACAAGCTTCAAGAGGAGATTGATGCATTTGAAGAAGCCCTAAGGCCTTGGTCAAGTGGGTTCCCAAGACTACGTCAAGTTCTACTTCATCAAGTACAACTACAACTCCAAGGATTCCCATCAAGATAATGTGGATCCCGAAGAAGAAGAACTAGAGTGTTCTTAAGGGTGACTCCGCCAACATTCTTCACTCATATCATTATGGCAAGGACAAGTGCAATAAACTTCCATATATTGCACTAGTTCAAGGAGTCACAAAACCCTCATGTTGGTAAGGCAAGGGACAAGGTAACCTAATGTTTTCATGGACATCATCTTATGTGTGCATCACTCTATGTCTATGGATATTCTTGTATGTTCCTTGTGGGACTAACCCATGTAGGTATTGAAAGTGCAACTCACTCCAAAGGATTGCTCCAAATGATCTACATCAACATTGAGCATCCACATCTTCAACACCTACATGAAGTCATCATCAACAAAACCCAAGGTTAGTTCATCCCTCTAAGGGGGGATCTCACATCTAGGGGGAGCTTAACTCTAAGAATTGAGTCAAAGCAACTCTAATGATGTGAACACTTCAATGCATTATGTAAAAGTGGTAACCCCACTTGAGCTTAAACGATGAGTATGACCTATGATCAAATGTTCTCATTTGACTCCTAAGTCAATATACTCATATATAGATGACCTAGTCATCGCCAATTGTTTGATAGATGCTAGAATTGCTTGTGCATGCTTTTCCACATATTCATTTGTCATTTTATTGTGTGAGCATGTTGGTTGCATATTTTACCCATTCAAGGACATCCACTTGTTGTTTTGATTGATTGGTTTCTTTTTCTTTGGCCAAGTAGATGGACAAGAATGCCTAAGAACCTTCTCTAGCTATCTATGCTTTTCTCGTCTCAAACTCTATTCATGCTACATCACAAAATTTGATCAAGTCAGATTCGAACCACTCTGTGTGAGGAGCACCCGGAGTCCCTGATTTGTCATAGACTTAAACTTCCAAAACTTCTTTGTGCTTTTCAGTCTGACCGATTCCTCCATTTCGGTCATACCGAGACCACTAAGTCGACCTAGGTTTTCAATCTCAGTGCAACCGATTTGAACATTTCGGTCACACCGAGTTGCTGTAACTGTCAACAGTTATGCATCTCGGTGCCACCGAGTTGTTCCACTCGGTCACACCGACAGTGTCGGGCTATATATTCACACGGGCATAATTTTGGAAAACTTTCTCCAAACCTCTTCGCCCGCGCATAGCTCGCTCTGCCTTCTAGGTCTCCGGATCGTCGACTTCGTCGCCAACCGCCTCCTGTCGCTGGTCTCCGCCGCCGTCAACGGATTTCACCTCCGCCGTTGCCGCCGTAGAGAGTTCATCGCCGAACTAGGGTTTGAACTCAATCACAGTGCTATCCTCGTCTGATTCTCAGCACATTGTGTTCATTATGATTCTTGCCACGATTGAAACACCTCTATCCAGTCAAAACAATCTTTAGAATAGATGCGATTTGAAAATTTAGGGTTAGGTTTCCGCTGAAACCATCTCGGACCCACAGAGTTGAAAAACTCGGTCCCACCGATTCGGCTAACGCCATTGTACTAGTAACTCTCGGTCTGACCGAGAATTGCTAATCGATGTGACCGATTTTAGAACTTTGTGAAACCCTAGCAGTCTCGGTGCCACCGAACTGTGACTCGATCTGACCGAGTTCACTAGTTTAGGTTCCAAAACTGCTTCGGTATCACCGAGTTTGAAAATTGGTTGATCCGAAATGCTTTCTGTGAAAAACTAAAACTAAGTTTTTGAATCATTCTTTTGCAAAAATCTCTGCATTTTGTGATGCTCATCCACTCTATCTCATCTATAACTATTCACAGGGTCAGCCGTCAGTGTTTGCAGCATGTCAGACCAAAGTGACAGCCAGAACAAGTCAGAAGAGCAGATTCAGATGAGTGAGGGCACTAGTCCCTCTAGCAGCTCAGATGAGGGAAGCAGAAGCACTCCCAGCAATTTTCCCAAAGCTGCCACCAGGACAAGGACGAAGAGAACCTCAGAATCTGAGGATGAGGATTATGTGGCGAGAGAAGATGAGGCCATTTCAAAGAAGAAAGTGCTCAAGAAGGAGTACAGCTCAGATGCAGATTAAGCCAGGATGAAGATCAAAAGGCGGCAGGGAAGACAACCCATGTCTAAAGCGAGCCTCCACTCAAGCATCTTTGGAATCCCAACCCAAAGAGCCTACTGCAGAAGGAAAGAAAAGGAAGGAAAGGGTCAAGAAGACCATGGGCAGAGTGATTGGAAAGCCTTCCATGATGGAAGAAGAAGAAGAAGAGGTTCTTTGCACCAGCACCAAAGTCATGAAGCTGATGGGTGATGCTATAAAGTCGGGGCTGCAACATCAAAGCCCAAAGAAGAACCCAAAGCTGCCTCCAAGCCCAAGACTGCACCTAAGAGGAATACAGGAACATATCTGCTGCTGAAAAGAACAAGGCCCCAAATGCTCGATGTTGTCTTGAGGAAGATGATGAAGGACAAGTCTGAGGAAGCTCAAACCCAAGATTCAGACCACAATGATGCTCATCCTGTGGCTGAGAACATGAAGATCAGGAGAGACGGGGTTGAGGCTATGGAGAGAGTCGAGATCCATATGCCACCGGAGAAGGACTGCTGTTGATTAAGGGTTCCACACAAAGGAGCAGGAAGATTTCTATGAGACAATCTTGTTGGACAAGAAGCCTATAGTGTGTGATATGAGGTGGGTCATTGGACCTACATAAAGGAGAATGAAGAACATTATCACGGTGTATGACAGCTTCAGTGCGTGTGGAGTTGCAGACTTTGTTGGGCAGAAGCTCACAAACTGGAATGATGAGCTCATTATGCAATTCTACTCCACGGCACATTTCTATCCAGATGGCAGGATACTTTGGATGTCTGAAGGTACGAGATACCAATCAACTATTGAGGAATGGGCCAAGCTTATCAAAGCCCCAAAGGAGAGTGAAGATGACTTGGACGTCTATGCCAAGAAAAAGATGGATCACAATTCTATGTCACATATGTACAAGGAGATCCCAGACAAAGCTCTTGAGACTTTCAAGTTTGGGTCAGTCCATTTTCTTCTGTCAGGGCTGCCAACGATCAACTGGATCCTAAGGCACACTCTTTTGCCCAAGTCAGGTGACCACAACATGATCAGAGGGCATGCAATTAATTTGCTACACATATTTGATGTACCACAGAAATTCAAGGTCATGAGCCTCATGGTTGAGACTATCAAGAGGACAGCAAGAGACAAAAGAGAAGTTGTGGATATGCCCCACAAATTCAGGAGTTGATTAACTCAAATATGGGCACAGGAAAGTATCTGTTGGATAAGGAACACTTTGTTCTCTATCCAGACTTTGAGGACAATCAAGTTGTGATGAATGAGAATGAATCATCATCAGTACAAGCTCAAGAGAAGAAGGAGAAAGCAAAGAAAGAGAAGGCTGCCAAGATGCCAACTCAAGAGGAGGCATCTGAGTACTTTTTGAAGAGCAAGCAGGACCAGCTTGGTTACTTGATAGCATCAACTCTGAGGATTGAGAAGGGGCTTGCCACCCTAACTCAAAACCAGGAGAGCCTGGAAAGAATCATGGAACAAAAATTCTATTATCTAGATGACAAAGTAACTGAGATTCAGTCAGTTGTGGAGCAGCTACATGATGACATGCAGGAGAGTAAGGGCAAGACAACTACTGATGCATTTGCCAGAGTGCCTCGAGCTCAGAGATCGGCTGCAGAGCCAGTGACAGACACCAGAGTCACTTCATCTGCACCAGCTACAGCTCCAGTGCAACCAACTCCAGCACCAACTCCTTCAGCTCCATCCACATCAACTGAAGTCTTCGTCCAAGGAGCCATCTCTACACCACCAACTAAAGACCAAGCCTGAGAGACGATATAGTACTATGCATTTTCTAGGAACTTTTTGGTAACTTGTTGCCAAAGGGGGAGAAAAATGTATAGATCATAGGCTTCAAGATAGAGAGTTTGCTTTTGTTCTCTCTTGTCTTATTGGTTGAACTTTGTTTGCTTTTGATTGCTTGAGATACTATGCTATTATCTGTGAGACATTGATGATCATGTGTTTGATCATAAGCTACACTTATGCTTGTTAGATGATATTATCTTACTTATCCTTATATGATCATTCACTTTGCTTGGTGATGAGTGCATGTATTCAATCTTTATTATTTTGAGCGCTCCACCAAGATGTATGTGACATGGAAGAGTAACCCATGAGCCTAATTCCTTGTGCATTTGCAGTCCAAAGCAAATCTTAAACTATGCACAAATTTAGGGGGAGCTCTTGCTTATCACATACTTCTCAAAGAGATGATGTTTTTCAAGCCTATTATCATTTGTCGAAGCTTTGATCTATATGTTGCCATCAGTTACCAAAAAGGGGGAGATTGAAAGTGCAACTATCCCTAGGTGGTTTTGGTAATTCATAACAACATATAGCTCATTGAGCTAATGCTATTCCAAGACAAATATTTCAGGAAAGCTCAATGAATGGAATGGCATGGATGATGAAAGTGGATCCCTCAAAATATTAAGGACAAAGGATTGGCTCAAGATCAAAAGCTCAAGACTCTACATTTTACATTTTAGTGATCCAAGATCACATTGAGTCTATAGGAAAAGCCAATACTATCAAGGAGGGATGAGGTGTTGCTTAATGAGCCTCTTGCTTCAATTGCTTAGTGATATGCTCCAAAAACCCTCAACTACTTTCCCACTTCCACATATGACCTAAACCTAAAGTCAAAATCGGTCATATCGATTTCTTCTATCCGGCGCCACCGAGTTCAAATGTCATAGCCACTGCCACGAACCCTAGGCAAATCGGTCTCACCGATAGGGATCTTGGTCTCACCGAGATGGGATTGTAATCTCTCGGTTTCCCTTTGTAACGTTTCGGTCTAACCGAAGTGAGCGATCGGTCCCACCGAGATTGCAATGTAAACTCTCTGTTTCCCTTTCGTAACATTTCGGTCTCACCGAAAAGAGCGAATCGGTCCCACCGAGTTTACCTGACCAAGTCTATGGTTAGCTAATTACCAAAATCGGTCTCACCGAGTTTGTATGTCAGTCTCACCGAGATTATGTTATGCCCTAACCCTAACCATATCGGTCCTACCGAGTTGCATGTCGGTCCCACGAAATCACTAACGGTCACTAGGTTTCTTGAATCGGTCCGACCGAGTTTGTTGATTCGGTCCCACCAAGTTTGGTAAATTGTGTGTAGCAGTTAGATTTTGTGTGGAGGCTATATATACCCTCCACCTCCTATTCATTCGTGGAGAGAGCCATCGAACAAACCTACACTTCCAACTTACCAGTTCGAGAGAGAACCACCTACTCATGTGTTGAGGCCAAGATATTCCATTCCAACCACATGAATCTTGATCTCTAGCCTTCCCCAAGTTGCTTTCCACTCAAATCTTCTTACCACCAGATCCAAATCCTATGAGAGAGAGTTGAGTGTTGGGGAGTGTCGGTGTCAAAACCGGCGGATCTCGGGTTGGGGGTCCCGAACTGTGCGTCTAGGCGGATGGTAACAGGAGACAAGGGACACGATGTTTTACCCAGGTTCGGGCCCTCTTGATGGAGGTAAAACCCTACGTCCTGCTAGATTAATATTGATGATGTGTGTTACAAGAGTGGATCTACCACGAGATCAAGGAGGCTAAACCCTAGAAGCTAGCCTATGGTATGATTGTTGTTCGTCCTACGGACTAAAACCCTCCGGTTTATATAGATACCGGATAGGGTTAGGGTTACACAGAGTCGGTTACAATGGTAGGAGATCTACATATCCGTATCGCCAAGCTTGCCTTCCACGCCAAGGAAAGTCCCATCCGGACACGGGACGAAGTCTTCAATCTTGTATCTTCATAGTCTTGGAGTCCGGCCGATGATGATAGTTCGCTATCCGGACACCCCTAGTCCGGAACTCCTCGGTAGCCCTGAACCAGGCTTCAATGACGAGCGAGTCCGGTAGCGTGTTGTCTTGGCATTGCAAGGCGGGTTCTTCCTTCGAATAATTCATAGAAGATTGTGAACACCAGGATAGTGTCCGCTGCAAAAATAAATTCCACATACCACCGTAGAGAGAATAATATTACACAAGATCAATCTGGCGGCGTATTTTGTGGCGTGGCGCCGCACCACTACCAAGCCTTTATTCAAATTATTTTATTGTTCCACCTCAGCGCGTTTAGCGAAGCGGTTTCCTTGGCACATCTTGTCGAAGCAGAGATCGTGTTCCCTTATTCCGGGATTCCCATCAATACGGACGTGGGTAACACAACCGCGCCATTGATTGCGGCGCTTGGGAGATAAGCGAGTTTTACCAGGCCGGTGGGGACACGTGTTTTTTCCGCCCATATAAGGGGATAAGGATCCAACCCTTTTACATGCGCCTTCTTCCTCCTTGGCTTATCCATCTCCGCGAACTCGAGCTCCAACGCCCAAGTCCGCACTTCTCACCTAAACCTTCTCCAACTATGTCCGGAGCGGGAGGCAAGTGGATGGCCTCCTCCGTCACGGAGGGGCAGATCCAGAAGCTGCGCGATGCCGGATATTTGTCCAGCAACATCGCGCATCGGCTCCCCGACGAGGGAGAGCTCATTCCCAACCCCAGGCCCCATGAGAGGTAGTATTTCTTCCCCATTTCCTCCATGGACTGGGCTTCCCTTCATCCCTTTGTCCGGGCTCAGGTTCTACTCGGCCTAGATTTCCATGATCGGCCCCAATTTCATCCTCAACATCTCGGCGTTTATCGTCCTATGCGAGGCATTCCTCTGCATCCAGCCCCACTTCGGCTTGTGGCTCAAAACCTTTAGTGTCAAGCCGAAGGTTGTGAAGGGCAGCCAAGCGGAGTGCGGAGGCGCCATGGTGGGCAGGATGTCCCACGTTACGTGGCTGGAGGGCACTTTCGTGGAAACCATCAAGGGGTGGCAATCGGGGTGGTTCTACATCACCGAGCCGCGTGACCCTGATTGGGCAGCGGCCCCCGAGTTCAGATCTGGCATCCCCACACGGCTCACCTCCTGGAAAGAGAGTGGCCGGATTTGGGGGGATTCGGAGGAGCTGACCGGACTCCAAGCCTGTATCCAGAAGCTGGTGGACAAGAAGCTCAAGCTTGTCAACGTAATCCAGGTCATGCTCATCCGCCGGATTCTCCCGTGCCAGCGATGGGGCTTTAATATGTGGGAGTTTGATCCAGCACAGCACCAGACCCTGAGCGGGCTCTTCGATACTACGTACGAAGATGTCTGGAATGTGTTGTTCAAGGGCGCCGAAGCTCCCGTATCCGCTACCGAAGATCGCGGATTCTGCTCGCAGCGTCCAGCTGACGAGGTAAGTGATTTCACCACTTGTTTTCCACCGTTTGGCTCTATGCGGGATCTAAACTCCCTTTACCTTTGACAGGATTGGCTGGCAAAGGCCGAACGGATTACCTGTCCGGCCCCATTGCCAGAGGACCCAGCAGAAGCCCGCCTAACGGGGCTGCTGGCTCTGGCACCCCACGTGGTGCCGGAGAAGAAGGCCAAGAAGACGACCACGGGGACTCGGAAGAGTTCCCGTTTCCAGGTGCTATCGGATGATGAATCCGAGGCCGACTCCTCCCACCAAGGTGAGGAGGAGAAGAAGAAAGCCTCTCCCCCAGCGGGGGGGAGAAAGGAAGGCCTCCCCAACAAGGGAGGCCGAAGGGTCCAAGAAGGGAAAAGCTCCTCCTCCGGACTGCTCCGCCAACGCCAGTGACGACGACGAAGACTGGCATCCAAGGGCCAAGCCCCTGGCGAGATCGTAAGTATCCGGACTCCCGAATAACTTCAAGGTTTTTATTTTCGCCACATAATGTCTTTCTAATGCCGCATACAACCCTGCAGTCCGCCCAAGGATGATCTTCCCGTTTAAATCGGCGGGTCCTTGGAGTGCGTCGGATAGGATTCCTTCCGACTGCCTCCACCCCGTGCAGCAGACGACGCCGAGGTGGGATCCCAGAAAAGGACCCACCAGGAGGAGGAGGCCCCGGAGGTGTCACAGGACACCCTCCCGGACTGTGCACCGAACTCAGCCCCGGAGGCCACATTGGCTCCGAAGTCCGGCTGGCGACCCCTTCGTAAGAAGGGCAAGACCGAGACGCCGCTGCCTCCATCAATCGGAGGTGCGGATAATTGCTGGAGGCGCTCAACAGCGCCTCCATCGAAGAGGAACACCGCTACTGTTATGAGTGCGGTGATTCGAAAGGTTCAGCTCGCCAAGAGCGGGCTGACCGAAGCTCGCATAGCCTTCTAACAGGCTTTGAGGTAAGAAATTTCAATATATGTAAAATGGTACCGCATAGATAGTAGCCCACGATGCTCGGTTCGGTGTTGGAAAGAAAAGCGGATGAGGATCTTTAGAAAGATAAACGCAGGAGTCATATAAAAATATGTCAATATGGGATTGCAGGTTGAGCTGCTGACCTCCGCCAGACCGATCATGGAGGTCAATACTTTGAAGGAAACCTCGGCGGTCCGAGAACGAGCTCGCCATGCCAAGAAGCAGCTCGAGGAAAAGAAGGTGAGTAATACCTTATGAAAATTGTACCTTCTGAAAAGGATTTGGTTGCAAGAAAAATGACAAGGATAACGTGGGTATTGTAGGGGCCACTAACGAGGTGGCGACCACAGAAGGAGGCGGTGGCATGACGAGCATAATCTTGGCAGAGCGCACCGAGCGAGTGAAGCAGGAGGTGCGGGTGGCGGAGGTACAGCAAGAGCTCCAGGATCTCGTGAAAAACATGAGAGCTTGGGCGTGACTCAAGACTCGAGAGTCCGAGCTTGCAACGGCTCTTGAGAGTGTCAAAGCCGTTAAGGCCGAAGCCTATAAGGCCCTCCAGGAGATTGAGGCGGTGAAGAAAATAGCAGCGGGTAAGGCATTTTTCATGCAGAGTAAGCATGTGAGTGTTAATTACCTGTTGCTTACCCGAATTCGGAGCTCTCCAGGGGCGTTCGCAGATCTTCCTTGCAGCGTGTCCGATGCTGCCGCATTCTACCGGGCCGAGGAGGGGAGCTCGACGGAGAAGGTCTTCTGGTCTCAGTATGCTGAGGCCGGACATCCGATGCCCCTTAGCGACCAGCTGAAGCAGCTGGTCGAGCTCCACAAGGCTGCCGAACAGGCCATGAAGGGCCTCATAGTTTGGCTGTGGCCTAAGGAGGCCATGCCTGGGAGCTACTTCGGCCTGGTGCGGCGGCTGATGGATGCGTGCCCGTGGGTTGAAGTGATCAAGCATTCCGCTTGTATTGAGGGTGCCCGTCGGGCCCTTGCCCGCGCAAAGGTGCACTGGGGCAAGATGGATGCCCAGAAGCTTGTGACGGACCCGCCACCAGAGGGCAAGAAGCATCGCACGCCCGAGATGTATTATAAGAGTGTGCTGAAGGGTGCCCGTACTATTGCGGGTGAGTGCTCCAAATATGTAATATTTGAGTAGACTCGCATTTTGTTATCCTGTGCGCTAAAAACTTAGTTCATAAGCGCTAAGCAACGCTTGTTAATTTAAAATATTACCTTCTGTGCGCCTGTTTATCAAATCTGAGAGATGGCAAGTCATCGGCTTCAGCCCCCATACCACAGTCTTTGGGGTGTTGGGATAAACTTGAGCGCTCCTGTTCCCATTTTGGGTCCATCTAGGAGGCGCTCAACACAGCGAACAAGGCAACCGGACTTATAATGCTTGAACACTCTCACTTAGCCATAGAATTCTATAATTTTAAATTTCGTGAAGCCCCTAGTCTTCGAAGGTCGAATTTGGGGCGCTATCACGCCTTGGCGGACAAGATCGGCTCCTCGCTCTAAGCGGCATAAGTCTTTAAGGACTCGCAAAAACCTCTCGAACAGCGACCGGTCTCTCGCCTCATCATGACGGTCAGTTTTAGCTTTCCATCGAGGCGTTAACCCAGCGAATCGGGCGGAATCGCGAGTGGTTCTCCGGTGCTACCTTAGCCGATATAACGGAACATAAGGTACCAAAACACGGAGCCGGGCAAACCCAACTATTGACCCAAGACATGATTGAGCCGATGCATATAGTGCTATAAGTTCGGGGTGCCGCACTTGTGAAAGTGTTCGGACTCATCACACCATAACGCGGGAAACATAAGCCCCTAGTGTATATTAGCCGTACCAAAGTGTACGGATGCAACATGTCGTGAATGAACATATGTATGAAAAAGAAATGCAATTATAAGCAAAAAGGTGCTGCATTGTTTTATTCAATAAGTGCTGCTACGAATGCAGAACGATACAAATAGTGCGATAAGCAAGGTAGGAGACTGTTAAACATGTCCCCCTCCAGGGGTAGGCTGCAGATTAGTGTATGAAAATGCTCATAATGGAGACCACCTGTATATTCGTTGTAGCCTTTATCCTTCCCTGGCTGTTGCATCGTGAGTTCGGCAGGTCTGCTGCCGGACAGGGCTTCTGACAAACGGAGTCCTGTGGGTAAAAAGTAAAAGGTAAAAAAAGAAAAGAAAAAGGAACGACACACGTGAGAGCCCCAGTCTGGGTTTATCGTGGTCGTGCCCCTCTCCCCATGCCCATGGTATCTTCAGAGCGTAATGGTGTACGCGAAGGACCTGCTTTGACGTTTCGCAGGGTGGGGTTGGGGCCGCATCGCTACGCGATGCTCTGAACGTGCCAGTGGTCTTGTTGTAAGTTACTCCGGCGTGCTTAGCTGTGTCCGGCCGCTTAACGACCGGACTCGAGAATTGCCTTAAGAGGCTGCATTGCACTTCTGCCGCGAGAGCCGTTGTATGTTCCTCCGTGTGGAGAGAACGTTCAGTGTTTCCGTTGACCGTAATGACTCCTCGAGGGCCTAGCATCTTGAGCTTGAGGTATGCGTAGTGCGGCACCGCGTTGAACTTTGCAAACGCGGTACGTCCGAGCAAGGCATGATAGCCGCTGCGGAACGGGACTATGTCGAAGATTAACTCCTCGCTTCGGAAGTTATCCGGGGATCCGAAGACCACTTCCAGTGTAATTGAGCCTATACAATTGGCTTCTACACCTGGTATGACGCCTTTAAAGGTCGTTTTGGTAGGTTTAATCCTTGAGGGTATATTCCCATTTTGCGCCTTGTATCACGGTAAAGCAGGTTCAGCTCTTTGCCGCCGTCCATCAGGTCTCGGTTAGGTGAAATCCATCGATGATTGGGTCTAAGACTAGTGCGGCGAATCCGCCGTGGTAGATGCTGGTGGGGTGGTCCCTTCGGTCAAAAGTGATCGGGCAGGAGGACCATGGATTGAACTTGGGCAACTGGCTCCATCGCGTAGACATCCTCGAGTGCACGCTCCGCTCCCTTTTGGGTATGTGCGTTGCGTATATCATGTTCACCATCCGCACTTTTGGGGAAACCTTCATCCTCTATTGTTTGGCGGTTGGGTCTCGTCCTCGTCATCGCTATGCAGCCCCTTGTCATTGTTTTCGGCAATTAACTTGCCTGCCTGCTTGAATACCCAACAGTCCCTGTTGGTGTGGTTAGCTGGCTTTTCGAGGGTGCCGTGTATCTCGCACAAGCGGTCGAGTATTCGGTCCAAGTTGGACGGACCCGGAGTAGTTCGTTTGAATGGCTTTTTCCGCTGACCGGGTTTAGAGCCTTTGAATCCGGCATTGACCGTCGATCCTCAATATTGTCGCCGCACGCGGCGTTTGTTTTGTTACGACGCTGCCTGCCATTTCGGTCCTTGAAGTCCGGACTGCAGAATTTTTGCTGAGGTTGTTGCTGCGTGCTAGCTAGCTGTCCTCACCCGTGCGAAGCGGGTCATGAGTGATGTGAGGGCTGCCATGGATTTCGCTTTTCTGTCCTAGGTGCCGGGCAAGCCACTCGTCATGATGTTATGCTTGAAGGCGCGAGGGCCTCCGTGATCCGGACAATCGACGATTTGGTTTTCTTGGTTAAGAACCGTGTCCAGTAATTGTCGGCCGATTCGTCTGGCTACTGAATTATGTGGCTTAGGTCATCAGCGTCTAGTGGTCGCACATAAGTGCCCCGGAAGTTATCAAGGAATGCGGCTTCCAGGTCCTCCCAGCTCCCAATTGACTCTGCCGGCAAGCTGTTGAGCCAATGCCGGGCTGGTCCTTTAAGCTTGGGGAGGTATTTGATGGCGTGAAGATCGTCACGCGGGCCATGTGGATGTGAAGGAGATAGTCTTTGATCCAAACCGCGGGTCTGTTGTGCCATCATAGGATTCAATATTGACGGGTTTAAACCCTTCGGGATTTGATGATCCATTACTTCGCCTCGTGAAGCATAGTGGGTGCTTGGCGCCTCTGTCTCGGGCGATATCACGACGGAGCCCAAAAGAGCTTGGTCTGTTTTGTTCGGTCCGACCGGACTTACTGTGTCCGGCGCAACGGTTGTCGTCACGTATCGTGGGGCGCCCACGCGATCCATAGATCGATCTTGATTGTCTTGCCTTGTCCTCCAATATATCTCGCAGGTCCGGAGCGTTCCCCTTCGGCCGTGTGCTTTTTGAGCGATGTCGGGGTACGGTTCTAGTGAAGGGCCTAGAGGCCTCTCTGTCGCGACCACGGGGTGGTCGGTCAGCCGTGTGTCTCCCCGGTGATGCGGGTTCGTAAGCCTCCTCCTCTAATCGGGGGAGCAGCTTGCGTTTAGGGTAGCTTTTGGAGGGGCATTCGAGCTCATGCTCTTCAGCCGTGAGGACTTCAGTCCATCTATCGGCTAGCAGATCCTTATCAGCTCTAAGTTGTTGCTGCTTTTTCTTGAGGCTGTTCGCCGTGGCCATAAGCCTGCGTCTAAAACGCTCTTGTTCGACGGGATTCTCGGGCATGACGAATTCGTCGTCGTTGAGGCTTGCTTCGTCTCCGGAGGGAGTCATATAATCCTCTACCTCTTCTTCTGCCGCTCTCTCGTGAGGGCTGGCGTCTCCATCTTCCTGCGTTGTATCTTGCTGGAGTGGATTGTCTTCGGCATTGTCCGGTGTATTGTTGTCTCCGGTGTCAGAGTCTTCATTCTTGCTGTGGCGGGATTTAGAGCGGCGCCGCTGACGCCGGCGCTTCGGTTGCTTCTTGGAGGGGTCATCCTCCGTTGTTCCATCGCCGTTCCCATCTTTTGGGATGTCCACCATGTATATGTCGTATGACGAGGTGGCCTTACAGTGCCATGTAGGCGCTGGGTCTTGGTCGTCTTCGGCATCGTCGTCCATACCGTCGATGTCTTCGGAGTCGTAGTCTAGCATGTCGGTTAGATCGTCGACAGTGGCTACCAAGTGGGTGGTGGGTGGGCGTTGAATTTCTTCGTCGTCCGCATCCCAATCTTCCTGACCGTAGTCCGGCCAGGGCTCTCCGGATAAAGAGAGAGACTTTAGTGAATTCAGGATGTCGCCAAAAGGCGAGTGCTGAAAGATGTCCGCGGCCGTGAACTCCATAACGGGCGCCCAATCGGATTCGATCGGCAAGGGCGCGGAGGGTTCGGAGTCCGGATAGGAGTCCGGCACCCTGGAGTCGGAGTCTTCGCAAAGGACAGGGATGGAGTTCGGCTCGATCGCCATAGAGATTGTAGCCCCCGAGGCGGTGTCCAACCACTCGTCCTCGGTCGGGGAATCCGGCTCCGGATTAAAGGTCAGAGCGGATACTGGTGCAGCCTCCAGGGCACTGTTCGGCTGCAGAGCTAGGTCATGCCCATCGAGACAGTGCGGCACGCTTGGCTGCGGCTCGAATCCGTCGAAGATCAAGTCTCCGCGGATATCGGCCGTATAGTTTAAACTTCCAAATATGACCTGACGGCCAGGGGCGTAGCTTTTGATCTGCTCCAGATGGCCATGCTTAATTGGCCCGCAGTGCAAAGCCGCCGAACACAAAGATCTGTCCAAGGAGAAAAGTCTCACCCTGGACCGCGTCGTTGTTGATGATCGAAGGAGCCATTAGGCCTATCGGTGACGACACAGAGGAACTCTCAATGAAAGCACCAATGTCGGTGTCAAAACCGGCGGATCTCGGGTAGGGGGTCCTGAACTGTGCGTCTAGGCGGATGGTAACAGGAGACAAGGGACACGATGTTTTACCCAGTGTTGGGCCCTCTTGATGGAGGTAAAACCCTACGTCCTGCTAGATTAATATTGATGATGTGTGTTACAAGAGTGGATCTACCACGAGATCAAGGAGGCTAAACCCTAGAAGCTAGCCTATGGTATGATTGTTGTTCGTCCTACGGACTAAAACCCTCCAGTTTATATAGACACCGGATAGGGTTAGGGTTACACGAGTCGGTTACAATGGTAGGAGATCTACATATTCAGTATCGCCAAGCTTGCCTTCCACGCCAAGGAAAGTCCCATCCGGACACGGGACGAAGTCTTCAATCTTGTATCTTCATAGTATTGGAGTCCGCCGATGATGATAGTTCGCTATCCGGACACCCCTAGTCCGAACTCCCTCGTGGAGACTATCATTTGAAGCACAAGAGCAAGGAGTTCATCATCAACACACCATTTGTTACTTCTTGGAGAGTGGTGTCTCCTAGATTGGCTAGGTGTCACTTGGGAGCCTCCGACAAGATTGTGGAGTTGAACCAAGGAGTTTGTAAGGGCAAGGAGATCGCCTACTTCGTGAAGATCTACCGCTAGTGAGGCAAGTCCTTCGTGGGCGACGGCCATGGTGGGATAGACAAGGTTGCTTCTTCGTGGACCCTTTGTGGGTGGAGCCCTCCGTGGACTCGCGCAACTGTTACCCTTCGTGGGTTGAAGTCTCCATCAACGTGGATGTACGATAGCACCACCTATCGGAACCACGACAAAAACATCCGTGTCTCCAATTGTGTTTGAATCCTCCAAACCCTTCCCTTTACATTCTTGCAAGTTGCATGCTTTAAATTCCGCTGCTCATATACTCTTTGCATGCTTGCTTGAATTTTGTGAAGATTGCTTGACTTGTGGAAAGATAGCTAAAATCTGCCAAAGTCTAAAATTGGGAAAAGGTTAAGTTTTTAATTGGCCGAGTAGTCTAATCACCCCCCCCCCCCTCTAGACATACTTCAAGGTCCTACAGCAGCAGCGACAGCGCCGCTGTAGGAGGCCCTGTGCGACCGCCGGCTCAAGTTTTATTTGATTTGTTTGACGCTTTGGCAACACTAATGGCGGAGGTTAATCCGGCGAATCCGGATGAACATACTACGGAGATTGCAAAGGTGAAGGATCAGATAACACAGGCCAACGCCGATTTGGCAGCAGAGGATGCCCGGATGACTGCGGAATGGGCCGCGTTAGACGCACATGCCTATCGGCTTATGTTGGATCAGAGTGCGTCAAACAACGTTATGAGAAGAAGGTACCGATCTCACCTGCCGCCGGTTTATGAGGCCAGGAACCTCTTTAATACCCCAGGAGCAGGGACCAGTAATCCGCCGGTGGCAAACCGGGCAGAGGCACCTGAAACAGGAGCGCCGGTTCAACCGCGACCAACAGATAACCGTGATCCGCCCCGTCAGAACAACGTTCTATTGCAGCATGTCCCAACACCGCCGGGTCACTATTCTAACCCGATGGATAACATTGTCGCTGCCGCTTCATGACTAGCGGCCTCCCGATCGAAGGCGAGTCCCAAGTAGCGATTGAGATGCGACGGGCTAGGGAGCTCCTTTAGACTGCTTTAACTCAGTAGCAGGCTTATTCATATAGTCGCGAAAGGATCCATTCTACTCCCCGCCCAAGCCGGAGCTACAGCAGGCGTATTGATGAACCGACCGTGTCAAGCAGTGCGCGAAACCGTGATCCGCCCCGTGGCCATAACCCGGCGGGTGGTGGCGGTGATGCTCAGGATGTGGTGGATCGCGCTAGAGCTCGTCGAGAGGCCGAGTTAGCAGCACAGCATGAGGCCCGCCAACTTACGCTGGTTCGTCCAACCACGTCGGTGGAACCAGGGGTTACTTCCAGCTCTTTGGGAGTGTCGTGTCTCGTCCCAGCGCTGCGCAACGTGCGCCTGCCCAAGGATTTCAAAGGCCCACGTAAAGTGCCGAATTACACCGCTGATTTATCCCCCGGGTCATGGGTTGAAAGCTATGAGATGGCAATGGAGATGCTAGATGTGGACGATGCGGCATGCGCTAAATACTTTACCATGATGTTGGAAGGAACGGCTCGCACTTGGTTGAAAAACTTGCCAGCTAACTCCATTGGGTCATGGGCCGAGCTGAGGGCCCGGTTCATCCAGAATTTCAAGGATACATGCAAGCAGCCCGTGTCAATTGTGGACTTAGCTGCCTGTGTCCAGGAGGAAGGAGAATCGACAACCCATTGGGTGCGCCGGGTTTCGGAGATTTTGCATTCATCGAACCGCATCAACATTGATACAACAGTTTTGACATTGGAAGGCAATTGCCGGTTTGCACCTCTGAAGTTGAAGTTGGGACGGCTCATCACTGCAATGACATGGGAACTCTCATGGCCGCTCTGGTGAAGTATGCCGACTCTGATAGTACCAAGGATCCCGGGTCTGACGATGATAAGACAGGGAAGGGAAAGAAGAGCAGCAACACCAAGGGGCAGCAGCATAACCCGACGGGTCATGGAAACAGCAGTAAGCGTAAAGCAGATAACAGTTTAGACTTTGTGGCTAATACAAACGCGCGGGACAAGGGCCAGCGGCGTAAAGGTAAACCGCCCCGGCGTAGTGGAGGACCAAGCCCTAATCCGGAGCGCCTGTCTTATCTGTTAAACCAGCCTTGCCCAAAGCATGGGTCGCAGGAGAAACCAGCCACGCACCTCTTGAAGGATTGTTATATTATGCAGGAGTTCAAAAATTCTGAATTTTTTCACTATGATCATGGACCGGGTGGCGGTTCAGGCCCCGGATCTCATGGCTCGGGTTACGGTGGAGGCAGTTCCGGTTCAGGTTTTCACGGTAATCAGAGTGGGCATGGCAATCAAGGCAATCAGGGCAACCAAGGTGGTTATAATCATCAGGGAAATCAGCAGCAGCAGCAGTCGGGTTACCAGAGCAACCCGAAGCAGTTGAATAGCGGGCAGTATCATGTCTTCACCACTAGCCTGGACAAGCGCGATCAGAAGTGTCCAGCACTTGGGACTCCAAGGACCCACTCATGGCGGCATCTCGTCATGAGGTGGATATTGTTGCAGGTCACTTCAAAGGTTAGCAGGTGGATCATTTGGACCGGCGGAAGAACGAAGCGGCAGACGCTTTAAGCCGCTTGGGTTCCCAATGTATACCGGTTCCACCTAATGTCTTCCTGGATGTGCTGCATAATCCATCTGTCAAGCTCCCTGGTGAAGAGGATTTGGTTGTTCCTGATCCGGAGGCTCAGTTGGTGGCGGCTCTTCATGTTATTCCGGATTGGACGGTTCCATATTTGGCGTATATGAACCAGGGCGAGTTACCAGAAGACGAAACTTCGGCCAGGCAGATAATCCGGCGGTCCAAGTCCATGACTATTATCAACGGAGAGTTATATCATTGAAGTGTGACAGGGGCGTTTCAACACTGTGTATCCCCTGAAGAAGGCCGTGAAATTTTGCGTGAGATCCACGAAGGAGATTGTGGTCACCACGCCGGTTCAAACTCGCTGGTAGCCAAGGCATTTCGTCACGGTTTCTATTGGTTGACGGCTCATGCTGATGCCGAGGACTTGGTCAAAAGGTGTGATGGATGTCAAAAGTTCTCACGACGGGCTCATGTACCGGCTCAAGAGTTGAGGATGATTCCAATTACTTGGCCGTTTGCGACTTGGGGGCTCGATATGGTTGAACCCTTTAAGAGATCCAAGAATAAGAAGACCCACCTTCTGGTGGCGGTTGATAAGTTCACTAAGTGGTGGAGGCAGAGCCAGTCAGTTAGTGTGATGCAGCTACGGCGGTTCAATTCATCAAAAAGGTGATCTTCCGGTTTGGCTTTCCACACAGCATTATAACAGATAATGGTACCAATCTGTCAAAGGGTGCCATGAAGGAGTTCTGTCAACGTGAGCACATCCGGCTTGACGTATCATCAGTAGCTCACCCCCAGTCCAATGGTCAAGCGGAGAGGGCCAACCAAGAGATCTTGAGAGGCATCAAACCCCGTCTTATGGTTCCTTTGCAACGGACGCCGGGTTGTTGGGTTGAGGAGTTGCCTTCTCTGTTATGGAGCATCAATACCACACCCAACAGATCGACAGGGTACACGCCTTTTTTCATGGTTTATGGAGCGGAGGCGGTTCTTCCTAGTGACATCCGTCATGACTCGCCCCGTGTGGCGGCATATGTCGAAGCTGACAATGAGAAGGCGCGGCAAGAAGCTCTCGATCTGTTAGATGAGGAGCATGACATGGCAGCAGCCCGTTCGGTGATTTATCAGCAAGATCTGCGTCATTATCACAGCCGCCGGGTTAGAACCAGAACCTTTCAAGAAGGCGATTTGGTGCTCTGACTCATCCAGGATCAGACGGATATGCACAAGTTATCCCCCCCTTGGGAAGGACCCTTTGTGGTCAGCAAGAATCTGCACAACAGGTCATACTACCTAATCGATGTTCGAGAGCGCAAAGACTCACGTAACTCGGAGGAGGAGACCCATCGGTCATGGAATATCGCTCATCTTCGGCCCTACTATACTTGAGCCATAGGCTCTGCTTATGTACATAGTTATGACAATGTATATATTATGATCAATATAATAAACCGGAGCCTCAGCTAAAGCGGGGTATCTGTTGTTTTTCTTATATCATGTGTGGTTACATGGGGGCTTCTATTCATAAAGTGGCGTCCGGTTTACCCCTTGATTCAGCTTATTAAAGCTTTATATAAAAATCACTTGGGGGCTTGGTTGCATTTGAACCATAGCTACACCTTTTGATCGGCTCAATGCCACAATATCACTTGGGGGCTTGGTGGTAATCGAACCATAGTCACACCTCTTGATCGGCTTAAACCCAAATTACTCCGGGGCCAAAGAGAGTGTTGCAAAAAAACAACTCAAACATAGGCACCCACTGAGCACAACTCACAATGTTATTTGGGGATTCTTTGTTGTCACAATGAACAAAAAATTTACACTTGTAATAGGCTATCAAGCCACGGCTTGGAAGCCTGGTGTATACACCTAAAACCCCGGGTTAGCCTGCCTTCTTAAGTAAGTCACTCCGCCCAGGTAAACCTGGTATGACCCGTCGAACTTTGACAAGTTACTCTGATAAGACCCTGAACTTGTCAAGTTAAAACAACGATTGGTTAAGGATTGAGGACCATCTTAAAAGGCTTTGTAAAATGGTTTAACTCAGTGGCCTGGCAGCCCATGAAAAGCCTCGAATTTGGGGCCTGGCGGCCCGTGAAAAGCCTCGATACAAGTTTTCATTTGCTTTTTTGCCAAGTTTTTCTCTCTTTTGACAAGGCTTATGATGTTTTTGATAAACCGTGTTCGTCAACCCGGCTAGGCTGTCAACTACAAGTTGAGAGTATGTAATCACTTATAACCCGGCGTTTCTTAACCCGGTCTAGTTTTGACTCTAAGTCGCCAGCATTGACTAAACCGGTGTTTATCACAACCTGGCACGGTTTTCTCATAAACCGGCACAGTATGAAAGGAGTTATCATTACTCAAGATTGGGGTATCACCCTGACAATCAACGTTGGTCAGCCAACGTTGTGATTCAAGGTCAATTATTTTCATATTTGATTATCTTTTTACAACCTTGGTTATAAACTTTGGCTATATATCTGGGCATCATGACCCGTTCGGTGGTAAACCGCCAGGACAATATCAACTTCTTGTGTGCAGGAATAAATTGCTACGGATTATGAACATAATATGTCTTAAAGCATGGAGGATTAGCAAGTATCAGGCACAAATAAATATGCACAAAGGCATAACAGACCAAGTGCTTTAAGTAGCCTATTACAAGGCGTTTCAGTGCCCAAAAGGATAATTGTTTCTCAAATAAGTGTTGCAGCACGTGGAAGACTAAACCGGCCTCCGGATTATGATTGGTCACCAGCTTGACCTGACGGCTGTGGATCATCTTGCACCGGTTCATCCTTCGTCTCTACCCAGCGGCTGGAAGTCAATAGTTGTCCAGATGATCCCAGTTAACGCTTGGAACACAGCTTCATCGCTTATAAGGGTGGACGGTTCGTGTCAGGGGCATAAGTGTGCTTACCGATTGGAGGGATCAGGTTTTGAGCCTCAGGAGTCGGTGCAGCAACCCGTTTGTTATTGGTGTCATAACTCGCCTGGTAAAATGAAAGATCAGCCTCTTCAGTGAGTTGACATGCCAGTGTACGTACTTCCCGGTTTATGGCGCGGAGATCTTCATTGCCAAATTCTGATCCGTCTTCTTTTAAGATCGGGTAGCCTTTAGCCACATCCGCCGGATAAAGATCAGGCACCCATGCTTTTGCCCGGGTTAGTGCGGTCAGAGCGCTAGCCCTTGGAGCAGATCTCTTTAGCTCTTCTACCCGGGCAGGCAGCATAGATAGCATGTCTAAAGTATCCTTGATTAACGTCGGGGGCGGCTTATTGTGACAAGCGGTGCAGATAATTTGTTGCGCGCCGGTGTACAATTGCTCTATCAGCGTGTAAGAAGCCTTCAGTTTCTTCTGTATATCAGAGCCCAGATGACTAATGTGAGTTCCTGCATCATTACAAACGTCAGTAAACCGGAAACACATGGGAAGATATGTTGAAAGTATAAAGCAAGGATGTTTACCGAACACAGCAGTAGTCATGGCATGTATTTGCCGCTTTACGCCAGTCAGCTCATCTACCACCGGTTTAAGAGCTGCTTCAAATCCTCGGTTCTTTTCGCCAGCGGATTTTACATCTCCCAATCCGCTTTGCTCCTTGTTGAAGCTCTCTTTCAGTTTTTCCATAGCGTCTAAAGCGCTGGTCAACTCTTCCTTGGCCTTGGAGGTTTCGGCTTGCTGAGATTTGATGTTCTCTTGCAGATTGGCGGTTTGAGCTTCCTTTTTGCTCAGCTCGGCCTGTAACAGACAGAAGTATAATGAGTTGGAGATACATGTTTGAAGTATCAAGCACATAACAGGTTGTGCACCTGATACTTGGGGGATAATGCATATTTGCTTGTTCTTCGAAATTTCTACAAGTCCCAAGCACAATACAAGTATTACTCTTGGCACTTGGGGGCTAATGTATGTTTGCTCAAAATACTGGTATGGAATTCTTCTACAGTCCCGGTTCATCTTTAAAAAGTTAAACCGGCCCTTGGGGGCTACATCAGTGAAAGAAATACCGGTTCATCTTAAAATGATAACCCGGTCCCTGGAGGCTAAACATGCAAAGTTAAGTTATTACTAAGTCCCGGTTTGGATTGACATCGTAAACCGTCACTTGGGGGCTACTGGAGTTGATATTTGAAATTGGACATAAGAGAAATAGTTGTGTGGTTACCTCATATCGCTCCTTCATCAGATTTACTAAACCGGCTTCATAGTCACGACTGGTGTACAGACGGTTCAAGAAGCCAGAGTGAATGTCTTGGGCGTTGAGATGAGCGTAGCTGGACAAATCGGTGCTCCATTTGCCTTTGCCCATAGCAGAAAGTTCATCCTTGGCGCTATGTTTGCATAAAGTGACCGGGTTGCCAGGAGCAGTGTGGCTGACACTGGTAATCATAACATCATCCTCTTTATCATCAGCAGCCTTCACGGGAGTTGGCGGTTTATCGGTAGCCTTAGCTGGACTGGTTGATTTATCATCACGTCGGACCGGGCTGGTAGGTTTGTCAGCATAACTAGTAAACAAGTCATGGTCTTGAGGCGGCGGATCATTAAGCATGGCATCAGCAACGGTTTCTTCTGGATCTGGAGTCTTTTCCGGTTCAACAGCCACGTTATCATCAACCGGTTTATTTAACCGAGCATTCTTGCTGGGTCTCGGCTTGGCACTGAGCAAAATAAACATGAAGATCAGTACAGTGCAAAAATAACACATCAAGGATAAAATCAAGTGCATAGCTCACCCAGGAACTGTCTTGAGGGGTGGAAGTTGTGTGGTTGTTGACTCGCCAGAGGATGAGTGAGGGGTTCCCTAATAATTTGAATCAGATGGATTAAGAGGCTTTCGGAAACAACCCACCTTGGGGCAAGAAGTATCAAGAGTATAAGAGACCTCTGATCGGCGTTTCTGAACCAGAGTGTTCGGTAAACCGGCGGAGGTAACTACCTGGCCGTTGTGCCGGGTTGTGCTGCGAGCTTCGTGTTGTTGCGTCTTCAAAAGAAAGTTTGGGTCCAGGTGAGCAAGAGGGTGAGAAAAATTTACTTTCCGGTTTGCTCGACGGATTTTTTATGTTGGCAGAGGATCTGAATCGGAGGAAAGAATAATTACCTCAACGTCCTCGGCTTGACTGCCTTCAGCGTCGTCCTGATAATAGTCGTTCTCAATGAGATGTATGAAAAATGAACCAAGAGAGTCAAGTTCTACCTCTGAGTCCGGATTAGCCTCATCGGCATTTGCAGTTGGCTCGGAAGACGCAGTGGTCCTTTTCTTGGCAGGTTTTTTAACAACCTTGGTCTTCGGGCGAAGTGGTTTTGCCGGTTTATCTTGTGGTTTTTTCTTCCAAAACGGATCATCGCCCTGACAAAGATGACAAGATTTTCAGAGAATATTTGAAAGAAGCTAATTAAAACAAAGGCAAGTTATGTGACCCTTACCTTTGGAGGTTTGTTGGAAACACAGAAGGGGCTTAATCCGGTCTGGCTACACACAGCCTCCGGTTCATTCAGCATCTTCTTCACAGCCTCAGTAACTTCAGCATCTGTAAGCTGGATATCAATGTGTCGTTGAGGGTCCTTCAAGCTCCCGGTATATTCACACATTAAACCGGGGCATCGGCTTAAGGGTAATATGCTCCAAGTTATCCAACAACGAGCAAAATCAACACTTGTTAAACCGTTCGCCATAAAGGCTCTAAGCTTTGACAGTTGTGGAGCATAATTGGCCCTTTCCTTTGCAGTCAATCTCTAAGGAAAGGGATGTGTATTGCTGAGACGGTGAGGGCGGTAACACGGCAAGGGATTTTCATCAGTTGGAGATGTATCTTTGCAGTAAAACCAAGTCTGGTTCCACTCCTTGGGGTGACTGTGAAACTTGGCGTGAGGGAAGCTGACCTCCTTCCTCTTTTAAACCGCCATTCCGCCGAGCTCAGTATTGGGTCCATCTGTGAACTCTGTGCGACGGTTTAGGTGGAAGAAGTCCCTAAACAATTCAACTGTGGGCTCCTCTTGAAGATAAGCCTCAGAAAAGACATGGAAATGGCAGATGTTGGACATAGAGTTTGGACCGATGTCCTGAGGGTGAAGTTGAAAACTGGCAAGCACATCTCAGAAGAATTTTGAACCGGACGGGCTAAAGCCTCGACCTGAATGATCAACAAAAACGACCACTTCTCCGTCCTTGGGTTCAGGAGAATTTTCCGTACGAGGGGCCCTCCAGTGGATGACCTCTTTCTTGGCTAAGGCACCAATTGCGACACATCTGCTCAACTGTTCTTCAGTGACTCGGGAAGGAGCCCACTTGCACTCATAGACTTGTTTGGCCATTTCAATGACAAGCTGAGACATAATTATTGTCGGTTTAAGATTCACAATTGACAACTATGAAGCGATGCGAGGATGTATGCATATTGTTAAACCGGGGTTTGTTATTGGTAAACCAGAGTCTGGCAATGGAGACAGTACAATGACGAATGCTTTGGCGGTTCAACAGGGGACTAATGGTATCTACTGGGTCATCATTTTTTCTACGGGATTAAACCGCCTAATCTGGTATTGAAGATACAAGTCTAAAGATGCGTAAGTGAAGGAAAAACAAGTTTTACAGCTTGGCATGGTAATTTCAGATCTGTCGTGCGTTGGAAAATCAAAATATATTCTAACCTAATTTCAAGTGCTCGAAGAGTTTAGTAAGTTCAGATGAGTTTTATATAAGGCAGATGCCCTAAAAAGGAGTTTAAACTACAAGGGCACTGGAAAATATCAGATCTAACTAGTCATTGGTATTACTGAAGAGGAACAAGGAAGAACAGCTCCAAGACCTTCGAAGAACTATGAAGAACACTGGACCCTAATGGTGGATCTGGAGTGAGGAGAAGAGGAACTTACTGGTGCTGAGGAAGAAGCGGAAGATCGCCGCATTTCTCTGGTGCGGTCAGGAGTGTAATGGGCCTATTGGGCCTTAGTGGAGAAGAGGAGGGGCGGCCAGGGCAGGCCGCACACCCCCTCCCCCTCTAGTCCGAATTGGACAAGGAGGGGGCGGTGCCCCCCTTTCCTTCCTCCTCTCTCCTTCCCTTCCCCCTTCTCCTACTCCTACTAGGAAAGAAGGAGTCCTACTCCCGGTGGGAGTAGGACTCCCCGCTTGGCGCGCCCTCCTCCTGGCCGGCCACCTCCCCCCTAGCTCCTTTATATACGGGGGCGGGGGGCATCCCAAGACGTAACAATTGATCATTGATCTCTTAGCTGTGTGCGGTGCCCCCCTCCACCATAATCCACCTCGGTCATATCATAGCGGTGCTTAGGTGAAGCCCTGCGTTGGTAGCATCATCATCACCGTCACCACGTCGTCGTGCTGACGAAGCTCTTCCCGGAAGCTCTACTGGATCGTGAGTTCGCGGGGCGTCACCGAGCTGAGCGTGTCTTGAACACGGAGGTGCCGTCACGTTCGTGTCTGAGGATCGGTCGATCATGAAGGCGTCGACTACATCAACCGCGTTGTTATGCGCTCCGCCACGGTCTCACGAGGGCGTGAGCGACACTCTCCTTCTCGTTGCTATGCATCACCATGATCTTGCATGCGCGTAGGAAATTTTTTGAAATTACTACGTTCCCCAACACTAAGCACATTGAGCTGGACATTCACTTTGTGCGCGAGCAGGTGGCCCTTGGACGTATTTGGATCCTCCATGTTCCGACTACACAACAATTCGCCGATGTGATGACTAAGGGACTGCCGACTTACACCTTCGAGGAGTTTCGTTCCGGTCTCTGCGTCTTCGACGCCGCTTCGACTGCGGGGAGGGGGGGTTGAATATATTGTGTACGTGTATATTGTGTCTTGGGCCCACCTCCTAGTTCATATGTATAGTTGAGGTTGTGGCCCCCCTCTGTACTCATATATATGTGCCTGGTGCACCGACCAATGCATTGTGTTTGCACAGCCTATACTTCTCGTTCTACAAACTTGATTCAGTGTTGCTACCTTTGAATTTCATATTGTTTTTGTTTTCATCTGCTGCTTTCACGAGTAGTATTTTTTTTCATTTTGAGTTTTGTGATTACAAGGCTACAAGTTGTTTCATTTGGTCCTCGGCTGAAGATGGATGCAACGTCCGAAAACGGTGGTTGGTGACCTTTGTTTGTAGCCTGCCTCGTGTTAGTTTTTTTATTTTTTTGAGAAACACCGATGACAACGTAGACGCATACGCACACCAACACACGCCCGCAATCATTAACTCACACAATGCTGGTTGAATTTGCGGAGCTTTAAGATTAATGAAGTCACCACAAACGCCTCGCTATCAATAAAACGTCACTTCCGATAGAAATAATCTGTATTAATGAGACATCAAAGTGTCGCTATCAACCTTAATAACCTGTATTACTGTATTGCAAGTTGAGGCACTAAAAGAAAGTATACAGTGTGTTGTAGAGGTCACATGTCGACCGGTTCCGTGAGAGCGAGGTTATTGTCTTACTGCCATTCATTCATCATTCCTTCTCCCCTCTTATTGGAGAAGAACTAGTCAGTCAACGCCAATGCTCGCGCCTTGAAGCCCCGAACAACAGTACTAACAAAAATATGTATGTCAACTATATCGCACCAATCTAAATCTTCAAAAGTACTGTTGCTTATTAAGGTTGTTGTTTGCACTATGGGCGGGCGATCCATTAGGCGAAAGCCCTAGAGATGCCTCCCTCCCTCCCTTGACTCTTTGCTTGCCGTCCCCCATGGATCTTGCCACGACGGCCGCGGCCCGAGCCTTGAATACGTTATACATGTGGCGTGCAGCCTGCCATAACAAAAAGGTTCTATAGGGTCACTTCTATTGGAACGGGTTTCATTCGATGGCGTCGACTTCGATCACAGCGGATGATGGCGGCGTCTATAATGTGGTTCCCTTCTCGAAGCATCGTTGTTGTAGGTCGTGGCACCCCATTCGTGATGCTCCAGAGAAACCCTAGATCTGCATCTACCGAATCGGACGATGATAGTACCTTTGATGCCATTGTCCCTCCTGAGGGCATCGTTTTGGAGCAAGTGCTAGTTGGACGAGACAAGCGGAAGAGCGGTGTCTCATCCACTGCAAGGCCGGTGGCGGATCCCGGTGGCACGGTGCTGCGGAGGTTCGGCGACGGGCGCATGTGAACGGATTCGTGTAGGATGGTGGAGTTGTCTGGCGTCGTGGTGCCGTCGACGGCAGGCCAGGCAAGGTCGACGGGTCAGTTGCTGCTCTGGAGATGGACCGGTGGAAGATGGCGACAGCAGCCTCTGAGAGCGTTGGTCTGATATGGGACCCAGTCCCGGTATGTGGCTGGGCTGGGGCATCCGGCTTTAGATGTTAGGGTTTGGTGCGATGTCCATTTGATATTAGGCCTGAATATTCGGCACACCTTCTTCAATGCACTAGGAGTAGCAACAGGTGTTGCCTAGATGATGGTTTCAGACTCATTGATGTATTACTTTATATGGTCTCTGTGAATAATTAATAAGATGACCGCATGCATCGTCCAGATGCAGAGGCCAGGGGTTTACCCTCTTTTTTAAAAAAATGTTTTTCTTCTCTTCTCGGATAGAAGCTAACCTGATTTTATGTCACTCTCACTTGTGTTTAGTGGAGCGAGGATATATATCATCAATCTCCTAAAATAAACATCTCCAACTTGCGCTTAGGTCCTAACCCTAAGGCTGGTGAGACGGGTTACTGTGTGCAGCTAATGCTAACCCCTGAGGCATTGCCCTCTCGCCGTGCCATTGCATTGCATGCGGTGTAGTTATCAACTGAGCTGTTTTCTCGATGGTGCTGGTTCCTTTCCTTGGTGCATTCGTCTTGGCAGCCACAGCAGTTCATGTCGCCGGTCAGCAAGAAGGTTGGTTTCTAACCTCAAGGACGTACATCGATCGTATCCGTCCATGCATGTGTCCATACAACACTGAAACGCTCGTGCTGATATTTTGCCACGAAGTACGCCGGCTTTGATCGATAATTTATCTTTTTTCGTCCTGGTTGTGCTACGTGCGATCAATCAGGTTTTCTGAGCATCGACTGCGGCCTGGATGCCAGATTCAGCGGGCGCAAGGACACCTACACAAACATCGCCTACATCTCTGACAGTCCGTACGTGGACGGCGGGGAGAACCACAGGGTGGCCGCCGACCAGGAGAGCTCTACTAACGACGTCTCCCTGCTAACGCTGAGGAGCTTCCCGTCCGGCCTACGGAATTGCTACACGCTCCCCACGGAGAGCGGTGCCAAATATCTGGTCCGGATGGAGTTCTTCCACGGCAGGTACGACGGCAAGAGCAGCCCGTTGTCGCTGCAGTTCGAGCTGCACCTGGGCACCAACTACTGGGACACGGTCACGCTCCAGGACACGACCGACGACTGGTGGTCCGAGGCAATATTCGTCGCGTGGTCCAGCTGGGTGCCGGTGTGCCTGCTGAACACCGGCACCGGCACGCCGTTCGTCAACACGGTGGAGTTGAGGCCGCTCGGGGCCTCGCTTTACCCGGACGTCACCATCGACGAGTCCATATCCATGTAGCGAAGGGCGAATATGGGGGGAAATTTTACCCGGTAGGTATGAAGCTGGCTCTGGTTTTCTGATGCTACGTACTCTCCCCATCCACATATATATGACTTAATACATTTTTCGAGGTAGCCTTGATCAATGATAAGTTTATTACCCCCTCCGTTCTAAAATTCTTGTCTTAGATTTGTCTAGATACGGATGTTTCTAACACTAAAACGTAACTAGATAGATTTGTATTTAGACAAATCTAAGACAAGAAATTTCGAGATGGAGGTAGTAGTATATAAGATGTACTCCTTTCGTCCAGAATTACTTATCAAAGAAACGAATGTATCTAGACGTATTTTAGTTCTAGATATATTTATTTTTATCTATTTTTGCGACAAGTAATACCGGACGGAGGGAAAATCATATCATTAGAAACTCCTTTCAGATATGAATTTGACGGTATGCTTTATGTAACTTGCATGTTATATATTATTATGCTAACCCATAGTCAAAGTCTTTTTTTGCGAGTAACCCATAGTCAAAGTTAACTTTGAAAAACTTATTAGGTCCTATATATGTGGATGGAGGGAGTATCTTTTTCTTCCAACTGTTTTGGGCAATTAATTCCATAGAACTTTTAGAGGATTCGGATTCTTGGAAAAAAATCTACGTAGGCTATTTGATTCACAGGAATGGAGTCCTTCAAATAATTTTGGACTAGAAAATGCATTTAACATTCGCAAGGGGATGAAGTACGATTTGTTCAATCCATGACGGGGAACTACCGATGTTTCTTCCGTCACATATTAGTTGTCGCCAAAATGAATGTATCTACAAGTATTTTAGTGCTAGATACATCCGTCCGAGCGACAACTAATATGGTATAGAGCTGGCTCTTCACTAGGCCTCCAACGGTCCAACCCTATCGCCCTTGAACAAAACTTAAAAAAAAATTGCCTTCTTGTGGGTAGAAATAAACAATATTACAAAAATTGTCCGGAAGAAGAGTAAAGCACACGAAAATGCCGCGATGCGGACAAGTAATTGCCAAAACTGTTGGTAGAAAACACATGGTGAAAAATCTTTAATTGAGCGATAGGTAGTATGGTAGAAATAAAATTTCACAATTTTTGCCATGTTAAAAATGGCAGAAGAAAATTTTCCATGTTCATGATAAAAATTCACCTATATGTTGAAAAATATGTTTGGCAATTTTCAAGATTCATGTATTTTTAAAAACTCCATCTTAGAACACAAGCAAAAGTAGCCATGTTATATGGACTAAAACAAATGCTAGGTATGCCATCGTAAAAACACAAAAATGTTTGCCATGGTGTATGTTAAGATAACGCTGCCATGCTATATACAAATAATTTGTAGTGGTATTAAAATAAATTTATCATGGTCTGTTCAATAAATTTTCAATGATGTACACAATAAAATTGCAATGGTCCAAAAATAATTTACTAAAAAGGAATTTACCATGCTAGGCTCAAAAATAAAAATGACGATGTATGTACAAAATAAGTTTGCCATGGTCCAAAAATATAATTCATCATGTTACAATTTTTTTTGCCATGGTACTAAAATAGAATTACCATCGTGATAGTAAGAAAAAAAGAATTTTCCATGATCCCAAATTATAATTTTATATGTTACAAAAATAAAATGCCATGGTGCAAAAATAAATTTGCCATCATGAAAGTAAGAAAAAAATAATTTTCCATGTGATTTTACTTTTTTATAAATCCTAAATTACGTCATGTGGTTTTGCTGAAATTTGACATGCCGTTTTACAAAATTTGTCTTGTTTTTGTGAAAACATTTTCTCTTTATTTTTCCATGGACAAGTAATAACAAATTAAGAAAAATTACATGTTTCTAGAATAACATGGCAAAAACATTGTACGGAAAATCAAAAGATATAAAATGTGCACATTATATGAAAAAAGTATATAAATTTTTCATGATTGGAAAAAAGACTGGTATGAATTTTCCATGTGACAAGGGTTTTTTTAGGAAAAATTGCAATGTGTAGGGAAAGATTTTTCTTAGAAAAATGTAAAAAAAAAAGAGTAAAATTTGCCATGTAACAAAAGTAAAAAAACATTCCCAAAATTTCCAGGAATAAGGAGAAAATTCCTAAAGTTTGACCTGCGAGTATCACAAAAAGACCTAAACTTTGCCATGTTTGAAAGCCAAAAAAATGTTATGAAATTTCCCATGTGAACAGGAAAAAAATCTCTAATTTGCCATGTGTTGTACGCAAAAAGGTGTGTGTTTTGCCATGTGACTAGTAGAAACATTCCCAAAATTGCCATGTCTTGTACACAAAAAGGCGTACACAAAATTTGCCATGTCTTTGCACACATGTTTTGGTAAAATTTGCCATGTACCTAGAACAATTGGTACTATCACAAGATCAAGGTTTTCGGTCCCAATAAGTTGCCATCATTTCACTCTAAAAAAATTGCCACCCAGAAACACTTCTCTCTAGAAAAAGATAACGAGTTTCATGGTTCGGGTATGATAAAAACAAATCTAATAAATGACCCCCCCCCCCTTCCCCCCAAAAAATACTTTTTTCAAAGCAACCGTATGTACAATAATCGATTTGCCATGTTATAAAACAATAGTAGATTTGCCATGTTATAGAGCATTTTGTTCTTAATATTGCCATGGACTAAAAGACAAAAACATTTTGACATGGAAAATTAGCTTCGTAGACCATGGCAGATGAGTAGAAAAACTGGTTGAATCATGACAACTATATGTATCATGGCAAAAGTTACTACCCTATATCATGGCGAATTAAAGTTGATTTCCCTTTGAACTAACTCTGAAATTTCCAGGGCAACAAAAACATGATTTAATTTGACATGGCACACAAGTTGAGTTGACATGGCAGCATATTCTAAGTTTCCAAAGGCAACATGTTATTTATTTATTTATTGCCATGGCAAAAAACATATTTAATTTCACACAATAACAAAATTTTAGCATTTTGCCATGTTTTTTTAATGGTAGTAAGAAAAAACTTGTGAACATAACATTTTTGTCTAAAATTTGCCATGTGAACAAAACAAAATATTTCTAAAACTTGCCATGCTAACAAAAAAGGTGGTATCTAATTGTGAAGAGCATGGAAAATTAATAATCTTTGCAATATTTTGGGAAACATAAAGGTTTTGAATTTGCCATGTGATCATTAGAATCATTTTTGAAAAAAAAATTGCTACGTTCTTATGTGTATAGAAGATGCACACACAACCTGAGTTGCTACGTTCTTGTAAGAAAAAAACCTTTATTCTTTGAATTACAGGAGTCAAAAAACTTTTGTGAAACATTTGGAACTTCTCATATCATTTGTCAAGCTCTTCTGAAGTTTCTCTAAACTTGGGATAATTAATGCAGGCCCATTTTAAATTTCTGACACAGTAGCAATCTCACTATGCAAACAGTTCACTTTCATTTTATTTTTCAATGATGAATTATTATTTTCATGAAGGTTTCCCGACGATCCATATGACCGCTACTGGGGTTCGGAAACCAGCTCATCATGGGCAAACCTTTCCACCAAAGTGCACATCCAGCAGGACGACAACAGCGTCGCGGTACCCATCCTTGTTCTTCAGACAGCCGTCAGTACTATAAACAATGTCACCGTACTAAACGTTGGTACATGGAGAGTGTACAAAAGGTCCTTCGAGTTTAAGTTCTTCCTACACTTTACCGATATCCAAAACGGAACCTACTCCTCTACCGTGCAGCGGGCACGGCAGGGATGCTACAGTACCCGGGACAGTGTAAATGCAGAAGGCACGGCAGGGTGAGCCGTAGCCGAAAATACTGTTTGCATACTGTAGCGAAATGTATTGTTTCGGTTCTGTAGCATTTGCACTGTTTGCGCACTGTAGCAAATAGATTTGAGCCCTTTATACTGCATCTAACAGCTGATAGATGCCCAAAGGCAGGGCACTGTAGCGTCCCTGCCGTGCTCACTGCACGGTAGAGGAGCCGGTTCCATTCAAAATGGAACCGGCTCCTCTACCGTGCAGCGGGCACGGCAGGGATGCTACAGTACCCGGAACAGTGTAAATGCAGAAGGCACGGCAGGGTGAGCCGTAGCTGAAAATACGGTTTGCATACTGTAGCGGAATGTACTGTTTCGGTTCTGTAGCATTTGCACTATTTGTGCACTGTAGCAAATAGATTTGAGCCCTTTATACTGCATCTAACAACTGATAGATGCCCAAAGGCAGAACATCATGAGTGTCCCTGCCGTGCTCCTTACTGATGTAGAGGAGCCGGTTCCATCCAAAACGGAACGGCTCCTCTACGTCGCAGCTGGCACGCAGGATGCTACAAGACTCGGACGATGTAAATGCAGAAGGCACGGCAGGGTGAGCCGTAGCCGAAAATACTGTTTGCATACTGTAGCGGAATGTACTGTTTCGGTTCTGTAGCATACCCAGCTCCGGCTGTTCGATCTCTATGTGAACGACGAACAGTGGATGCAGACATACAGCCCCCCGTACCTGGACATTTCTTATATCTATTCTTCTGCCTGGAATAAGACTACAGACGGCAAGTACAATATCACTCTTGCAGCCAGCCCTACTGTTGGAAATATGCCCTAGAGGCAATAATAAAAGCATTATTATTATATTTCCTTGTTCATGATAATTGTCTTTTATTCATGCTATAACTGTATCATACGGAAATCGTGATACACGTGTGAATACATAGACCACAATACGTCCCTAGTGAGCCTTTAGTTGACTAGCTCGTTGGTCGATGATAGTCATGGTTTCGACTATGGACATCGATGTCATTGATAACGGGATCACGCCATTAGGAGAATGACGTGATGGACAAGACCCAATCCTAAGCATAGCACAAGATCGTGTAGTTCGTTTTGCTAGAGCTTTTCCAATGTCAAGTATCTCTTCCTTAGACCATGAGATCGCGTAACTCCCGGATACCGTAAGAGTGCTTTGGGTGTACCAAACGCCACAACGTAATCGGGTGACTATAAAGGTGCACTACGGTATCTCCGAAAGTGTCTCATTGGGTTGACACGGATCGAGATCGGATTTGTCACTCCGTATGACGGAGAGGTATCTCTGGGCCCACTCGGTAATGCATCATCATAATGAGCTCAAAGTGACTAAGTGGTTAGTCACGGGATCATGCATTACTGATGAGTAAAGTGACTTGCCGTAACGAGACCGAACAAGGTATTGGGATACCGACGACCGAGTCTCGGGCAAGTAACGCACCGATTGACAAAGGGAATTGTATACGGATTTGATTGAATCCTCGACATCGTGGTTCATCCGATGAGATCATCGAGGAGTATGTGGGAGCCAACATGGGTATCCAGATCCCGCTGTTGGTTATTGACAGAGAGGCATCTCGGTCATGTTCAGATATCTCCCGAACCCGTAGGGTCTACACACTTAAGGTTCGGTGGACGCTAGGGTTGTAGAGATATTAGTATGCAGTAACCGAAAGTTGTTCAGAGTCCGGATGAGATCCCGGATGTCACGAGGAGTTCGGAATGGTCCGGAGGTAAAGATTTATATATAGGAAGTCCAGTTTGCCACCGGAAAGTTTTGGGGTCACGGTATTGTACTGGGACCACCGGAAGGGTCCTGGGTCCACCGGTGGGGCCACCTATCCGGAGGGCCCCATGAGCTGAAGTGGCGTGGGAACCAGCCCCTGGTGGGCTGGTGCGCCCACCCAAGGGCCCAAGGCGCCACGGTTGAAAACCCTAGGGGACCGTTGCTCGAGGGGCATGCGCCTCGGTTGGAAACCCTAAGGGGCCGTTGCCGGGGCCGCCCCATCTAGATGGGATCTCCAAGGGGCATCGCCCCTAGCCCCTATATATAGTGGAGGGAGGAAGGGCAGCAAGACCCCGCATCTTGGCACCTCCTTCCCTTGCTACACCTCCTCCTCCCGCAGACGCTTGGCGAAGCCTGCCGGATCCTGCTGCATCCACCACCACGTCGTCAGGTTGCTGGATCTTCATCAACCTCTCCTTCCCCTTGCTGGATCAAGAAGGAGGAGACGCCACGCTGACCGTGACGTGTGTTGAACGCGGAGGTGTCGTCTGCTCGGGCGCTAGGATCTCCGGTGATTGGATCACGACGTGTACAACTACCTCAACCCCGTTCTTTTGAACGCTTCGCCGCGATCTACAAAGTGGTATGTAGATGCATCTCCCATGACTCGTTGCTTAGATGAACTCATAGATGGATCTTGGTGAAACCGTAGGAAAAATCTTAATTTTCTGCAACGTTCCCCAAAAGTGGCATCATGAGCTAGGTCTATGCGTAGTTCTCTTTGCACGAGTAGAACACAATTTAGTTGTGGGCGTGGATCTTGTCAACTTACTTGTCGCTACTAATCTTATCTTGCTTCCGCGGTATTGTGGGATGAAGCGGCCCGGACCAACCTTACACGTACGCTTACGTGAGACCGGTTCCACCGACTAACATGCACTAGTTGCATAAGGTGGCTGGCGGGTGTCTGTCTCTCCTACTTTAGTTGGAGCGGATTCGATGAAAAGGGTCCTTATGAAGGGTAAACAGAAGTTGACAAGATCACGTTGTGGTTATTTGTAGGTAAGAAAACGTTCTTGCTAGAACCCAATTGCAGCCACGTAAAAGATGCAACAACAATTAGAGGACGCCTAACTTGTTTTTGCAGCAATTGACATGTGATGTGATATGGCCAAGTTGTGATGAATGATGAATGACATATTGTGATGTATGAGATCATGTTCTTGTAATAGGAATCACGACTTGCATGTCGATGAGTATGACAACCGGCAGGAGCCATAGGAGTTGTCTTTATTTTTGTATGACCTGCGTGTCATTGAATAACGCCATGTAATTTACTTTACTTTATTGCTAAACGCGTTAGCCATAGAAGTAGAAGTAGTCGTTGGTGTGACAACTTCATGGAGGCACAATGATGGAGATCATGGTGTCATGCCGGTGACAAGATGATCATGGAGCCCCGAAGATGGAGATCAATGGAGTTTTATGATATTGGCCATATCATGTCACTACTATATAATTGCATGTGATGTTTATTATGTTTATACATCTTGTTTACTTAGAACGACGGTAGTAAATAAGATGATCCTTACAACAATTTCAAGAAGTGTTCTCCCTAAGCGTGCACCGCTGCTAAAGTTCGTCGCTTCTAAGCACCACGTGATGATCGGTGTGATGGATTCTTACGTTCACATACAACGGTGTAAGACAGATTTACACACGCAAAACACTTAGGGTTAACTTGACGAGCCTAGCATGTACAGACATGGCCTCGAACACGGAGACCGAAAGGTCGAACACGAGTCGTATAGAAGATACGATCAACATGAGAATGTTCACCGACGATGACTAGTCCGTCTCACGTGATGATCGGACACGGCCTAGTCGACTCGGATCGTATCACTTAGATGACTAGAGGGATGTCTAATCTGGTGGGAGTTCATTGTAATAATTTGATTAGATGAACTTAATTATCATGAACTTAGTCTAAAACTTTTGAATGATATGTCTTGTAGATCAAATGGCCAACGCCATGTCAACTTGAACTTCAACGCGTTCCTAGAGAAAACCAAGCTGAAAGATGACGGCAGCAACTATACTGGACTGGGTCCGAACTTGAGGATCATCCTCATAGCTGCCAGAAACAATATGTCCTAGAAGGACCGCTAGGTGACGCTCCGTCCCGCAGAACCAAGACATTATGAATGCTTGGCAGTCTCGTCTTGATGATTACTCCCTCGTTCAAGGCGGCATGCTTTACAGACTTAGAACCGGGCTCCAAAAGCGTTTTGAGCATCACGGAGCATATGAGATGTTCGAGGAGCTGAAACTTGTTTTCCAAGCTCACGCCCGGTCGAGAGATATGACATCTCCGACAAGTTCTACAGTTGTATGATGGAGGAAAATAGTTACATCGGTGAGCACATTCTCAAGATGTCAGGTTGCACAACCGTATGACCCAACTGAATATTAACCTCCACGATGAGGCGGTCATTGACAGAATCCTCCGCCGCTTCCACCAAGCTACAAGAGCTTTGTGATGAACTACAATATGCGGGGATGGTAAAGACCATTCCTGAAGTATTCTCTATGTCAAGTCAGCCGAGGTTGAAATCAAGAAAGAACATCAAGTGTTGATGGTCAATAAGACCACTAAGTTTAAGAAGGGCAAGGGCAAGAAGAACTTCAAGAAGGACGGCAAGGAGGTTGCCGCGCCCGTAAGCAAGTTGCCGGAAGAAGTCAAAGAATGGACCCAAGCCCGAGACCGAGTGCTTTTATTGCAAGGCGAAGGGTCATCGAAGCGGAACTGCCCCAAATACTTAGCGGACAAGAAGGCCGGCAACACCAAAGGTATATTTGATATACATGTAATTGATGTGTACCTTACCAAGTACTCGTAGTAACTCCCGGTATTTGATACCGTGCCGTTGCTCATATTTGTAACTCACAGCAGGAGCTGCGGAATAAGCGGAGACTAGCGAAGGACGAGGTGACGATGCGCGTCGGGAATGGTTCCGAGTCGATGTGATCGCCGTCGCACGCTACCTCTTCATTTACCCACGGATTAGTTATAAACCTTAATAATTGTTATTTGGTGCCAAGTTTGAGCATGAATATTGTATCTGGATCTCGTTTAATGCGAGATGGCTACTCATTTAAATCCGAGAATAATGGTTGTTCTATTTATATGAGAGATATGTTTTATGGTCATGCTCGATGGTCAATGGTTTATTCTTAATGAATCTCGGCGTAGTATTACACATGTTCATAGCGTGAATACCAAAAGATGTAAAGTTGATAACGATAGTCCCACATACTTGTGGCACTCGCCGCCTTGGTCACATTGGTGTCAAGCACATGAAGAAGCTCCATGCTGATGGACTTTTGGAGTCTCTTGATTATGAATCATTTGACACATGCAAACCATGCCTCATGGGCAAGATGACCAAGACTCCATTCTCGGAACAATGGAGCGAGCAACCAACTTGTTGGAAATCATACATACCGATGTGTGCGGTCCAATGAGCGTTGAGGCTCATGGAGGATATCGTTATGTTCTCACTCTCACGATGACTTGAGTAGATATGGGTATGTCTACTTGATGAAACACAAGTCTGAGACCTTTGAAAAGTTCAAGGAATTTCAGAATGAAGTAGAGAATCAACGTGACCGAAAGATAAAATTCTTACGATCGGATCGTGGAGGAGAATATTTAAGTCACGAATTTGGTACACACTTAAGAAAATGTGGAATCGTTTCACAACTAACGCCGCCGAACACCTCAACAGAACGGTGTGTCCGAACGTCGAATCGCACTCTATTGGATATGGTGCGGTCTATGATGTCTCTTCTTGATTTACCGCTATCATTTTGGGGATACGCTCTAGAGACAGCTACATTCACTTTAAATAGGGCACCGTCTAAGTCCGTTGAGACGACACCGTATGAATTATGGTTTGGGAAGAAACCTAAGCTGTCGTTTCTAAAAGTTTGGGGATGCGATGCTTATGTCAAGAAACTTCAACCTGAAAAGCTCGAACCCAAGTCGGAAAAATGCGTCTTCATAGGATACCCTAAGGAAACCGTAGGGTATACCTTCTACTTAAGATCCGAGGGCAAGATCTTTGTTGCCAAGAACGGATCCTTTCTGGAAAAAGAGTTTCTCTCGAAAGAAGTAAGTGGGAGGAAAGTAGAACTCGATGAAGTACTACCTCTTGAACAGGATAGTAGTGCAGCTCAGAAAATATTCTGTGATGCCTACACCAACCGAAGAGGAAATTCATGATGATGATCAAGGTACTTCGGATCAAGTTGCTACCGAACTTCAGAGGTCCACTAGGACACGTTCCGCACTGCAGTGGTACGGCAACCCTGTCTTGGAAATCATGTTGTTAGACAACAATGAACCTTGAACTATGAAGAAGCGATGGCGGGCCCAGATTCCAACAAATGGCTAGAAGCCATGAAGTCCGAGATAGAATCCATGTATGAAAACAAAGTGTGGACTTTGACTGACTTGCCCGATGATCGGCGAGCGATAGAAAACAAATGGATCTTTAAGAGGAAGACGGACGCGGATGGTAATGTCACCATCTATAAAGCTCGACTTGTCGCTAAGGGTTATCGGCAAGTTCAAGGGATTGACTACGATGAGACTTTCTCTCCCGTAGCGAAGCTTAAGTCTGTCCGAATCATGTTAGCAATTGCCGCATACTATGATTATGAGATATGGCAGATGGATGTCAAAACAGCGTTCCTTAACGGATATCTTAAGGAAGAGCTGTATATGATGCAGCCGAAGGGTTTTGTCGATCCTAAGAACGCTAACAAAGTATGCAAACTCCAACGATCCATTTATGGGCTGGTGCAAGCATCTCGGAGTTGGAACATTCGCTTTGATGAGATGATCAAAGCGTTTGGGTTTATGCAGACTTATGGAGAAGCCTGCGTTTACAAGAAAGTGAGTGGGAGCTCAGAGCATTTCTCATATTATATGTAGATGACATACTTGATGGGAAATGATATAGAATTCTTGGACAGCATTAAGGCCTACTTGAATAAGTGTTTTTCAATGAAGGACCTTGGAGAAGCTGCTTATATATTAGGCATCAAGATCTATAGAGATAGATCAAGACGCCTCATAGGTCTTTCACAAAGCACATACCTTGATAAGATTTTGAAGAAGTTCAAAATGGATCAGTCCAAGAAGGGTTCTTGCTCAGTTGCAAGGTGTGAGATTGAGCTCAGCTCAATGCCCGACCACGGCAAAAGATAAAGAAGAGATGAGTGTCATCCCTATGCCTCAGCCATAGGATCTATTATGTATGTCATGCTGTGTACCAGACTGATGTAAACCTTGCCGTAAGTTTGGTAGGAAGGTACCAAAGTAATCCCGCAAGGAACACTGGACAGCGGTCAAGAATATCCTGAAGTACCGAAAAGGACAAAGGACATGTTTTCGTTTATGGAGGTGACGAAGAGCTCGTCAGAACGGGTTACGCCGACGCTTAGCTTCGACACAGATCTGATGACTCTAAGTCACAAACCGGATACGTGTATATGTTGAATGGTGGAGCGAGAAGCTGGTGCAGCTGCAAGCGAAGCGTCGTGGCGGGATCTACATGTGAAGCGGAGTACATGGCAGCCTCGGAGGCAGCGCATGAAGCAATTTGGGTGAAGGAGTTCATCACCGACCTAGGAGTCATACCCAATGCGTCGGGGCCGATCAAACTCTTCTGTGACAACACTGGAGCTATTGCACTTGCCAAGGAGCCCAGGTTTCACAAGAAGACCAGCACATCAAGCGTCGCTTCAACTCCATCCGTGAAAACGTTCGGGATGGAGACATAGAAATTTACAAAGTACATACGGATCTGAATGTTGCAGATCCGCTGACTAAACCTCTCTCATGAGCAAAACATGATCAACACCGTAACTCTATGGGTGTTCGATTCATCACAATGTAACTAGATTATTGACTCTAGTGCAAGTGGGAGACTGTTGGAAATATGCCCTAGAGGCAATAATAAAAGCATTATTATTATATTTCCTTGTTCATGATAATTGTCTTTTATTCATGCTATAATCAGATTATCACGGAAATTGTGATACACGTGTGAATACATAGACCACAATACGTCCCTAGTGAGCCTTTAGTTGACTAGCTCGTTGGTCGACGATAGTCATGGTTTCGACTATGGACATCGATGTCATTGATAACGGGATCACGCCATTAGGAGAATGACGTGATGGACAAGACCCAATCCTAAGCATAGCACAAGATCGTAGTTCGTTTTGCTAGAGCTTTTCCAATGTCAAGTATCTCTTCCTTAGACCATGAGATCGCGTAACTCCCGGATACCGTAAGAGTGCTTTGGGTGTACCAAACGTCACAACGAATCGGGTGACTATAAAGGTGCACTACGGTATCTCCGAAAGTGTCATTGGGTTGACACGGATCGAGGCTGGATTTGTCACTCCGTATGACGGAGAGGTATCTCTGGGCCCACTCGGTAATGCATCATCATAATGAGCTCAAAGTGACTAAGTGGTTAGTCACGGATCATGCATTACTGATGCGAGTAAAGTGACTTGCCGGTAACGAGACTGAACAAGGTATTGGGATACCGACGACCGAGTCTCGGGCAAGTAACGCATACCGATTGACAAAGGGAATTGTATACGGGTTTGATTGAATCCTCGACATCGTGGTTCATCCGATGAGATCATCGAGGAGTATGTGGGAGCCAACATGGGTATCCAGATCCCGCTGTTGGTTATTGACCGAGAGGCATCTCGGTCATGTTCAGATATCTCCGAACCCGTAGGGTCTACACACTTAAGGTTCGGTGCGCTAGGGTTGTAGAGATATTAGTATGCAGTAACCCGAAAGTTGTTCGAGTCCGGATGAGATCCGGATGTCACGAGGAGTTCAAATGGTCCGGAGGTAAAGATTTATATATAGGAAGTCCAGTTTGCCGCCGGAAAGTTTTGGGGTCACGGTATTGTCTGGGACCACCGGAAGGGTCCCGGGTCCACCGGTGGGGCCACCTATCCCGGAGGGCCCCATGGGCTGAAGTGGCGTGGGAACCAGCCTGGTGGGCTGGTGCGCCCACCCAAGGGCCCAAGGCGCCTAGGGTTGGAAACCCTAGGGGACCGTTGCTTCGAGGGGCATGCGCCCCGGTTGAAACCCTAAGGGGCCGTTGCCCGGGCCCCCCATCTAGATGGGATCTCCAAGGGCATGCGCCCCTAGCCCCTATATATAGTGGAGGGAGGAAGGGCAGCAAGACCCGCATCTTGGCACCTCCTTCCCCTTGCTACACCTCCTCCTCCCGCAGACGCTTGGCGAAGCCTGCCGGATCCTCGCTGCATCCACCACCACGCCGTCGTCTGCTGGATCTTCATCAACCTCTCCTTCCCCTTGCTGGATCAAGAAGGAGGAGACGCCACGCTGACCGCACGTGTGTTGAGCGCGGAGGTGCCGTCCGTTCGGCGCTAGGATCTTCGGTGATTGGATCACGACGTGTACAACTACCTCAACCCCGTTCTTTTTGAACGCTTCCGCTCGCGATCTACAAAGTGGTATGTAGATGCATCTCCCATGACTCGTTGCTTAGATGAACTCATAGATGGATCTTGGTGAAACCGTAGGAAAAATCTTAATTTTCTGCAACGTTCCCCAACACCTACATCCGTGCTGCCTCCGATGATCAATGCATACGAGGTTTACAACAACATCCCCCACGATACTCCGAGGACGTCCACCAAAGACTGTGAGATGCCTCCCCTCCTCCTTTTTATATATTTCCATGCCCACTCATAAATGTTCACTGCAGACATGTTTGATTTTTGTTTATAAATAAGTGGCCGTATGCGTCGCCCAGATGCAGAGGCCGGGGGTCATCCTCCTTTAAAAAAAAAACTTCTTTATGCAAATGCGCGCACTTACTCCATTCGCAAACAAAGATGTTTTATTTGTAAAACATGTCAACTTGTAAAACATCATGTTTAGGATAATGTATGATTAGTTGAAACAACTACTCCCTCCTTCCAAGTTTACAAGGCTTATGTTGTTTGTCTTAAGTCAAACTTGTTCAAGTTTGACCAAATTTATTGAGAAAAAATAACATCTACAACTTTATACAAGTATAATCTGAAAATATACTTCATTTTAGATCTAGTGATACTGATTTGGTACCGTAAATGTTGATACTTTTTCGACAAACTCAATCAAATTTAAAAAGATTTTTGCAACAAATTTCGAAAAGATTTGGCTTAAGACAAACCAAATGAGCCTTGTAAACCCATACCCATCTGGAGGGAATAGACATTTATAACTTGAATGCATATGTTAACACAGGAAATCAAGAAAATGATCATAGGTTTCAGCAGTACAACTCATGCTTCCGCACAGGCTATAATATCCTATGTTACCATGTCACTGCTCGATTGAAGAGGAAAGAAGACGAGAATGAGTAGATTTTTTTTTGAGCGGTTCGAGAATGAGATGACGAGAGAAAGAAACAATCTCAGTTTCTTTAAAAGCCTGACCCAACTAGAGCAAAATAGCTCGCCAATCCATGAAGCAAAACAGTGCCTCCCGTTTCCTGTTCGACTCTTTTATGGCACCAGTTACAGCCTTTTTCGTCACTGGGCATGATTCCATCGGTACCTTAACTGGGCCAGCTCAATTGGGTCACTCTCATCACTGGGTTTTTTTCGGGCCAACTCTCTGGGTTTTGCTTCCCTCTATCTTTGACCAGTTTCTGACGGTTTTCATGTTTTTTCCTTTTTATTTTTTTATTTTTCATTTTCATTTATTTCATAATCTTTTTTCAGAAAGTGCGAATAATTTTCAAATCCATTAACTTTTTCCAATTTCGTGAATAGTTTTTAAATTCACAAACAGATTTTTTTAATTTGTGAAAGTTTTTCAAACCCTTGTTTTTCAATTCATGGGATTTCTTTTCAAATTGGTGATTTCTTTTAGATATGTGAACTTTTTCAAATTTGTGACATTTTTTTATTGAATTCTTGATATTTTTTGCAAAATAGTTTTGTAGAAGTCAGCGGTCAACGATCAGTGTTCAGATGTCAGAGGCCAACGGTCAAGGTCATCGGGTACAGGAGCCAGTGGTCAACAAAGGTAGACCACCCACTCACCCGCTAGCGTGAGATACAGTTTTAGGCCCCGCTTGGTTCATCGTTTTAGGCCTCAAAACACGTGTAAAATATACAGCTGTGAGAAAAATACGGATTTTTTTTTGAACAAAGGAAGGCACCAACTGGTGCCAATTCATTCAGCTCAACGTCATAGTACATAAAGAGTTACAAGATCTGTCAAGAAATGGGAAAGAAAGAGCAGCAGAATCGAGAAGCTAGAGCTGAAAAGTCCTTGAAGACAACAAAGGAGCAAGAATCCCATTGATGAACAACATGACCAAAATGCCAAGGCAGTCAAAGGAGAAAAGAACATGCTCTACTAATCTGACAGATACAGAGAAGATGAAGCAGCAATTAGATCGAGATAGAGATTAAATAGCAGCAGCATCCTCTATCTTCACTTTGTGCACCCTCTAAATCGCCTGTAACTTCCCCAAAGTTTCGATCATATCCTGCAAAAACACAAAAGAGGTTCTTTGCATCTCTAGTAGTCCAAACCCATGATAGCTTTAAGGCCCCAGAGCTGAAAAATTTAAAGAGCAAACACAACATAGCAGCGTAAATAGGAAAGAGGCCTGAAACCAAAATACAAAGAACTAATAGCAGTGAACAGTGTGTAACTTAACACCAGGAATTTGAAGATTTGATATGAGGGACACAACATGACAGGATATAGAAGAGTGGTTTTGAGCAAAACAACAAACTTGAGTGTTCCCAGTAGATCTAAAAACCTGCTGCGCAAGATCATGAGCAATCCCATTAATTTCTCTCGAAATATGAAACACCTTAGGATGCAAAGCAAAAGTGTGTTTAAAGAAGATGGCCAGATCCTTTCTAATATTCCAAGGAATAGAGGAATCCAAGGTGTTTCTCAGAGCAGCACACTTAGCAAGAGAAAGACAGTCATTAAAAAATTGGATGAGCAATATTAAGTCGAGAGGCAATATGAGCAGCAGAAGTAAGAGCAATGGCTTCACTTGCAAAGGAGTAGAAGTAGACGAAGCCGAGGCTTGAACTTGAACATTGATTTCTCCTTGGTCGATGGAATTGAGATGAAAATTCCAACACCTGTGGCAACCTCTCCTTGTGGAAGGCCGGGGACTTTATTTGATCTGGAAGTTGCATCGAGAAAATATTTTCGGTCCAACAATTAACAAATCAGACTTAAGAGTAGTACCTTGCAAAGGAACCTGATTGCCAATAGAATGTTCACCTTGAACCTGCTGTTGCTTATTACAAAGGCATGAAAGAACACCATCAAAGTCCAAATTTAAAGCAATAGCTGCAATATTAACTTGGTAAGGAAGTGCTTTTTTCTATCAAAAGAAAATCATTACGTGCTTTCCAAAGGCACCATAGAAAATTGAGGATATTTGGAATAGAACCATTTGGGTGGTCCATTTGAATGAGAGCAATAAGCACCGAATGCATCAGAATGGCCTTGAAGTAAAACTTCAGATCTGAGAAACCAAGGAGAGGAAAACCAGGCCGCACGAGCAAAATGACAAAGGAAGAAAAGATGAAACTCATCCTCCTGCCGACCACATCGACAACATATCGAGAAATGTGAATCGAGAAACGACCAAGACGCAAGCCAGAGAGGTAAAGCCTTTCTAAGTAATCTCCGTGCAAAAGTTTGCACCCTAGGAAGCATAGTTTTTGTTTCCAAATCAACTTAAGAAGATTTTTCAAATCCAAGGAATAGCAACAGCACATTTCGGGATTAGTATAAATCTGCTGCAAACTAAGCTTGTAAGCAGACTTTGCGAGCAAAGGCCATTAGGAGTAAGATCCCAACAAAGCAAATCCGGCCCATCATCATCAATAATATCAGTTTTAACAATGAGAGAAGCAATAGGCTGCCGAAAAAGCGAGAAAACGAAGTCCTGATTCCAAGTTTTTGCCCGGAAGCCAGAGATCTCGACTAAAGAGGGATAATCAAGCCAGCTTTGTGTGGAATGAGATGATCATGGATAGAATCCCAATGAGCACACCAAGGCATGCTCCAAATTGAAATGCTACCTTGAGTTAATTGATAGAAAGAATGAGCCTTAAGATTGGGTAACATTTTCAAAATAGAAGCCCAAAAAGCAGATTTAGGAGGAGTTGCAGTAGCTTTCCAAATAGAAGTATCATGAAAATACTTAGACTTAAGCACAAGATACAAGTGAGAAGAAGGAACTTTGGCTAACCTCCACACAAGCAGCCGAAGAAGGCTCTCATTAATGGCCTTGATTCTTTATGCCTGCACCACCTTCATCTTTAGAATTGCAAATATCCTTCCAAGCTCTAAGACAAAGACTCTTCTTAGAATCATTTTCTCGCACACCTGTCCACCAGAAGTTCCTAATAATAGTTGTGAGTTTAGCAATGAATTTCTTAGTAAACAAGATATTAGCCATATAATAGACAGGAATAGCCGAGAAAACCGAACGAATTAATTCAAGCCTAGCAGCATGAGAAAGCATGTTGGCTTTATAAGTGGGCAGCTTATTCAAAAATTTGTCAATATCAAAGTTATAAGCAGCAACTCTATTTTTAGCAGGAAGAACAAGCGGATGACCAAGGTGGGTGAAATTACTATCCAAATTAGAAACTGGAAAGATTTGCTTAATCTCCTGCATAGTAGTATTAGGGACATGAGAGCTCAAAAGAATGGCAGATTTGGCCCAGTTAGGCGTTTGGCCTGAGATAGAACAAAAGTGATGAATCAGATTGGCCATAGCATGAGCCTCTTGGAGAGTAGCCTGCCCACAAACCAACAAGTCATCAGCAAATAAGAGAGAGTGGATAGAGGGGCAATTTGGACCAAGAGAAATTCCATGAAGGTGATGAGCAACAAGCGCTTGTTAAGAGCAATAGATAATTCATTTATAGCAATTACAAATAAATACGGGGACATAGGACAACCTTGACGAATACCTCGAAAACTTTTAAACTTGTGCGAGGGCTGGCATAGGTGCTTGGTATGTCGTTTTTGGGCTGTACTCCCTCCGTCCGGAAATACTTGTCATTGAAATGAATGCATATAGATGTATTTTGGTTCTACATACATCCATTTTCATCCATTTTGATGACAAGTAATTCCGGACGGAGGGAGTAATTTTTACACTGGTTTTCTCATTTACACCTGTAATACGCCGGTATCCGATACAGACCAGTCTCCGTCGTTTTCCCCACTCTCGTCTCGCTCGAAACCTAGATCGAGGGCTGCGCGGCCGGGAGGCGCCGGCGCCGGTGTCCGCGACTGGTGAACCAATGCGTTCGCGACGGCGATCGTGGTGAGGCGCCGGCGACGTTGACCACGGTAGGGGTTAGGCTCGACGACAACGGCGACTCGCTCTTGACCTCGACGGGGACTCGCTCGCGTCGGCTTTGTTGACCGGAAGTCCTGACCGCGACGGCGACTCCCTCCTCTTCCAAGCGGCCTCCTCTGCTCCATCAAGGTATCTTCCTTCCTCTTCTGCCCCTCCTCCTCTCCTTCTCCTCCCCGTACCTTCCTCGGTCAGCCGGCGGCGGGGTGCTTCTCCTTGGAGTAAATCAAAAGCCTGGGAGCTGCGCACATATTACAGCCGGTTTGCAAACCCCAGCCAAGCACGGCTTACAACCAAAAGCAAATACAACTCGGTGGCATGTATTCGGTTGGAGACCAGTAAGTTACGGGTGTTAAACTTTACAGGTGTAGGAAAAATCCAACAATCCAAGCGGGGCCTTAGGCTGGCCCACGCATCGGCTCGCGTGAGTGGCCGGTTGGGTTACCTGGCGCAACAAGTGTCGATTAGGCCGTGTACGATGCTAGGTGCTTAGGAAGGTGTTTAGAAAAATAAACCGGGTTTTTTTTAAAGCATCGGTGCCTATTTTTATAGGAGAGACGCCTTTTTTTAAGGGACGATTTATTACTTAAGATGTTTAAGAAAGACGCTTAATTAAGCATCTACCCAGTACAAATAAGCACAGGTGCTTAAGAAAAGCCTGGTTTATTTCTTGAAACACCTCTCCTAATCACCTTACATTGTACAAGGCCTTAGGAGGTCTCGTGGAGTCGTGGTGCCTCCACCTCCGTGCCAGTCTATGCGCCCAGATCATCGGCGAGGGCACCACCTACACAGCGGCGGCCTAGTGCAATGAAACTGCATATTTGCATTCTGTGATCAAACCGTTTTTTACGAGGATGATCAAACAGTTTTTTCTGACCACTCCCTTCTTCTAATTTTGTGATCATAGTTGACACAATGATGGCTATCAAAGTGGAGTACGGAGTGAAAAAGAACTGGATGGGTGATCCATGTTTTCCGGCCAAATATCGATGGAATTGTGTGAATTGTAGCGAGTTAACTGATAACATTACGAGGATAATATCTCTGTAAGTACTATTTCGATGGTCTTTCATGTTGCCTGTGCAAATACGTAGCTTATTTATAAAGCGGGGCGAAAGCCTTTTTGGGTAATACGTAGCCTGTGCCTTGATGTTGGAATGCTAATTTTCATGCAGGGATCTATCCGATAGTAACTTGACTGGATTGGTATCTGATAACTTCACGTTGCTCACAGAACTCCTATTTTTGTAAGTAGTAGATAATGAGTATAACTATGGCTTCTACAAAATTGTTCCAAAAAGTTAGACTTATTCATAACCAACATGTTGACACTCAATTCTTGACTGATAATTAGTGGATGGTGGGGAAGTGTATAAAATGTGCATAATCGTTGCCTTGTAAAGCTAAATTTGATTATCCTAGGTCCATAATATCTGACATTTTCATTTGACATGAATGAGGAGCTCCTTCTACCTGTAGACATGAGGGAAGAACACCAACAGAAACCACTTGAGAGAACTTTTATTTGGATATTTGTTTGCAGTTGTTACGAAGCTAAGAACATCATTGAGTGTCTAAACTAGTACTGCTCACTTGCAACAGGGATTTGTCCCGCAACAATCTGAATGGTCCGATTCCGTATTCCCTCTGTAAAAGGAATGCAGGATCGCTCGTTGTCAGGTTTGGGTTTTATTCTTGAGGTTTCATTTCTGTGAATGTGCATTCGAACTGAACTTGAATGCATCTCTTTCTGTGCTCTTCAGGCAGCCGACTATTCAATATTGCTTTTTGTACTAAAGTATCTCCGAACTAATTGTCTAATGTAATTTCAATATTTCAGGTATGAATCTGGAGAAGATATGTGCAACAAAACAATAAGTTCACCTCCATCACGAAATAGAACAGCTATAGTATCTATCTCAGTAGTGGTTCCTATGGTGGTAGTGGCTGTACTTGTTCTTTCATATTTGATCTGGAGAGGGAAGAAAAAGCCCAAAAGTGTTGCTCTTCTCTTTGAATAACATGCAATTAAATCAAGCGATTATTACGGTCTACCATATTGAATGTTCTCTGTGATATAACTGACACTTGTTCAACCAGTTTCTACACATGATCCTCCCAAAGAGTCAGAGCTTCAGAGTGCTCTAGGAAGTACAAAAAGTCATGGGGATCACCTGCAAAATACTGAGAATCGTCGATTCACATACATGGAGCTGCAAAAGTTTACTAATAAGTTCGAACGGTTCATTGGACAAGGAGGTTTTGGGCTCGTGTACTACGGTCGTTTAGAAGACAATAGTGAGGTTGCTGTCAAGATGCGTTCTGAATCATCGTCTCACGGGCTGGATGAGTTCTTAGCCGAGGTAGTTTCTCCTTTGGTTGACAAAATTGCAGTTTGAAAGGAATTTTTGGCAAGCCGCTTTCACACTGAATTTACATGCAAATTAAGATATTTGCCCTCTGTTCTCTGTCTTGTTCTAGTTTCTTTGGTTGGTTACTGCTGGGAGAAAGATCATTTAGCACTGGTTTATGAGTACATGCCTCGAGGCAATCTTTGCGATCATCTGAGAGGTTTGTTCATTAATCGCAAATCTAAGTAGTATTGATTAAGAGAGATCAATCTTTGTAGCTGTCTTAAAATTCGATACAAATTCTATATGTGCTGTTTAAACTGGAGAGGCTATCTTGAATGGATTTAAGATATGTCAGTATCTAAAATAGTTTGAGGCTGCTTTAACAAAACATAGTTTGAGGCTACTACACCTGTTCCCTTTGAAAGACTACAATCTTCGGTAAGAGCTAGTCACAGTTGCATATTACTTCCCGTCCAGACAAAGTTGCGAAGTCCTAACAGTTGACTCATAAAGTAACATCCTTGTTTTAACCAATTTATTCAATTTCCAATGCACAAGAGCGTAATAGAATTTCAAAGAAACAAATATTGCACAAATGTATGAACGATGACCTATAAAGTTGTTCATACGGCACTGTTCTACTCCCTTTGTTCACTATTATAAGATGTTCTAACCTTTTTCTGAATCGGATTTATATAGACACGTTCTAGTGTGTTTGTTCACTCATTTCAATCCGTATGTAGTCCATATTGAAATATCCAAAACTTCTGATAATAGTGAATGGAGGGAGTAACTGTTACTATTCTCATATATGAAGGAAAACATGGTGATGAGACCTTGGACTGGGCAACACGTATACGAGTTGTGCTTGAGGCTGCACAAGGTATGATGTAATAAAAAAGATTATTGTTAGCTTAAGAGAATATGTTATAGATTGTTTGCTTTTCATTTCACTCAAGTTTTCTGAGACTTGTTTGATATGTTCAGGCCTGGATTATCTGCACAAGGGATGCAGCCTGCCAATAATTCACAGGGATGTGAAGACCAGCAATATTCTGTTAGGTCAAAATCTGCGGGCGAAAATAGCCGATTTTGGACTTTGTAAAACCTATCTTAGCGAAACACAGACTCACATATCAACCAATGCGGCTGGATCAGCGGGTTACTTTGATCCAGAGTATGTCTCTTTGTGCATATTGTAGTGTTTGTGTACCTTCTTTTTCATATAATGAGAAACAAAACAGATAAATAGATGGCATTGTGCGTAATCAGAATTTAGGTTTACCAAGATGTGTCTTATCTATTGTTTTTTAGGTACTACCACACTGGCAGGCTCACTGAGAGCAGTGATGTTTACAGCTTTCGTGTTGTTCTACTGGAGATAGCTACCGGCGGGCCTCCGATACTGCCAGGCCATGGCCACATTGTTCAGCGCGTTAAACAGAAGATGGCCACAGGTAACATCACCTCAGTCGCCGATGCACGGCTCGGTGGTGACTACGAGGTTACCTCCATGTGGAAACTAGTCGACACTGCCATCGCATGTACAGCAGATGCTGCTGTTGGAAGGCCAACAATGGCCACCGTGGTGGCACAGCTGAAGGAGAGCCTTGCATTGGAAGAAGCCCGCGTGGACAGCGCTGTCGGGGTAAGCCCGGTGAGTGATACCGTGGCCTTAGTGTCCACATTTATCCCATCGGCAAGGTGAAGCAGGGACTATACCCGGATTGGTCTCATGGCATCGTTGATGGATCTGTAAAGTTTTTAGTTTATGCCAAAAACAAGATGTGTTTGTATTATAATGGTGTATTTTTCTGTCTTTCTGGATATTTCCTTGTGTTAAACCAAACATTAGTGTCTTGTGCTTATAAAGAGTATGGTGCAATTGGTTTGCTTCTATTTGTGCAAGCAATGAGAGAGGGTGAAATTGCGGCCTCAGGTATAGAACTCCTGAATAGGCGGCTAGGGAGTGGTGCACGTCACGGTGGCTGGTGCCCTGGATCTCTCAAATCTGGACGCGGGGAGTTTGTGCCAAGGCGAAAGCCTAGCGCGATGGCGGGAAGTACACCCTTCCTGAAGGCGCCGATGCAGATTCTTCTCCTCTTCCCTGGTGCTCCGGGTAAAGAGAAAAACTCCATGGTTCTCTGCACCTTCATACGGGTGTGGACAGACCCTGTCGACCAATGAGTGCCTACAGTCACCCCGGACCTGCACGAAGTCGTGCCAACGTAGGTACTCAAAAGAGATAAGGAATCAGATAATGAAGGAATGAAGGTTGTTGGAGTGGAGTGTCAAACTCACATCTTTGGGAACCAATGAAGGCTGCTAGATGAGCAGAAAAGATGCAAGGAGCTACTAGGGAAGAGCCTCTTATAGAATGATATTGGTACAACACCAGTTACAACAACAAGCTTGTTGATTTGTCGGAACATAACCAAGCTCTTCACAACTGTGTTGAAGTAATTGTCTAGGAGATCATTAAGGAGTACACAGACTTCCGGAGGTGTCTGCTGGAACCAAAGAAAGTGGCTGCAGGTGGCCTCGAATCCTCGATAGTGATCCAGAGCAGTGCTAACGCATTTCAGATCAGAGGAGCTCCCCAAGTCCGCTATCACAAACTTCTTGAGAAAATCGAGTTCAATCTGTCATAATAGCGATCTTATTTTCCTTTAATAAGATAGAATAGATAGAGTAGTGGCGTCTGGTGGGGAGAGGTAGAATAGATAGAGTAATATCATGATGGCTAGGTTCTAGGTGGAGTAGGGCCAGGGAGGCGACAATTTGTGGCGCCCATACCTGCCAAGCTCTTGTAAATGAACTTTTCTCTCTACCTTAATATACTGACACGCAGATCTCTTGCGATGTCCTAGAAAAAAAATCTTATTTTTCTTTATGGTGTTATTTCAAAATTCAGTAATATAAGATATATACTATGATAAAATTCTTGACAAGGCAGTCTCCTGAAGCCAAATTTCAGGAAATACCTGAATAACGGAGTTGGAGCATAGCTAGTATACCTGAATGCTGGAGTTGGGAGCATAGCTAGTTTGCCCTTGGCCTTGACTCATGGCTTTGGTTGCAGCAGGGCTAACCTCCAGAGACTTTCAATCTGAGAGAGCAAGATTAGGAAGGAGATGGTAACGATGTACTGAAAGTTCAGCTCTTCTTTTTCTATGCGTACTGGGGATAGATGTTCTGGCTGCCTATCGAGTGGAACAATAGGAGTCAACATCTTTTTTTTTTATGCCCGGCTCCGGCGAGGGAGGGGCGATGACGGCGGCGCGTCTTCGGCTCGTTTCAGTGCTTGTAGTCGTCGCTAGGTGGTCTATGAATTTGGATGTAATTTTTACTATTTATGGTGTTCGTTGTACTGCCATGATTGAAGATGAATAGATCGACAGTATCCCGCAAAAAAAAAACATGCTTATCAATCTTAATTAGGGACAGCTGATAGAAAGGTTTACTGAAAGATTAGGTAAAATTCAAATCAGGATATATAATACATCAACAACCTGCCACTACTAGAGTTTGTTTTATACCGGCAGACTTGTTATTTTGATGCCATGGCTTCGCTTGCACTGGAAGTTCAATTCTTCTTTTCTATGCTCAACTGGGGATGACTGTGCTGGCTGCTTATTGGGGGCAGTAAAAGTGTCAACGTGCTTCTCAATCTGTTATCAGTCACTACTATTAGGGCCAGCTAGAATAAGAACTTGTCACTACTAGAGAGGATATTTGTTTAGACCAGCAGAATTGTTATTTGACATGGTTAAATTTTAGTGGCTCTTCCAGTTGAGCATAGCAATAGAATATTAATCGAACTTCCAGCATTTTTTACCATAATTCCAGCACATTATTAGCATTACCACAAACACCATGGGCTTTACTGAATAAGAACAATAAATTGGAGTGTTCAAATATTGTCATGGATCACACAGTGAATATTACAGTAGTGCCAAACCGTGAATTATCACCAAGACTAACAGCATGCATTTAGTAAGGAGCTACATGAACAAATAACACAATTGATATCTTTCCGTGAGAAAAGAGAACTCTATTGATTACTAAGAATAAGTGTTACAATCTCAAGCAGTCTGAGCACTTAGTTTCAGTTCTGTTTCTGCTGTTATCCTCCCTCCAATCTCTTGTAAGTTTTTTTTTTGTGTTTCATTCCTAATCTCCTGATCGAATAGAATCTTTGGAAACAAATAACACGTTACGACTGTTTTGCCACAAAAAAGAGAGTAAGTGTTACAATCTCGAGCAGTTAACTGACCAGCATAACTTAACCTTTGAAGAAGTCAAACATCACAGTGTTTTGTACATGTAATTAGCTAGTTGACTCAGTTCTTGGGCAGCAGCATTTGCCAATGGATATAAATGACAGTTCATTCAAAACTGTTTGTGCCGTACGAAAGTTGACATGCATTCATTGCCACCTTTTGAAATGTCAAGATGCACTATTATCTCTTAAGAGGGGTATCACAGGTGAGCATTCTACATACCAAGCATAAACATCGAAGGAAACTAATTGTTCTCATCAAATGGGGTGTACCTTACAAAAACCCAACAAGTAGAAAAATAGCAGTTACCTGGCCATGCCTTCCCAAGTGATGCGACGAGCGTAGCTCACAGGCTCCATTGCCGGGACAAAGAAACAAAGCTAGCAGAGGAATGCCCATAGATGCGCCCAGACTTGAAGAACTCAGAGGGAGGCGCTGGTACATCACAGATTAAAGACCCTGTACGTTGCCTTAAGACCTCCTCCAACTTGCAAATCAAGTTACATTTGCATTATACCTGCTTGAACATCCTCCTGGAACCCTCCTATGAACCAACAGACCTGCTCAACCTCTTAAGAGGTACTCCCTCTGTCCCATAATATAAGAACGTTTTCAAGCCAACAAAGCTTGAAAAACGTTCTTATATTATGGGATGGAGGGAGTAGTAACAGGGTACAAAGCCTTAAGAGACGTTCGGCCCGACGCCTGGACACTACTATCCATCTATCTTTCTCACAGAGCAGTGTGTCAACGACATGTCCATCCAACTCGGATTCCCCCACAAAGCCATGTTGCCAAGCAATAGAACTTCTTGCACAAGACAACCTGTCAGTGTGACCTGCACAAGCGACTCCGCCATGAGGAGGGTACACCGCATTTCATCGAACTGGTGGCGGGCAGACCAGCCGATCCAAGTCCTACTTCCAGTTCTCCTTTTTCTTTTGTTTTTAGCAATCTGGTTATGCTTTTGCCATTCGAACTTGTGAGTGTATTTAGCTTATGTTCATATTAGTTTAGCTTAGCCCAGACCAAGTGCACCTAGACCTAGATCGACTTCTGTGAATTTCTAGATCTTTCTGTGATAAGAACATTCACTAAAGTTGGAGCATCACATAATTTATATGGATCATACGGCGAGCAGTACTAGTAGGGGCCATCGGTACTTTGATCTACCGTCTTCTTCAATCTCATTGCAGTTACTAAAACAGATGCAAGACACAAACTCAGGCAGAATTTGCATGCGCAATACATCACAATGTTTTATAGGCCTAGCTAGCTGAGCAAGTTGGTGGGCAACAACATTCTGCTAATCTATATAAATGATAGTTCATTCTTAATCTCTTGAGTGTCGATGAATATCTTCACAGAACACCATACAGGATGTAGTTTACACAATGAAGTTAGCACACATTGTCACCTCAAATAAAGCAATAAACCTAACCAAATGTGATGTACTATAAAGTACCTGATAATCATGCCTTTACAAGGGATACAGCCAGCATAGCTCGTGGATTTCTAGCACGCTCATCTTGCATGCTGCCCTCGAGGCTCCAGCGCCGCTCCGCGGTCCTCACAAATTCATCCATGACCTCGCCAAAATGCTCGACTATTATCGGCTCATATATGGTTCTCAGATAATTCACAAACGAGCTTGGGGTGAAGAGCATGCTGTCCATATCAGTTGTAGTGTCATATACCCGCATATCCCTGATAGAAAAGGAGCCCTCGTCTTGGATGATCTCCCTCAGCTCTTCACCAGAGGGTCCATACACCGGCGCATAGAAAGAATCAAACTTCGCTTTGTCGATCACACCCTGTCAACCATACCATAAGATCGGGAGTTCAATTACTCACACGTTCATTCGAAAATGATAAAATGCAATACTAGAAAAAAAATGTACCTCTAAGGCCATGACACTTAGAATCTGAACTAGAGTTTCCCAAAGGTGAAAGAATTTGGAGGCTTTTACATTAGAAGGCCGCCCTACAAGGGAAACAACCATTCGGCCTCCTGGGACCAATTCTTTGGCTCTCAGCTCCAGGAAAAGTATGAAATCTTTCCTGAACTGGCGTGCATATGCCTCACGGACCATAGGGAGTCTTTCACGCCTAGCATGCTCATCCATGTCCTACGCAGGGATCTGGTTCATCGTCAGATCTTCGGGAGCCTGCGAGGATAAGGTTTCTTTTACAAAATCAACAAGTAATGCAATGGATAGATCCATTGAAGGGTGGTAAATTCACACCATGGAGAGCCAATGCAAGCTGTTGGATGAGCAGACAAGATGCAAGGAGTCACTAGTGAAGAGCCTCTCGTAAAATTACCCCGGTGCTACACCGGTCACAACAACAAGCTTGTTGTTATTTTGACGGAGCATGGCCAGGCTCTTCACCACCGTGTTGAAGTCATTGTCAGGAAGGTCATTGAGGAGCACACACACTTCGGGTGTGGTTGCTGGAACTGAAGGCAGTGGTTGATGATGGCCTTGACGGCAGTCGATACCAGTGCTAGCGCATTTGGGCCATAAGAGCAGCCCAAGTCCGCAATCAGCGTCTTTTCGGGGAACAAGGTGCTTCTGCTGCCGCACAAGCCAATGATGGCCGCTTCTATCAGGGGCTTCATCCTGTTATGCTGAGTGTTCTACAATCGAGTTATAATTCTTCAGAAAATCGAGTCTAATATAGCTAAGTGTCATGATTTTTTAACTTCCCTGATTCTTCTTTTAAATGTCAGTAACATAGGCTATATTGTGAACAAGTACTTGACGAAACAGTTTTGAAAAGCCAAGTGTCAAGAACAGATCAACATGCCACAGAAACAGTATTAGTGAACTAATCGAGAGGGGAACACACCTGGATACTGGAGTTGTGTGCATAGCTTGTTTCCCCTTGTTCTTGATTCATATGCACCATCTGTTTGGAGGCTATGGCTTTACTTGGAGCAAGGCTAAACACCAGATCTTGGATCTGCAGGAATCAAATTAGGATGACAACGCTGAAAAAGTACCGGAGTTCAATACTTCTTTTGTCTATGATCAACGGGGATGTCGTTTCTGGGCTTCTGGCTGCTTATCAGCAGCAATAGTAGAGCCAGCATGCTTTCTTATTTTCTTTCTTCGGACCAGACAATGGAAAGGCTGAAAGATTGGTCAAATTCAGATCCGGATATAATACTAACAACCTGTCACTCGCAGATTAGATTAGCAGACTTGTTCTTCTGATCGGGTTACATTGTTTCGCATAGGATCCAGTGGGAATAATAAAATTAATAACCTGTCACTAGCAGAGGCATTATTATTTCTAGATTAGCAGACTTGTTACTCTGATCTGGTTAAATTGTTCAGCATGGGATCCAATGGAAGAAGAGAAACATTTCAGACATTTTAAAGCAGCACAGAAGCAACCTTTTTTATTTTGGAGTGGCGTAGATTTTTCATTTTATTTACAGTGACTGTGCACTTGAATTTATATTTAGTGCTAATGCTGCTATACAATATTTGAAATTGCCACTGGACACAAGCAATTATACAACTAACGCATACATCAGGCAGCAAAATAACGAACTACCATTCAGCCTTCAAATAGTGATGCATCAGAACTGAAAACTAAATGGCAGAATATCATGACAAAACCTAGAAACTTTTTGATATTTTTCACAGAATTATCATATGAAAAGTAGATGATTTACATCCTAAAAACTTCAACGTCAAGCTTAATTCCATTGTGAGATAAAGAGAAAAAAATCAGTCGATACACCATGCCTGGGCATTTGGTCGAGCACCTTGCGAGCAGCGCCCAACAAACGTTCACCCAATAGTACCCTGATCACTAGGCAAGAGTGCAGCCTCATAGGTGGGCGCTTTCGCCTTGATGTGGCTCTCTATCCTCATACTTTCTCCTGGAATACGGCGCAGAGGACCCGAGGAGGCGAGGCCATATCGCACGCGCAGCAGAACTACTTTGAGCGCCATCGTAGTGTCTCGCCGGAGCACCTCCACGGCTCCACCGTGTCCATGTGAAGGGAAGGGTGGGGGAAGGGGTGGGGTGTGTACGCGGAGACAGCCTGCCTGAGGAGGGAGCGAATGCGGCATTTCGTCGAACTGAGCGGCGAAGCGAAGACCAAAGTGCGTCCTACTTCCGGTTGTACATCATCAAACTGTTTCCCTTTCAGTAGGAAAGTTTTGTTTATGAGTTTGTTTAGAACACATTTTTAAACTGATGCCCACTTTATTTGTGATTTATTTTTTCCTAATTTTTTTTATTGCATTATATATTTGTGGGAGCTTAAATTATCCTTAAAAATATCTAAATGTAAGTTAGACAAACTGTTAGTTTAATGTTAGGCAATTAAGCAAAAGAATGCTCGAACAGTTTCTGTAAAAGCCAAAAATATAAGAGTCCCACTATGAATCAGCACAACTCCCTCGTCATCTAGGGAGAGATGGCCCATCCTCTAAACATTTCCGTAAAACTGTCACATGATACGTCTTTAACGTATCTATATTTTTTATTGTTCCATGCTATTATATTATCTGTTTTGGATGTTTAATGAACTTTATTATGCATTTTTATATTATTTTTGGACTAACATATTAACTGAAGGCCCAGTGCAAATTGTTGTTTTTTTGTTTATTTCAGTGTTTCGCAGAAAAGGAATATTAAACGGAATCCAAACGAAATAAAACCTTTGCGAGGATCGTTTTTGGAACAAACGCAATCCAGAAGACTTGGAGTGGACGTCAAGTAAGCAACGAGGCGGCCACGAGGTAGGAGGGCGCGCCCCCCACCCTCGTGGGCCCCTCGTGGCTCCACCAACCTACTTCTTTCGCCTATATATACTCATATACCCTGAAAACATCCAGGAGCACCACGAAACCCTATTTCCACCGCCGCAACCTTCTGTACCCGTGAGATCCCATCTTGGGGCCTTTTCCGGCGCTCCGTCGGAGGAGGAATCGATCACGAAGGGCTTCTACATCAACACCATAGCCTCTCTGATGATGTGTGAGTAGTTTATCACAGACCTTCGGGTCCATAGTTATTAGCTAGATGACTTCTTCTCTCTCTTTGGATCTTAATACAAAGTTCTCCTCGATTCTCTTGGAGATCTATTCGATGTAATTCTTTTTGCAGTGTGTTTGTCGAGATCCGATGAATTGTGGGTTTATGATCAAGATTATCTATAAACATTATTTGATTCTTCTCTAAATTCTTATATGCATGATTTAATATCTTTGCAAGTCTCTTTAAATTATTAGTTTGGTTTGGCCTACTAGATTGATCTTTCTTGCAATGGGAGAAGTGCTTAGTTTTGGGTTCAATCTTGCGGTGTCCTTTCCCAGTGACAACAGGGGCAGCAAGGCGCGTATTGTATTGTTGCCATCGAGGATAAAAGGATGGGGTTTATATCATATTGCTTGAGTTTATCCCTCTACATCATGTCATCTTGCCTAATGTGTTACTCTGTTTTTATAAACTTAATACTCTAGATGCATGCTGGATAGCGGTCGATGTGTGGAGTAATAGTAGTAGATGCAGAATCGTTTCGGTCTACTTGTCACGGACGTGATGCCTATATTCATGATCATGCCTAGATATTCTCATAACTATGCACTTTTGTATCAATTGCTCGACAGTAATTTGTTCACCCACCGTAGAATATGTTATCTTGAGAGAAGCCACTAGTGAAACCTATGGCCCCTGGGTCTATCTTTCATCATATTATTTTCCTATCAACTAGCTATTTCTAGCATCGTTTATTTTGCAATCTTTACTTTCCAATCTATACAACAAAAATACCAAAAATATTTATCTTATTATCTTTATCAGATCTCACTTTTGCAAGTGGCCATGAAGGGATTGACAACCCCTTTATCGCATTGGTTGCAAGGTTCTTGATTGTTTGTGCAGGTACTAGGGATTTGCGTGTAGTCTCCTACTGGATTGATACCTTGGTTCTCAAAAACTGAGGGAAATACTTATGCTACTTTGTTGCATCACCCTTTCCTCTTCAAGGGAAAACCAGCGCATGCTCAAGAGGTAGCATCACATCAATGCGCCGTCGCCGGAATCCGCCGCGCCGCTGCTGGACTTATTGCGACACCGTCGTCGCCACCGACTTTCGTGATGCCGCCACAGACCACTGCAGCCAACGTCAATCATCGTCGTCGCATGCCTACCCGTCGGCCCGCCACAGACCGCCGACGTCGCACCGCCCACTCGCAAGCCCGACCACCACAATCCGTTGTCCGCGGCCGCCGGAGCCCCCCGCCACCAAATACCATTTTTAAGGAAAGATTTTTAGAGGAACTGCAAAAGCGGCTCACCTGTCGACCTCCCCAAGATTATATGGACACGACATAACATAAAACCATGTTTAGAGAGAGTTTTTTACGCGAACTGTTGGTCATGCTCTAACACCCGGTTTGGTAGCGTTTGGGCAGAAAATGGGACATGATGAGAGTAAGGGTGATACGTCTCCAATGTATCTATAATTTATGAAGTATTCATGCTGTTATATTATCATCCTTGGATATTTTACAATCATTTTATAGCAAATTTATATTATTTTTTGGGACTAACCTATTGACATAGTGCCCAGTGCCAGTTGCTGTTTTTTGCTTGTTTTTTTACTTCACAGAATCAGTACCAAACGGAGTCCAAACGCAGCGAAACATTTTGGAGATTTTTTCTGAACCAGAAGACACCCTGTGGGCCAAAGAAGTACCAGAGGGGAGGCCCGAGGTGGGCACAACCCACCTGGGCGCGCCAGGAGGCCAGGCGCTCCCAGGGGGGTTGTGCCCCCCATGGTGACCTCCCTCACCGCCTCTTCGCCCTATAAATTTCCAAATATTCCAAAAACCCTAGGGAGTCAATAGATCAGAAGTTCTGCCACCGCAAGCCTCTATAGCCACGAAAACCAATCTAGACCCCGTTCCAGCACTTCACCGGAGGGGAAATCATCAGCGGTGGCCATCATCATCATCCCTATGGCCACCTTGATGAGGAGGGAGTAGTCCACCCTCGGGGCTGAGGGTTTGTACTAGTAGCTATGTGTTTAATCTCTCTCTCTCTCTCTCTCTCTCTCTCTCTCTCTCTCTCGTGTTCTTGATGACACGATCTTGATGTATCGCGGGCTTTGTTAATATAGTTGGATCATATGGTGTTTCTCCCTCTCTATCTTGTTGTGATGAATTGAGTTTTTCCTTTTGGATTTTGTTTTATCGGATAGAATATTTTTATGGATTTGAGAGCACTTGATATATGTCTTGCATATGAATACCCGTGGTGACAATTGCGTATTATATTGATTCACTTGATATATGTTTTGGCACTCAACTCGCGGATTCCCGAGGTGACATTAGGGTAATCTATTATAGGGGTTGATGCACGTTTTCGTCCTTGTTTCCCCGGTAGAAATCTTGGGGCACTCTTTGAGGTTCTTTGTGTTGGATCGAGTATTATGAATCTGAAATTGTTTGATGAGTATCATATAATTAACTCATGGATACTTTTGGTGACATTGGAGTATCTAGGTGACATTAGAGTTAGTTGATGTGTATCATATGGTGTTATTTTGGTACGAACTCTTGGATAGATCGAACGGAAAGAACAACTTTGCGTTATTTTAGTACGAACTCTTGAATAGATCGAATGGAAAGAATAACTTTAAGGTGGTTTCGTACCCTACAAACAATTTCTTCTTATATTCTCCGCTAGATAAGAACTTTGGAGTGATTCTTCATCACACGTTGAGGGATGGTTATATGATCCAATTATATTAGCATTGTTGAGATATTGCACTAGCGAAAGTACGGACCCTGGGCCTCATTTTGAAGCATTGCAATACCGTTTGTGCTCATTTTTGTTACTTGCTACCTTGCTATTTTTTATTGTTCCTATTACAAAAATCAATATATACTATCATTACTACACTTGTATCATCATCTCTTTGCCAAATTAGTGCACCTATACAATTTACTATTGTATTTGGTGTGTTGGGGACACAAAGAGACTTTTTGTTATTTGGTTGCAGGGTTGTTTGAGAGAGACCATCTTCATCCTACGCCTCCCACGGATTGATAAACCTTAGGTCATTCACTTGAGGGAAAGTTGCTACAGTCCTATAAAAATCTACGCTTGGAGGCCCAACACGAGTATACAAGAACAAGTTGTGTAGTAGACATCAAGCTCTTTTCTGGCGCCGTTGCCGGGGAGGTGAGTGCTTGAAGGTATATCTTTAGATCTTGCAATTGAATCTTTTAGTTTCTTGTTTTATCACTAGTTTGGTTTATAAAAGATAACTAAAAATTGGAATTGAGGTTGCCTCATATTATTCGTCTTTATCATGTCTTTCTTGAAAATGATGGAAAGGAAAATTGTGCTCAGTTGATAGAAGAAGAATTCAATAAAATGTTTGGCATGAAATATTTGAATGATGAGCATGATTGCAATGTTGTTAGTATGAATTCTTTGATTATGCATGATGATAATGATATGCAAAACCATAAGCTTGGGGATGCTATGTTTGATGAAGATGATATTTTTAGTCCCCCCAAGTTTTGATGAGAAAGTTTATTATGATGAAAGCATGCCTTCTATTTATGATTATTATATTGACGAAAGTAGATTTGGTGAGGTCATGACTTTATTTAATGATGAACCCACTATTTCGGGAGAGGTTTCAATTGATTATGAGAACAAAGTTGCTATCTATGATGGTTATGGTGATGACATGTATGCTATAAAGAATAATGATATCCCTGAAATTTGTCATCATGATTTTAATTTTCAGTTGGATTGTGCCAATCAAGTTTCCCATGATAGTTATCTTGTTGAGTCTGCTCCCACTACTATTCATGAGAATAAATTTGCTTATGTGGAGAGTAATAAAAAATTTATGCATGTGGATCATGAAAAGAATGCTTCATGTGATAGTTATATTGTTGAATTCATTCATGATGCTACTGAAAATTACTATGAGAGAGGAACATATGCTTGTAGGCATTGCAATAATATCAAGTTTCCTCTCTATGTGTTAAAAATCTTGAAGTTTTGCTTGTTTTGCCTTCCTATGCTAGTTGATTCTTGTTCCTATAAATTGTTTGCTCACAAAATCCCTATGCATAGGAAGTGGGTTAGACTTAAATGTGCTTGCCATGTGATTCATGATGCTCTCATTATGATTCAATTCTTTGCTTTTTTTCCGAGCATCATTGAAATCATCATGCCTAGCTAAAAAGGCGTTAAATAAAAGTGCTCGTTGGGAGACAACACAACACTTTTACCTACTGTTTTTGTGTTTTCACATGATTAAGCTACTGTGTTAATCATGTTTTATAGCGTTTGTTTCAATAAAGTAGCAAGTATAGCCTTTGGGATAGTGTCGATGATAGTTGACTTGATTCTGTGCAAAAACAGAAACTTTGCGCCCAGTAATAGAATTATTTAAATTCACTAGAATGTGATAAAATTCTGAATTTTCTACAGATGATTGATACACAATTTTTCTACGTTTTCCTAATTTTTCAGAATTTTTGAACATACAGGAGTATGGTCATTGTCCAGATCATTACAGATTCTGTTTTCAATGCATAGTTTGCTTGTTTCCTAGTTTCTATGGCTTATATTGCTCAATATAAATTTTGGAAATGATAAGGTACAGTAGGAATTGTGTGAGAACAATTATGAATCTTGTCTTTGACAGTACCAAAGTGAATGATTTGTCTTTATCTTACTAACCTATCTCATGAAGTTCCGTTAAGTTTTGTGTGATTGAAGTTTTCAAGTTTTGGGTGAGATGTTGATGACCCACAAGTATATGGGATCAATTGTAGCCTTTTTTATAAGTAAGAGTGTCGAACCCAACGAGGAGCAGAAGGAAATGACTAGTGGTTTTCAGCAAGGTAATTTCTGCAAACGCTGAAATTGTAAGTAACAGAATATTTTGATAGCAAGACAATTTGTAACGAGCAAGTACTGATAGTAGTAACAAAAGTGAAGCAAGGTAGCCCAATCCTTTTGAGGTAAAGGACAGGCCAAAACGGTCTCTTATAATAAGCAAAGCGTTCTTGAGGGTACACGGAAGTTTAATCTAGTCACTTTCATCATGTTGATTCGATCCGTGTTTGCTACTTTGATAATTTGATATGTGGGTGGACCGGTGCTTAGGTGTTGTTCTTACTTGAACAAACCTCCTACTTATGATTAACCCCCTCGCAAGCATCCGCAACTACGAGAAAAGTATTAAGAATAAATTCTAACCAGAGCATTAAACTTTTGGATCCAATCGGTCCCTTACGGAATAGCGCATAAACTAGGGTTTAAGCTTCTGTCACTCTCGCAACCCATCATCTAATAACTACTCCACAATACATTCCCTTAGGCCCAAATATGGTGAAGTGTCATGTAGTCGATGTTCACAAGACACCACTAAGGGAATCACAACATACATACTATCAAAATATCGAACACATATTAAGTTCACATGATTACTTGCAACAAGATTTATCCCGTGACCTCAAGATCAAAAGTAACTACTCACAAATGATAATCATGCTCAAGATCAGAGGGGTATTAAATAGCATATTGGATCTGAACATATAATCTTCCACCAAATAAACCATATAGTAATCAACTACAAGATGTAATCAACACTACTAGTCACCCAAAAGCACCAATCTATAGTTCCGGTACAAAGATTGAACACAAGAGATGAACTAGGGTTTGAGAGGAGATGGTGTTGTTGAAGATGTTGATGGAGATTGCCCTCCCCAAGATGGGAGAGTTGTTGGTGATGATGATGACGATGATTTCCCCCTCCGGGAGGGAAGTTCCCCCGGCGGAATCGCTCCGCCGGAGGGCAAAAGTGCTCCTGCCCAAGTTCCGCCTCGAGACGGCGGTGCTCCGTCCCGAAATCTCTCCTTATTTTTTCTAGGTCAAAATGACTTATATAACAGAAGATGGGCACCGAAGGTGGGCTGGGCTGAGCACAACCCACCAGGGCGCGCCTGGGGGGCAGGCGCCCTGGTGTCTTGTGCTCACCAGATGGCCCCCTTCGGTGGTTATTTGCTCCAATATTTCTTATTTATTCTATAAAAAATCCTCGTGAAGTTTCAGATCATTTGGAGCTGTGCAGAATAGGTAGCCTGACGTAGCTTTTTTAGGTCCAGATTTCCAGCTGCCGGAATTCTCACTCTTTGTGTGTACCTTGCATATTTTGAGAGAAAAGGCATTAGAATTACTCCAAAAAGCATTATTATGCATAAAAACATTATAAGTAACAGTAGGTAAACATGATGCAAAATGGACGTATCAACTCCCCCAAGCTTAGACCTTGCTTGTCCTCAAGCGAAAACTGAAATCGAAAAACATGTCCACATGCTTAGAGAGAGAGGTGTCGATAAAAACAAAATACAGACATAGAAGTATCATGTGAACTATTATAATAGCAACAAACTTTAACATAAAACTTTTATCATAGACTTCTCATGAATAAGTAATAATTCATCACACCACCGAAGTATAAAGCATAAACTCTACTGGAAACCAACAAACTATGTTCTCAGTCAACTTTGCAACTACAATTCATCATCTTTTTAGGAAGGGTCACGTATCGGAGCCTTTAGGCAAGTCCACATACTCAACCATCATATAGTATTCTATGATTGCTAACACTCATAGCATACACATGAGCAAAATGTTTCAACCGGACACATAGAAAGATAGGGGCTTATAGTTTCGCCTCCCAACGTATTCACCTCAAGGGTGATGTCAACAATAATAACTCATGCTTCCCATATTCAACTGGACATATGTGCCTAGATCTTTCCTCACCACATGATGCTTGCTAAAGGAGAAAAATAAAAAGGAATAGAGAGAAAAACTTTGACTCTTGCATAAAAGTAAAAGATAGGCCCTTCGCAGAGGGAAGCGGAGGTTGCCATGCGCTTATTTGTTTGTATGCTCAACCCCTTAGTGCAAAAGAACATTACGTTATATTGCCCCTTATGATAGCAACCTTTATTATGCAGTCTGTCGCTTTTATTCTTTGCTATCACAAGTTTGTACAATGCTCAATTTTCTCTTACACTAAATGATCTAACACATTTAGAAGTAATTTTTATTGCCTTATTGCACCGATGACAACTTACTTGAGGGATCTTGCTCAATCCCTAGGTAGGTATGGTGGACTCTTGAAAATAAGATTTGGGTTTAAGGGTTTTTGGATGCACAAGTAGTATCTCTACTTAGTGCGGAATTATTGTCTAGCAAAGATGGGGGGCAAGCACCACATGTTGAAGGATCTATGACAATATAACTTCTATGTAAATATGAACTAACTTAAATCATTACGTTGTCTTCCTTGTCCAACGTCAACAGTTTTGGCATATAATATTTTGATGGGGGCTCACAATCACAAAATATTTTCAGCATAACGTATTTGTATGTGAATCTTCTCTTCCCTTATTAATTCTTTCATGAGTTGCATCATTGACCAATGCTATGTTTGTCAATCTCTAATAAAATTTTCTACTTATGCTTTTCCTTATGTGGTGTCATTACCTACCATAAGATTAGCATATGATCTTAATAATTATTTCCTTTCTTTTTATTGGAACATGAAAGTAAAGAAAGCAAAAACTCAAACTAAACTTTATTATATATCTCGCACACGGTTACAAAGATAGATCACTAAGCAAACTCTCAAAAAGAAAGGATCGAACTAAACTTTTATTCATCTAAAGCAAAAGATACCTAAGGATCGAACTAAAATAAGTAAAGGCACAAGATAGTGGGGGTGATACGATACCGAGGCACCTCCCCCAAGCTTGGCGGAAGCCAAGGGGAGTGCCCATACCCGATACTCAATTTTCTTTTAGTAATGAAGAAGAAGGTGGTGATGAAGTAGAGGCGATCTTGTCCTCGGATTTCCATGGTAGAGGTCCACCATCATAAGAGGAAGAATGAGTCTCACGGGTCCTGCAACTGGCAGCCAAACTCATACCTTTAAACCTCGCCTCATATTCAAAGACTTGGTTTTGGAGATAGCAGATCTGTCTTTGGAGGAAGTTGATTTGCTCGTTGAGGGTGAAGACGATGTCCTTCATGGACTTGCCATCCACCTTGAGATCATGGGTAAAGTCCGTGATCATGAGGTGATTGGCATTGAGTCCACACTCCACCATCCCTTTGCACCGGAGGACCTCCTGCTCCATAGCTTCAAGCCTGGCCTCCACGGTTCCCGTTCCCTTGGGTCCTTGCACATCGTGGATGTGAAGCACCCCCTCATGCATCTGGATGACCTGAGGGTGCTGCACCACCTCCCGCAAATATGGGTTGATGACGTTCTTGAAGAACTTGTCCTTAGAGGAGCTTGAAGCGGCCATGGTAGATGGGATCTGTCAAGAAACAGCTAGGAAAGAAAACAGAAGATTTCTCCGTGATATGCTGGTCAATAGGTTCGGGGGGTATATAAAGATTTTTTATCTTGGGAAACAAGCAAACGGAAGAAAAACAGAGTCCGGAAGGTACCCCAGGTGGGCACAACAGCCCACCTAGGCGCGCCTGGCTTGGTGTCTTGTGCCCACCAGGGTCACCTTCCCAGTAGTTTCTTATTTTCCTAATTTTTTTATATTCCAAAATGGACAGAAAATACTTTTGCAGATTTTTCGGAGTCCGTTTACTTACCGTATCATGTACCTCCTCTTTTTCACGATTCTGGAGTGTTCCAGAAGGTTTCTTTTATGTGTTCTTCCGGTGTCATAGTTTGGATAATATTGCTTTCAACATAATGGGCGTACCTGAGATATAATATTTTATTTGTTTCCCATTAACAACCTTCAAGTTAGTACCTTCGGCATTATTTATTTTGATAACTCCAGACCAATAAACCTCCGCGATAACATAGGGTCCTTCCCATTTGGAGAGGAGTATTCTTGCAAAGAACCTGAAACGAGAGTTGTACAAAAGAACATATTCTCCAACTTTGGACTCACGCTTTTGGATTCTTTTATCATGCTATCTTTTAACTTTTTCTTTAAATAACTTGGCATTTTCATAAGCTTGGGTTCTCCATTCATCTAATGAGCTAATATCAAATAACCTCTTTTCACCGGCAAGTTTGAAATCATAGTTGAGTTCTTTTATTTCCCAATAAGCTTTATGTTCTAACTCAAGAGGCAAATGACAAGCTTTTCCATAAACCATTTTATAAGGAGACATACCCATAGGATATTTATATGTTGTTCTATAGGCCCAAAGTGCATCATCTAATTTCTTAGACCAATTCTTCCAGGACCTACTGACAGCCTTTTGCAAAATTAATTTTATTTCTCTATTGCTAAGTTCAACTTGACCACTAGACTGAGGATGATAGGGTGATGCAATTCTATGGTTAACATCATACTTAGCAATCATTTTACGGAAAGCGCCATGAATAAAGTGTGAACCACCATCAGTCGTTAAATATCTAGGAACTCCAAACCTTGGGAAAATAACTTCCTTAAGCATTTTAATAGAGGTGTTGTTATCAGCACTACTAGTTGGAATAGCTTCTACCCACTTAGTAACATAATCAATAGCAACCAATATATGTGTATACCCATTAGAGGAAGGAAAAGGTCCCATGTAATCAAAACCCCAAACATCAAATGGTTCAACAACAAGTGAAATAATTCATAGGCATTTCTTGATGCTTACCGATATTACCTATTCTTTGACATTCATCACAAGATAAGACGAACTTACGAGCATCCTTGAAAAGAGTAGGCCAATAAAACCCATATTGTAATACCTTGTGAGCAGTTACGTCTCCGCATGATGTCCTCCATAAGCTTCAGAGTGACATTTTCGTAGGATTTGTTCATGTTCATGCTCAGGTACACAACGTCTAATAATACCATCTACTCCTTCTTTATAAAGATGTGGGTCATCCCAAAAGTAATGTCTTAAATCATACAAGAATTTTCTCTTTTGTTGGTATGTAAAGCTAGGTGGTAAATATTTAGCAACAATGTAATTAGCATAGTCAGCATACCAAGGAGTGTTATGAGAAACATTTATTGCAGCTAACTACTCATCAAGAAAACTATCATCAATAAGTAGTGGGTCATCAAGGACATTCTCCAACCTAGACAAGTTATCAGCTATGGGGTTCTCTGCTCCTTTTCTATCAGTGATATGTAAATCAAATTCTTGTAGCAAAAGAACCCATCGAATAAGCCTAGGTTTAGCATCTTTATTTTTCATAAGATATTTAATAGCAGTATGGTCGGTGTGAACAATTACTTTTGAATCAACAATGTAAGATCTAAATTTATCACAAGCAAACACCACTTCTAGCAATTCCTTTTCAGTAGTAGCATAATATCTTTGAGCACTGTCTAGAATTTTACTAGCATAATGAATAACATTTAGTTTCTTATCACTCTTTGTCCTAGAACAGCACCAACAACATAATCACTAGCATCACACATAATTTCAAAAGGCAAGTTCCTGTCAGGTGGTTGAGCAATAGGTGCAGAAATTAAGGCTTTCTTGAGTGTTTCGAAGGCTTCTAAACAATCATCATCAAAAACAAAAGGAACATACTTTTGTAAAAGATTTGTAAGAGGCCTAGAAATTTTAGAAAAGTCTTTGATAAATCTCCTATAGAAACCACCATGACCTAAGAAACTACGAATACCTTTGATATCTTTAGGAAATGGCATTTTCTCAATTGCAATAACCTTAGCTTTGTCCACCTCAATACCTCTTTCAGAAATTTTATGGCCCAAAACAATACCTTCATTAACCATAAAGTGGCACTTCTCCCAATTCAAGACAAGATTTGTTTGCTCGCATCTCCGCAAAACTCTACCAAGATTGCTTAAACAATCATCAAAATACTTCCCATAAACAGAAAAGTCATCCATGAAAACTTCAACAATATTTTCTCAAAAGTCAGAGAATATAGCGGTCATACATCTTTGAAAGGTAGCAGGTTCATTGCATAAACCAAAAGGCATACGCTTATAAGAATAAGTTCCAAAGGGACAAGTGAAAGTGGTCTTTTCTTGATCAGCTTGAGAAACAGGTATTTGTGAAAAACCAGAGTATTCATCAAGGAAGCAAAAATGTGTGTGCTCAGATAATATTTCTAGCATTTGATCAATAAAAGGCAGAGGGTAATGATCTTTACTAGTTGCTTTGTTTAATTTTCTAAAATCAATTACCATTCTATAGCCTGTAACAACTCTTTGTGGAATAAGTTGAGTTGTAGAATAAGTTCATTCTTATCATTAGGAACAACAGTAATACCTCACTTCTTAGGGACACAATGAATAGGACTTACCCATCTACTATCAGCTATAGGATAGATTATACCTGCTTCCAGAAGCTTTAATATTTCCGTTCTTACCACTTCTTTCATCTTCGGATTTAACCGACCTTGGTGATCAACAACGAGTTTAGCATCAGGTTCCATATTAATCTTGTGCTGACATAGAGTGGGACTAACGCCCTTTGAATCATCAAGAGTATATCCAATAGCAGCTCGATGCTTCCTTAGAACTTTCAATAATCTTTCTTCTTCATGTTCTGAAAGGTTAGCACTAATAATAACAGGATATATCTTCTTCTCATCAAGATAAGCATATTTCAAAGTGTATGGCAATTGTTTTAATTCAAACACAGGATCACCTTTAGGTGGAGGAGGACCTCCTAGAGTTTCAATAGGCAAATTGTATTTAAGCGGAGGACGTTGTTCAAAGAAAATCTTATCTATTTCATTTCTTTCATGCATATGTAAATCATTTTCATGGTCTAGCAGATATTGTTCTAGAGGATTAGTAAGAGCTGCAGCAATAGAAGCAAGACCGATTATTTCATCCTTACTAGCTAGGAAATTCTTTTTTATGACGTTTTCTACTAAACTTGGAAAAATTAAACTCATGAGACTCATCACCAAAGCTAACACCGATAGTTTGTTTCTCATAATCTATTTTAAATATGACAAAAATCATCTTGTGGGGAACCAAGAACAAGAAAATCAGTAGGGTATTTTATTTTCCCACACAAGACTTCAACATCTCTAACAATCCCAATTGGTGAAATAGTATCTTTATTAGCAAGTTTAATAGTAACATCTATGTCTTCTATCTCTGCGGGTGCTATGTCATTCATAATTTCTTGATATAAGGTAAAGGGAATAGCACTCACGCTAGCACCTAGGTTGCATAAACCATGATAACAGTGATCTCCTATTTTAACTGAGACAACGGGCATGCCAACAACAGGTCTATGTTTATCCTTTTTATCGGGTTTGGCAATTCTAGCAGCTTCATCACAGAAGTAAATAACATGCCCATCTATATTTTCTCCAAGAGATCCTTAACCAGAGCAACACACTACTGGAATCAGCTACTTTGCCATCTGCCAGATCTTTGTCGTCCGCTAGCGGACGGCAAAGAAGCTCTTTGCCATCAGCTACCGAAAAGCAGACGGCAAAGAAAGGGCTGGCGGTAAAGAAGGTCTTTGCCATCCGCCATTTCTTTGCCGTCCGCTGGCTGACGGCAAAGAATCTTTGCCGTCCGCTGGCTGACGGCAAAGAGGGAGGTGGCACCCGCTAACGGAAAAACTTAACGTCCCCCTTCTTTGCCGTCCTCAGCAGACGGCAAAGATAAAACAAAAGCGGACGGCAAAGGCACGGCGGACGGCAAAGGCTAACCTAACTAACGGCCGAGGCCCCCCACCCCGCCCGTTACTCTCTCTGTTTCTCCCTCTCTCCTCCCAGGTGCCCACATCGATCCACACCCACGCCGCACCGCGCCGCCGCCCCCGCCCGCCCCCCCGCCCCCCACCGCCCCCCCCCACCCGACGACGCCCTACCATCCACCGCCCGCCTCGCCCCGCCCCCCGCGCCCCGCCACCGCCTCCCCACACACCGACGCCCTACCATCCCGCCATACCCGCCTGGGCCGCCCGCCACCGCCTCCCAACCCGCCTCGACCGCCCCCATGCCCGAGCCCCCCGCCCCACCCGCCCACCACCCAGGCCATTGCGCCGCTGCTCCGTGAGTATTTTTTTCTGTTTTTTTTTTGTTGTTTAATTGTTAGTGTTAGATTTAGTGCTAGATATGTGTTAGTGTTAGTGTTAGATTTAGTGCTACATATATATGTGTTAGTGTTAAATTTAGTGCATGGGTTTTAGATGAAAAAGATGAAAAAGAAGAAGAAGAAAAGAAGAAAAGAAGTAGAAGAAAAAGAATATGTAGAAGAAAAGAAGAAGAGGAAGAAAAGAAGTAGAAGAAGTAGAAGAAGAAGAAAAGAAAAGAAGTATAAGAAGTAGAAAAAGATGAAAAAGAAGAAGAAGAAGAAAAGAAGAAAATAAAAGAAGTAGAAAAAGATGAAAAAGAAGAATAAGAAAAGAAGAAGAAGAAAAGAAGTAGAAGAAGTAGAAGAATAAGAAAAGAAGAAAAGATAAGAAGTAAAAGAAGTAGAAAAAAGATGAAAAAAGAAGAAGAAGAAAAGAAGTAGAAGAAGTAGAAGAAGTAGAAGAAGAAGAAAAGAAGAAAGGAAAAGAAGTAGAAGAAGTAGAAAAAAGATGAAAAAAGAAGAGGAACAAAAGAAGTAGAAGAAGTAGAAGAAGAAGAAAAGAAGAAAAGAAGAGAAGTAAAAGAAGTAGAAAAAAACACCTCGACACCCTGACCCCCTGACCCAGACACCCCGACACCACACCACGACCCCGACACGACACCCCGACCCCCGACCCCGACACCCCGACCCCGACACCACACCCCGACACCCCGACCCCGACACCACACCCCGACCCCCTGACCCCGTGAGCCCGTCATTGATTATAGTGGTGATGATGATTATGAATTTATTGATGATACTGATCGAGATTATTATTGTACTTGATGATGATGATTATGCATTTATACGTAGTGTCAGGTATTCAATTATTTTATTTTGTACTTGATGATGATACACTTGAGTGATATACATATTATTATTCATGTCGGTATTTTTTTGCCGTTGTACTAATTTCGTTTACTCTTTGTCATGGCAGGTGTTGAAAGATGGCGGGCGCTGGTCGGGAGCGCTCCGAGGACCCTTCTTCGTCGGCGTTTGCGACGAGGTCTTCCATTCCACACGCACCTCTCCGCCGAGCGTTGCTGGACAGTATGGCGACACCGTCGGGCCCTTCTTCGTCGACCGTGGTGCCGAGCAGGGGACGAGGTAAGAAGAAGAGAGGAGCTGGAGCACGTGGTCGCTGGAGAGGAGGTAGGGTGACTGCGAGGGCGCCTTCCTCGCCGCCACCCCCAGCTGTTTCACCCGAGCACGTGACTGCTAGGGTGGGCTCGTCCGAGGAGGAGGCTACACGGACTCCGGTCCACGGGCCTTCGGGCCACGAGAGTTCGGCCCATGAGACCCCGGAGGAACACACGTCTGGATGGGGTACCTGGCCGGATCAGCCTGAGGGGCCGAGTGGCCATGCTGATGATGGCGGGGAGCCGACTGATATTGACGAGTAAGGGGGCACCGTCTACCAGCGTGGTGCTACACGGCTCCGGACGTGCCGGCGACCCGCGAGCAGAGGTGGTTGATTTTCCCTGATGGGGAGAGGTAAGTGCATTTAATCTTTTTGTACCCTTCTGCATTCACGTTTCTTCAAATATCTAATGTGTTGGCCTTGTCATGCTGCAGGGGTTGGGACCACCATCATAGTGTCAGCCGACCCAACTCCGTCCTTGGAGTTCATTGTCGGCAAAACTTCCTGGGATTTGTTACGTTGCCTGGTGAGGGTCGGCTTCCAGAGCTTGGATTGAGTTGGGAGCACTACTTGGCTGCCTCGGCCCCGCCGGCTGAGATTATCGACGGTGTCTTGTGCAAGACGAGGGCAGACGTGGTGATTAGAAAGTTCTGGGTAATTTCTCCTTTACACAATTAAAAATCTTCAACTAGCTAGTTATTAATTGTACTAATCAATATTGTCTCATTTGATTGCGGACATTCTACAGGTGTGAGGAGGGATACGAGGAGGAGGCGGCAAATGTTATCGATAACGTCTGCAAGAGCCTACTACAGAACTTACGGCACGAGGCTCGGGTGCAGGCCGTTCGAGACTACTACGCCGTGCGTGGTATCAAGAAGACCAAGCCGGCGTGCCGCGAGAAGTTCTTGAGTAAGGATGAGTACATGAAGGTAATTAAGGCCTTGTACTTTACTTCCTTCATTTAGTAATTCATAGCCGTAGCGCTCAAGTTTCTATTTCCTAACTTAGGGCCCTCCGAGATGGTGTGCGGATTGGATGGATTGTTGGGAGGTGTTGGTCAATGAGTGGTGCTCAAAAGAATGGCGAGCCCTCCACAACGAGGCCAAGGACAAACGTGCCCAAATGGAAGGTGTGCCACACCATCAAGGCAGCTCCAACTTATATCAGTACGGGCGGAACTGGCTATGTGGTTTGCTTCATGATTCATGAAATTCGTTCGTCATGCTAGCTTTCAGCCCTTTAATTACTAATTTTCTTTGTTTCTCTCTTTCAGACACGCTACAATAAGGCGGATAAGGTGCCAGAGGTGTTCGACCTGTATCCCATGGCCCACACTGGCTCTTACAAGAAATTCAAGGCATTCTCTGCGTCTGACCTCGATGATCCAAAAAACTTCACCAATATCTCCTCCCACGGCAAGCTCGTGAAATATAGAGATGAGGGGAAGGCGAGGAAAGGGGAGGACTTTAACCCGAGCCAGGGTCCCATTGATACCGAGCTGCTGATGATATCTGGTGGCGGGAGGTCCCATGGCTCCATAGCCATGGGAGATGGACTTATCCGTTGTCCTAGCACTCTCCCGGAGATCAAGGCGTGCCAGTCGAGCTCCGCTCCTGAGATAAGGCCTCGTGAACGGCCAGTCCAACTCACCTTCAAGGTTAGTTATATGTACTCAGCTATCTTTCTCCATTACATTGTGTGCGCTTCCATCAATGATTACAAATGGTAACGAGGAGTGGTGTTGCAGGCTGCTATACAAAGTGAGAGAGATAGAACGGAGAAACTTCATGGAGGCGGCGGAGAGGCAGCGGGAGTTGAAGGAGAGGACGACAAAGATGTTGGAGGAGGAGAGGGCGAGAATGACATGCGTGCAAGGGCCATGTACGAGCTCCTTGTGGTAAGTTTTTTCTACACATTAGCCAAAACATTCATGTAGTGTTTGTCTCACTACTAACTAGTATGATTGAGTCGTCAAAACCAAATGTGCAGTCTGTGTGCGAGAAGTCCGGTCAGACCGCTCCGCCGATGCCAGTGATTGCTCTTGGGACCAAGGTGAGTTTAATTTGAATGGACATTACTTGCTAGTCTTAACATTTGAGTGTCATCGTGCTAACGAGACATTGGAAATGATCTTTGGTGCAGCGTAACTCCGGACAAGCATCGCACGATCCTTCTCCAGCTACCGGCACGAGCCACCCCGCTACAACACCTCCATGATCACGGTAAGTGTCTCTAGTATTTTGCTTAAAAAATGCATAAAGACCTAGGCTTAGCTTTATTTCCTCCAATATGCTTACCATAATGACTTAGAGTTAGCTTCTTTTCCTCCAAAATGACTTAATAATCTTACTAACCTCCAAAACCATCCATCTTACCTAGGTTAGCTCTAAAATGATGCATTTTATCCAAGTTGGCTCTAAAATGACCCATTTTACCTAGATTAGCTCATAAACGATCCATTTCACCTAGGTTAGCTCCAAAATGACCCATCTTACCTAGGCTAGCTCCAAAATGACCCATTTTACCTAGATTAGCTCATAAACGATCCATTTCACCTAAATTAGCTCTTAAATGATCCATTTCACCTTAGTTAGCTCAAAAACGATCCATTTCACCTTAATTAGCTAAAAACGATCCATTTCACCTTACTTAGCTCATAAACGACCCATTTCAACTAAGTTACCTCATAAATGATCCATTTCACCTAAGTTAGCTCAAAAATGATGCATTTCAACTTAGTTAGCTCAAAAACAATCCATTTCACCTTAGTTAGCTCATAAACGACCCATTTGAACTAAGTTAGCTCATAGATGATCCATTTCACCTTAGTTAGCTCATAAACGACCCATTTCAACTTAGTTAGCTCATATATGATCCATTTCACCTAAGTTAGCTCATAAATGACATATAGTTCTTGTTCTAGTCTTGTTCTTCTAGTCACCTATTTCTAACTTTCCTATTGCCATTTTGCAGATTTCATTCACTTCATGAAAGCTAGCTTGCTATGATGGAGTGCTTGTTTTTTCTTTGATGAAACTTTGCATTGTATCTAGCTTGCTATGATGGAACTTGCTATCTTGATCAAACTTTGCATTGTAATATGTATATGGATGTAACAATGTGTATGGATGGAACTTGCTTATGTATGAGTGGATGAAACTTAATTATGTGATGGATATATATGTGATATGTTTGCTGTTAAATAGCCCTGTGAAATATATCTATATATGTCATATATATTTGCTGTGAAAATTGTTGGATTCATAAAAAAAAAGAGCCAATATACAGGCTCTTTGCCGTCTGCCACCGACAGCAATGGCCTCTTTGCCGTCCGCCGCGGACGGCAAACAGGACACGTGGCAGCCAACTGTGCTTCCTGGGAGCTGACCCATTTGGCCAGTTTGCCTAAAGTGGCAGACGACAAAGAGTGGTGACGTCTAGCTGACATCATGCGGCGGACGGCAAAGGGCTGCCATTAGCCACCTAACGGACTAACAGAGAAATTTTTGTCGTCTGCTTTCTTTGTCGTCCGCTGTTGATGGCAAAGGACCCTTTGCCGTCAGCCGCATAAAGCAGACGGCAAAGTAGCTGTTTGCCGGATCTTACTTTGCCGTCCGCGCCGGACGGCAAAGACCTTTGCCGTCCGCCGTGGCAGAAGGCAAAGTAGCTGATTCATGTAGTGACACTAGGTTCTACTTTGATTTGTTCATCAGGTTTAGGTGTTCTAATATAACTTTTGTTGACCACAGTTGAAACTTTAGCGTGTTCCTTAATCCTAACAGGGAAATATGTTTTCTCAATATAAGCATTTGGAACAACTGGATCAACATTATAAATAATAGTTTCTTCTTTAGCTAGTACCGGTTCTTTAATTTCTTCTTTAATACGTGGGTGATATTTAAACCACTTCTCCTTAGGGAGATCAACATGAGTAGCAAATGATTCACAAAAGGAGGCTACTATCTCAGATTCAAGTCCATACTTAGTGCTAAACTTTTGAAAAGCATCGGTATTCAAAAAAGATTTAACACAAATCAAACTTGAGCTTAATACCTAACTCTTTACCTTCGTCGAGTTCCCAATCTTCATAGTAGCGTTTAATTCTTTCTAAAAGATCCCATGGGAATTCAATAGTCTTCTTCATAAAAGAACCAGCACAAGAAGTATCAAGCATGGACCGATCATTATGAGAAAGCCGAGCATAAAAATTCTGTATAATAATTTCTCTTGAGAGCTCATTTGGGGCATGAATATAACATTGACTTAGGCCTCCCCGAAGCTAGAGCAATACTTTCTCCTTCACGAGGCCAAAAAGCATACATGTAATTCTGATCACGATGAACTAGATGCATAGGATAATATTTTTGGTGAAACTCCAATTTCAATCGATTCCAATTCCAAGATCTAATATCATCGCATAGCCTATACCATGCCAATGCTTTTCCCTTCAAAGATAAAGGGAAAACCTTCTTCTTAACTTCATCTCTGGGTAAAACCTGCAAGCTTAAACAATCCACAAATTTCTTCCACATATATCAAGTGCATATCAGGATGTTTGGTTCCATCTCCTACATAAGTATTAGCTAGTTGTTGTTTTATCATACCCGAAGGAATTTCATATTCAATATTTTCAGTAGGTGCAGTAGGTTGAGGGGTGACTAATTGTGGTTCCAGTCGAGTGAAGATACCCCTAACAAGCCCCTCAAAGGATTTTTTTTCCATAGTAACAAGTGACAATAAATTTCAACATGTAGTAATAATTTTTGCTTACCAATTTCCACTTACCAAGAGCGCTTCACTCCCCGGAAATGGCACCAAAAAATAGCCTTGATGACCCACAAGTATATGGGATCAATTGTAGCCTTTTCGATAAGTAAGAGTGTCGAACCCAACGCGAAGCAGAAGGAAATGACAAGTGGTTTTAATCAAGCTAATGTTTGCAAGCTCTGAAATTGTAATTAACAGAGTAGTTTGATAGCAAGATAATTTGTAACGAGCAAGTAATGATAGTAGTAACATAAGTGCAGCAAGGTAGCCCAATCCTTTTGAGGCAAAGGACAGGCCAAAACGGTCTCTTATAATAAGCAAAGCGTTCTTGAGGGTACACGGGAATTTCATCTAGTCACTTTCATCATGTTGATTCGATTCGTGTTCGCTACTTTAATAATTTGATATGTTGGTGGACCGGTGCTAATGTGCTATTATTACTTGAAAAAATCTCCTACTTATGGTTAACCCCCTTGCAAGCATCCGCAACTACAGAAAAGTATTAAGAATAAATTCTAACCATAGCATTAAACTTTTGGATCCAATCGATCCCTTACGGAGTAGTGCATAAACTAGGGTTTAAGCTTCTGTCACTCTCGCAACCCATCATCTAATAACTACTCCACAATGCATTCCCTTAGGCCCAAATATGGTGAAGTGTCATGTAGTCGACGTTCACATGACACCACTAAGGGGATCACAACATACATACTATCAAAATATCGAACACATATCAAGTTCACATGATTACTTGCAACAAGATTTCTCCCGTGACCTCAAGATCAAAAGTAACTACTCACAAATGATAATCATGCTCAAGATCAGAGGGGTATTAAATAGCATATTGGATCTGAACATATAATCTTCCACCAAATAAACCATATAGTAATCAACTACAAGATGTAATCAACACTACTAGTCACCCACAAGCACCAATCTATAGTTCCGGTACAAAGATTGAACACAAGAGATAAACTAGGGTTTGAGAGGAGATGGTGATGTTGAAGATGTTGATGGAGATTTCCCTCCCCAAGATGGGAAAGTTGTTGGTGATGATGATGATGATGATTCCCCCCTCGGGAGGGAAGTTCCCTCGGCGGAACCGCTCCGCCGGAGGGCAAAAGTGCTCCTTCCCAAGTTCCGCCTCGATTAGGCGGCGCTCCGTCCCAAAAGTCCTCTCCTTATTTTTTCTAGATCAAAATGACTTATATACCAGAAGATGGGCACCGGAGGTGGGCTGGGCTGAGCACAACCCACTAGGGCGCGCCTGGGGCCAAGCGCGCCTTGGTGTCTTGTGATCACCTGGTGGCCCCCCTCCGGTGGTTATTTGCTCCAGTATTTCTTATTCATTCCATAAAAAATCCTCGTGAAGTTTCAGCTCATTTGGAGTTGTGCAGAATAGGTAGCCTGACGTAGCTTTTTTACGTCCAGATTTCCAACTGCCGAAATTCACCCTCTTTGTGTGTACCTGTTGTGGAATGCAGTAATTTCAAAAAAAAAAATCCTACGCACACGCAAGATCCACCTAGGTGATGCATAGCAACGAGCGGGGAGAGTGTGTCCTCGTACCCTCGTAGACCGAAAGCGGAAGCGTTAAGTAACGCGGTTGATGTAGCCGAACGTCTTCGCGATCCAACCGATCAAGTACCGAACGCACGGCACCTCCGCAATCTGCACACGTTCAGCTCGGTGACGTCCCTCGTACTCTTGATCCAGCTGAGGCTGAGGGAGAGTTTTGTCAACACGACGGTGTGATGACGGTGATGATGAAGTTACCGATGCAGGGCTTCGCCTAAGCACTACAACGATATGACTGAGGTGGAAATCTGTGGAGGGGGTCACCGCACGCGGCTAAGACAACTGTCAACTTGTGTGTCTATGGGTGCCACCTCCCCCGTATATAAAGGAGGGGAGGAGGAGAGGGTCGGCCCTCATAGGGCGCGCCCAAGGGGGGAGTCCTACTCCTAGTAGGAGTAGGTTTCCCCCCTTCCTAGTTGGAGTAGGAGAAGAAGGAAGAGGGAGAGGGAGAGAAGGAAAGGGGGGGGGGTCGGCCCCCACCCCAATTCGGATTGGGCTTGGGGGGGAGGCGCCCTCCACCTGGCCGCCTCCTCCTCTCTTCCACTAAGGCCCACTAAGGCCCATTGACTCCCCGGGGGGTTCCGATAACCCCTCGGTACTCTGGTAATTGCCCGAACTTATCTGAAACCATTCCGGTGTCCAAACATAGCATTCCAATATATCAATCTTTATGTCTCGACCATTTCGAGACTCCTCGTCATGTTCGTGATCACATCCGGGACTTCGAACTACCTTCGGTACATCAAAACACATAAACTCATAATACCGATCGTCATCGAACGTTAAGCATGCGGACCCTACGGGTTCGAGAACTATGTAGACATGACCGAGACTCACTTCCAGTCAACAACCAATAGCGGAACCTGGATGCTCATATTGGTTCCTACATATTCTACGAAGATCTTTATCGGTCAAACCGCATAACAACATACGTTGTTCCCTTTGTCATCGGTATGTTACTTGCCCGAGAATCGATCGTCAGTATCATCATACCTAGTTCAATATCGTTACCGACAAGTCTCTTTACTCGTTCCGTAATGCATCATCCCGTAACTAACTCGTTAGTCACATTGCTTGCATTACCGAGAGGGCCCAGAGATGCCTCTCCGACAATGGGAGTGACAAATCCTAATCTCGATCTATGCCAACTCAACAAACACCATCGGAGACACCTGTAGTGCATCTTTATAATCACCCAGTTACGTTGTGATGTTTGATAGCACACTAAGTGTTCCTCCGGAATTCGGGATTTGCATAATCTCATAGTCATAGGAACATGTATATGTTATGAAGAAAGCAATAATAGTAAACTAAATGTAGCGACCAGACCTCAAACGATCGATCTTCGTGCATCGTGTCATCCCCGGATCGGTAATGTCTTGACGCACAAGATGCTTGAAGGATTTATAATAGAGTAACAATCACACACTTATTACATCGAATGGCTCAAAAGAGAGCTTATTACAATAAATAAGGCTTAAGGCCATCTATACGATAACAACGGAAGGCTTGGAAGATAAAGTGAGTCCATCAACTCCAACGGCATGACTGAGTGAAAGATCACGACCTAAGGCTCCTTACTCGTCGTCTGAAAATTCTGCAGCATGATACGTTGCAGCCCGAAAACGGGTTAGCACATGGAATATGCTGGCAATGTAACACAAGAGAGTAGTAAACAGAATAAAGCTATCACTACATGCATATATGGTTGGTGGAGGCTGTATGGTTAATATGTTTTGCGAAAAGCCAATTTTTTCCCTACAACAAAGGAATAAACTTTATTTAACTACATCGTGGTTGTTAAACATTGAGAATGGTAAACCCCATCTCAATCCCAATTAAAAGGTAAATAATATCCCATTCAAATTTTATAACTAAGAGTGATGAGATCCACATGATAATCCAAGAACCAGATACTCAAGATGTCCATAACCGGGGACACGGCTAACCATGATTAGTTTGTACACTCTGCAGAGGTTTGCACACTTTTCCCCACAAGACTCGATCTCCTCCGTTGGATTTCTCGCACTACATGGTGTTTGAGAAACGGATGACCGAGACAGAGTCTTTCAGAAGCATTAACTCTTTCGATGGGTAGACAGTACCATCTACATCCCCTACATCTGCTTGTCTACCACTGAAAAAGGTCACACAACATACTCAACTATGCCAGAGCCCATAATGGCTTGTGGCTGCACACGGAAGTTTCTAGCATGAATAATCTCATGATCCCTTTGAGCCTGGGTGGCAGTCCATAGGAAAATCACACGGTACCCCGGGATTTCCAAAAATACAGGCAATCACTGGATTCCCCAGGTGCCTCAATCCACCCAGATGTGTATTAAAGTTGCCACCTTAAGTTAACCATTAATTAACAATACTCACAGCTGTCATGAGTACACTCAAACCCAATCCACGTCTACGAGCATAGCATAGCAGTATAAGCGACGTAGAAGTGACTCGCAAAGGTTTGATAATAAACAGGTGAATAGGTACTACCTCAACTACTTTCCAACCCACAATTTAAGTCAGATCCTAACCATGCAATTGTTTGAGGATTGATGTAATGCAATAAAACTGGGTAGTAAAGAGGTATGATCAAAGTGTTTATATTTTGGCTCGGCTCAACCTGGTCATAGTGGATGCTGGCCTTGCTAATATTTTGGAAGTTACCCCACACTTGAGGAAGAGATCCGCAAGGCCCAGCCAGCTGACATCAAGCTGCAAAAACGTGCCAAGAGCCCGATGGCAGAGCAGACCCCAGATTTCTCCAAGGACAAATTCGGTACTCTCCGATTCCGTGGAAGGATTTGTGTACCCAATCAGCCTGACTTAAAGGAGAAAATATTGTCGGAAGCACACGAATCCTCATATTCCATTCACCCGGGAGGTACGAAAATGTATGAAGACCTTAGACAAATATTCTGGTGGGATGGAATGAAGAAAGACATTGCCTATTTTGTGGCATGTTGCGACATATGCAACAAGGTGAAGGCAGGACATCAGAAGCCAGCTGGACTTCTCCAACCGCTGCCAGTTTCGCAATGGAAATGGGATGACGTTTGTATGGATTTCATTACAGGACTGCCTAAGACTCGGCGAGGCTAGGATGCAATCTGGGTCATAGTGGACACCTTAACCAAGGTTGCTCACTTCATTCCGATCAGCACCAGATACCGAGCAGATCAACTTGCACAGCTGTATGTATCCAGAATAGTCAGTCTGCATGGAGTACCCCGAACCATCACTTCCGACCGAGGTTCCCTGTTTGCCTCCGCTTTTTGGTCACGTCTCCATCAAGCCTTGGGGATAGCACTAAAATATAGTACTGCTTATCATCCTCAGACAGATGGGCAGACAGAGCGGGTAAATCAAATAGTCGAAGATATGTTGCGAGCCTGTGCTTTAGCCCAAGGACCTAAATGGGAAGAATGCTTGCCATATGCAGAGTTTTCTTATAACAACAGCTTCCAGACCAGTTTAAAGATGTCACCGTATGAAGCTCTGTATGTCCGTAAGTGCCGCACTCCTTTAAATTGGTCTCAAACTGGAGATAGCCGTATCTTCGGAACAGATCTCATGATGGAAGATGAGAAACAGGTTAAGGAAATCAGAGACAGATTGCAATTGGCCAAATCTCGACAGAAAAGTTATTATGATGCAAAGCACCGACAGATCAATTTTGAACCCAGAGAACACGTATACCTCCGAGTCACCCCTATGAAAGGCGTCAAGAGATTCCAGACCCGTGGAAAATTGGCACCCAGATTTATTGGTCCATTCCCGGTTATGTCCCCAAGTGGGTACTGTTGCATATCAGTTGGAACTACCCCCTGAATTGGCAGACGTGCATAATGTGTTTCATGTTTCACAATTAAGACGTTGCATATCCCCGCCTGAAAAAAAAGGACTGCTATGGCTGAGGTAGAATTGGCAAATGATTTGACCTATGAAGAAAGACCGTTTAGAATTTTGGATCAGATGGAAAGGGTCACCCGCAGTAAAGTAAGAAAGTTCTACAAGGTTCAGTGGGAGCATCACACATAATCAGAATCAACTTGGGAGCGGGAAGAATTCCTAAAGGCTCATTATCCAGAGTGGTTTTCCCAAGCAACTGAATCTCGAGGACGAGATTCATTCTAAGTGGGGGAGGTTTGTGACAGCCTGGTTTTTGCCCCCTCTTATTTGCCTGATTTTCATTTGGAGTTATTCTGAATTTTGGAATTTTTTAATCTTTTCATATGGACTTAGACACTTGGGTATCCTTGGCTTTCACCCAAGTGCTTCATTTCCCTCCCTAATCATCATTTCCCTTCTGATCTACCCCTAAAATAATCTTTGGAATATTTTCTTAAATGGAAAATATTCATTTTCCTCTCAAAAACCCTAGCTAGTTCAATATGCTCCAAAGCAACCCCAATTTTTATGGCCCAGAAAAATCTGAGATAATTCACAAATATTCTTTGAACCCTAGGACACCTTCCTGAGCAAAAATATTTCATCACATTTTGGAATATTTTTGCTACAGAAAATATTTTCTGTTCTGGACAGAAATGGTGGTTTCTACAGCAACTACCATTTTACTTGCTCCATTGTGCCTGGATTTTCTTGTGCAACTTCACCTTAGTAGATCATGGCTAACCTCCAAAGCACAGCCCCCAACTCCCAGCCATTTGACCTCAGTAACCTCTCAAAGTTACTGATCAGAAACTTACTTGGCTTGTAAAACTCCCCATCGCACCTGAATCCAAACCAAAGCGTGGTAAACTTCAAAACCACCACGAACAACAAGCCAGACATGATTTTTGGACGTAGGCTGGCCTGAGGGAAGAGTTCGCGCGGTGACCACGCGTGTCCACCATGCCATGCCTGCATGTCGACGCGCTCTTAGTGCCGCCGAGCGCTCTGTTCGCGCGTGCTCGCTTCCCCCGTCTGCCCGAGCGTGCCAAACTTTGCCACCATCCTCGTCTCAACGCCATTAACTCCCTCCTGGCGCTCGCCGATGCCGGAGCTCGCCGCAGCGAGCACGGGCATGATCCGGCCAACACAATAGTGCGGTGCGCACTGTGCTCGTCGCCTTCTCCTCGCTCCTGTGCTCGTCCCCGTTCGCCAACAGTCGCCACGTGAGCTGCGTCGCCTTCTCCCCCTCTCACTGACGCTGCTCGTCGCCGGGCACCGTGGACAGGTGTCCACCGGCCGAGCCCGAAATCCCCCTCTCTGCTCGCCTATAAATGGAGCCGCCCCCAGCCTCCTCGAGCACCATCCACCACTCCCACCCACTCCTCTAGCACGTAGGCAACCGTAGCTCAGTCGGTCAGGCCGCGGGCCACCGTCCCCGAGCTCTAGCTCGCCGGCGATCCCCTCTGATTGTCGCGGTAGCTCCAGCCCCTCTCAGGCCAGGGCGACCCATCCAGAGCCTCCGCCTCTCCTCGGTGAAGCTGTTCCGACCACTTGAAGCCCCTGGAGTTGCCTCTGCTCACCGTCTTCCTCATCTCCGGCGACCACCGCGTTCTTCCTCCGCTTGCGAGGTCGATTCCGACGCTGTCCGACCATCCCTAGCTACGCTACGGGTACGGGCAGGTGCGCCTCCGTCCCCTCTCTCAATCCCTCCCTCTCGTTTTGGCCAAGGAGCCCTCTTCGTCGGCGAGAGCTCCCGTGGCCGCGACCCTCTGCTTCCTTCTCCCCTCCTCCTCGCTCGACTAGCGGGGCCGCTAGTCAGCCACTCAGACGCTGCAAGCGGCACGAGTGGTGGCACCCCTGGCTTTACGCCCGACGCCACCCCCCCAGTTTGTTTTATTTTATTCAAATTCATTTGAATTTCTGTAAAGCTTCAAACAGCCATAACTCTTCAACCATAAGTCCAAATGAATTGATTCTTTTTGCATTGTGTTCTTTGCAAAGAAATCTAGCAGCTCACCAAAAATGAGATTTTTCTGTGATGCCTAGATTTTTTGGTGATTTTCAGAAGTGTTCTTGATATCTTCTTCTTGTATTTAAAATTATTTTCAGAGGGTGAGGCTTGTCTCAAGGATCATCAGAAGGCTTGTGAACCTCATCCGCACTAAGGCAAGCCACATCAACATTTTCATGGTGTCATTTCAATATTTATGATTTTCTTACTTGAATGAAATGATTAATCCATGAATTTAAATAACTATTATGTTATTTATATTCTGTTAAGTGTTTGTTAGTTATTATGCTTGATTTACAGAATGTTTGAAACTAGCTTAGTTGGTAAAGAAGCTAATATCTACTTGTGGTAATGATAAAATGATTTGTTATGCATAGGAGTAATTACTTAAAGTTATTTTATTACACAAATAAAATAGTAAAATTTGCTAGAAAATATTCTATTAATTGCTTGTTTAGCTATTTTGCTTGATTTACGTAATGTTTGAACCTAACTTTGTTGGTAAAGAAATTAGGATTTGCTTGTGGTGATGATAGTATAATTTTTCTATGCATATGAGAAATTAATCGAAGTTATTTTCTTGCATGAGAAAAATAATAAAACTTGCTACAAAATATTTTGTTAAAGTGAGAGTTACCCTGACCAGGAAAGTAATATAAGTTGTTGATGTTTATGCTTAGTGTGAATATGGTTGACATCAGTCATTTTCGTTAATATGTGATGCATGTGTAGTATTGCATTTCATGGTATGCTATGACACCGGTCATTTTCATTTTAAGTTGAACCTGAATATAACTCAACTTGAATATATCGTTGACTGGGTCATGGTGCCGCTGAATCGAGTTTTTCCCAGTGCAACCACATTTGCCTTTGTGGGAAGGCCTTGATTCGGTCCATTGACATGCCTCGGTCGGTGCCTCCAACTAGGGAAGGTTATGGGCATGCTTACCTGGCCCGTAAGGTGCATAATCTTGTGTGCCCGTTGTTGAGATTATGGTACCGGGTCCCCGAGTGGGATCGTTTTGGTCACGACGGTGGTCGTTGTGTCTTTGGTAGACACGGGGCCACCCAGGACTAGCCCGTTGGGTATTGGGTCGGAGTGGCCGGGAGAGTGTCATGGCAATGGAGGGGTTTCGTCGGAATGCCGTTGGTCCACCCGAATGTGAGTGCGAGGCCATGGGTTCCGTGGTGTGGGTACAGTGTGCTACCTCTGCAGAATGTATAATCTATCGATAGCCGAGTCCACGGTCACGGACGCCTCGTAGTAGGTCACCATGAGTCAACGTTTAATAAATTTGCACACTAAGTTATGAACTTTTCACTATTGATGATGGCGGAAAGGCCATCGATATGTTTGAGACCAAATATTGGTCGTGGTTGTGATCGCCGTAAGGATCACGAGTTACTCTTGACAAGACCATGATGGTGATTTATTTGTGATCTGTAAATGATCACGGTTGGTTAGTCCGTCCCGATGGACGTTCGAACATGATCACAGCATGTTGGACATATGGTGTTGCATTATTATTAGTTGGTTAATTATCATGATATTGTTTGTCATTATGATTATGTATGTTTTGAGCTTGCAAGTACATTCAATGTACTGACCTGGCGTATCATGCCAGATTTCAGGAAAGTCTCGGTGGAAAGGAGTGTTGTCCGGGTCTAGATCGTGTCCACATCGGTGTCCTTGTGCTATGGAGCTTCCGCTACGACGTTGTTCCGCTGCCGCGTAGTTGTCATGATCGAGGCCCCTTTATGTTCACTAAATAATGTACATATTGTTCAGCCGCACCGTGCGTGCCGCTTGGCCTCGACATCTGTTGTAATATAAACTCTGATCCGCTAGCATCAATAAAGCGGTTGTTTTCTGTACCAAGATGTTGTGTGTTGCCAGAAGACATGGTCTCTGGGCTGGCAATGCAGGGTAAACCGGTCGCTCTGAGCTGGGGAGCCACACCGGGGGTCCGTCCGGTCATACTCCCCACAGACGGGATCCAGATCCTGCCGTAAAGACGGGGGCTGATACGGGGGTGACGTCGGATTGTCCTTCGGCCGAGGATTCAGATGGTGTATCCGTCATAAACTTGGAAGTGGAGAGTGCTCTGAATCATCGGCGCCGAAGGGCCGTTTTACGAGACCCCAACTTTTCAGAAGAGGCATTTAATGCCTTTACTCGGCTGATGCATACATCTGAGCTGCTCGAGATGGGCTTACCAGAGCCACAAATCAACATTTAAAAGACGTGCAGGTAAATTTACATTGTCCAAATATGATAATTATATACCAGTAGCCCCTGAGACTTGAAGCAGTTAATACAACTGATTTAAGGATCATTGTATAACCAGGTGCTTACGGAGAAGAACAACCTGTTGTCTCAAGAGCTAGAAAAATGTCGGACACAGCTAACTGTTGTTACCGCCGAACTGGAGAAATCCCAGAAGGCATCAACTGGTAATATTCTCTTCCATCGAGAAAACATAATTATATGCCAGCTATGTTCACACTGTTGCTTATCTCATAACAGGATCATCAGATCAACTGGAGGAGCAATTGAAGGCCGCTCAAGCGGGTGAGAAAGAGTCCAAAAGACTACTCGCCGCGGGCGAACGTGTGTTGACACGAGCCACAGAGGAGAAGAACAAACTCCAGGATTCAAACACCCAGCTGGGCGAAGAACTAGAAGATGTGCGGGCCCAGCTGGCTGACGCCGTGAAGGAGAATAAAAGATTGTGGGGCGGCATATTTGGTATGTGGTCAAACTTACCTTCGAGTAATTCGGAGACGAGGGGGACTGACAGAGTTATGTCTGCAGGTATGCTGACCGGTCGTCCCGAAGTGGAGATGTCCGGATTCTCGGGTGATCTGCTAGAAGAGCTGTCGCAAATGCACGAGCAAGCTCGGCAGGCGATGCAAAGTGTTGCCAAGGCCTTGTGGCCATCCGCCTCCCCTCCGGGAAAGATGGAGGAGCTTATACAACTATTTAAGGGAGCACAGCGGCGCTTTCGATTGTGGAAGATATCGGCCTGCCGGGAAGGTGCACGAGAAGCCTGGGCCATGGTGAAAACACGGTATACCAAGCTTGATCATAATCATATGGCTCGGGTCGGACTCTAGGGTCATATGGGAAAGAAGTTCCCGTTAATTTGGTATATGACCAAGTAGAAGTAGCCGCCAAGTATTCTCAGGAGGATTGTAAGTTAGACAGCCTGCTAGATGGTATAGAGGAGGACGTATTTGAGTCCAAGTGACTATGTACCTTCCTTGACATGTGTAACTCTGAATTGTAAAACGATTGTCATGGCAGAACTTTTTGCTTGAACCTCTAGACCCGAAGGTGCGGAGTGTTTCCGAATACCTGAGCGGAAAAATAGACTGGGGTATGCGTGGAAACCAGGCGTAGGGGTCATAGTTGCTTGAACAGACAAGTTGTATCCGGCTAGTTATGTTATATTACATTATGATTGTAAGAAACATCTTCCACAGAGAATAGTTCCATTAAGGGTTCCTTTCCCTGGGTGTGCATGCGTTAAAATGCATGTCCGAACTATGAATGGAAAAATCACAGTATACATAACATCTGGGGGTTCGCAATGGGATGAATGCAAAACATCTTTAGTCCACCAATCGAATATTCCCTTAAGAACGCTAGCTTTCGGCTTCACCCAGTCTGAGTTACACATCCGGATGACCCGGCAGTAACAATTACAGAGGTGCTCCCTTTATTCCCTAGCCGAACTAACGGGAACGTAGGGCATAAGCATAGGAGTCAGGCAACCCAGCTTGGCCAAAACTCAAGTCATATCGATGCATATAATGGCGAAAAAAGGTACATATGGGGAAAACGCATATGTGATGAGCTTGATGCTTGGAAAATAATAATAAGCTTCTGTCCAGGAAGCCCCCAGGTATAATGGACGTACATGTTTGAGGGTGTGTATGTCACAGGTGCACGGTTTAGCCACACGAAAGCTTTAAGGCTAGAAGAAAAAAAAAGAAAAAACGTAAAGAGAGGAAAAAATAATGGAAACAACAGGGAGAAGGAGACGAACAAATAGTTCGGCGCTAGGCATATGAAAGTGCAACTATCCCTAGGTGGTTTTGGTAATTCATAACAACATATAGCTCATTGAGCTAATGCTATTCCAAGACAAATATTTCAGGAAAGCTCAATGAATGGCATGTCATGGGTGATGAAAGTGGATCCCTCAAAATATTAAGGACAAAGGATTGGCTCAAGCTCAAAAGCTCAAGACTCTACATTTTACATTTTAGTGATCCAAGATAACATTGAGTCTATAGGAAAAGCCAATACTATCAAGGAGGGATGAGGTGTTGCTTAATGAGCCTCTTGCTTCATGTGCTTAGTGATATGCTCCAAAACCCTCAACTACTTTCTCACATCCACATATGACCTAAACCTAAAGTCAAAATCGGTCCTACCGATTCTTTCTATCCGGCGCCACCGAGTTCAAATGTCATAGCCACTGCCACAAACCCTAGGCAAACCGGTTTCACCGATAGGGATCTCGGTCTCACCGAGATGGGATTGTAATCTCTCTGTTTCCCTTCGTAACGTTTCGGTCTAACCGAAGTGAGCGATCGGTCCCATCGAGATTGTAATGTAAACTCTCTGTTTCCCTTTCGTAACATTTCGGTCTCACCGAAAGAGCGAATCGGTCCCCCGAGTTTGCCTGACCAACTCTCTAGTTAGCTAATTAACCAAATCGGTCTCACCGAGTTTGTGTAATCGGTCTCACCGAGATTACGTTATGCCCTAACCCTAACCATATCGGTCCTACCGAGTTGCATGTCGGCCCCATCAAAACCCTAACGGTCACTAGGTTTCTTGAATCGGTCCGACCGAGTTTGTTGATTCGGTCCCACCGAGTTTGGTAAATTGTGTGTAACGGTTAGATTTTTGTGGAGGCTATATATACCCTCCACCTCCTCTTCATTCATGGAGAGAGCCATCGAACAAACCTACACTTCCAACTTACCTGCTCGAGAGAGAACCACCTACTCATGTGTTGAGGCCAAGATATTCCATTCCTACCACATGAATCTTGATCTCCAGCCTTCCCCAAGTTGCTTTCCACTCAAATCTTCTTTCCAGCAAATCCAAATCCTGTGAGAGAGAGAGTTGAGTGTTGGGGAGACTATCATTTGAAGCACAAGAGCAAGGAGTTCATCATCAACACACCATTTGTTACTTCTTGGAGAGTGGTGTCTCCTAGATTGGCTAGGTGTCACTTGGGAGCCTCCGACAAGATTGTGGAGTTGAACTAAGGAGTTTGTAAGGGCAAGGAGATCGCCTACTTCGTGAAGATCTACCGCTAGTGAGGCAAGTCCTTCGTGGGCGACGGCCATGGTAGGATAGACAAGGTTGCTTCTTCGTGGACCCTTCGTGGGTGGAGCCCTCCGTGGACTCAGCAGCAACTGCTACCCTTCGTGGGTTGAAGTCTCCATCAACGTGGATGTACGATAGCACCACCTATCGGAACCACGACAAAAACATCCGTGTCTCCAATTGCATTTGAATCTTCCAAACCCTTCCCTTTACATTCTTGCAAGTTGCATGCTTTAAATTCCGCTGCTCATATACTCTTTGCATGCTTACTTGAATTGTGTGAAGATTGCTTGACTTGTGCAAAGATAGCTAAAATCTGCCAAAGTCTAAAATTGGGAAAAGGTTAAGTTTTTATTTGGTCAAGTAGTCTAATCACCCCCCCCCCTCTAGACATACTTCAAGGTCCTACAAGTGGTATCAGAGCTTTGGTCTCCATTTGCTTTGATTTCCATAGCTTTTGGTGGTCATAGCCTTGGTTTCACAACCTAGGAGAGTATGGCGTCTAGCGAGGGAAATTATCACTGTAGAGGTCCTTACTTTGATGGCACTAATTTTGCTAGTTGGAAGCATAAGATGAAAATGCATATTCTCGGACATAACCCCGCCGTTTGGGCTATTGTGTGTATTGGCTTGCAAGGTGAATTCTTTGATGGGAGAGAACCAAACCATGAAGCTAGTGCGGAAGAGTTGAAGATGCTGCAATACAACGCTCAGGCTTGTGATATCCTCTTCAATGGCTTGTGCCCCGAAGAATTCAACAAAATCAGCCGTCTTGAGAATGCAAAGGAAATTTGGGATACTTTGATTGATATGCATGAAGGTACCGACTCCGTCAAGGAATCCAAGTTGGATGTGCTCCAAAGTCAGCTTGACAAGTTCAAAATGAAGGATGGTGAAGGTGTCGCTGAAATGTACTCTAGGCTTGCTCTTATCACAAATGATATTGCCGGCTTAGGAAGTGAAGAGATGACCAACAGATTCATCATCAAGAAGATCCTAAGAGCATTGGATGGAAAATATGATACCGTGTGCACAATTATCCAAATGATGCCAAATTACAAAGATCTCAAGCCAACGGAAGTCATTGGAAGAATTGTTGCTCATGAGATGTCACTCAAGGATAAGGAGGAACTTCACAACAAGTCAAGTGGTGCTTACAAAGCCTCATGTGAAGCCCCCACATCATCAAGTGAGAAATAAACCTTCAATGAAGAATTGAGCTTAATGGTGAATAACTTCAACAAATTCTACAAGAGTAGAAGCAAAGAAAGAAGCTCTAACTCAAGGTCCTACAATGACAAAAGATATTCTAGTCGAGAGCGCAATTGCTACAATTGTGGGAGACCCGGACACTATTCCAATGAGTGTACGGCACCCTACAAAAGAAGAGAAGATTCTCCAAAAAGAAGAAGTAGAAGAGAAGAATCACCACCAAGAGAAAGAAGGAGTAGAGATGATCGTTATGAACGAAGACCCTCACGGAGAAGCAAGGATTCGGAAAGGAAGGACAAGTCATCAAAGAGCTACACAAAACGAAGACATCAAGCTCATGTTGGTGAATGGGTATCCGGCTCCGACTCCGACAATCACTCCGAGAGAAGCTATCACTCCGACTCCGAATACACTCAAGATGAAGGTGTTGCCGGTCTAGCACTTGTGTCAACCAACTCCTACGACATATTTGATTCATGGCCAAAGGTCCTAAGGTAACACACCCCGAGTATGTTGATTTTAATAGTGATGAAGATGACTTGTTAGGTGATGATGATTTACTTGTTGACAACTCTAGTGATGAATACTATGATGAAACGTCAATTAATCATACTAATCAAGATGAAACGAATGACAATGATAAGGAGAAGATTGAGCTTCTAACTAAAGAACTAAACACTCTTAAGTTAGCTCATGAAACTATCTTCGAAGATCATCGAGAACTTTTAAGGGCTCACGAGAAGTTATGCTTTGAAAAGCTCAATCTTGAGCAAGAGCATGAGTTCTTAAAGGCAATCAATGATGATCTCCGTAATAAAAGTTCTTCTTACATTGCCAAGCGTTTACTCTTATCTACTTACATGCCTCAAGTCAAATCTAGTAAAAAGAACAAGAAAGATTCTTCCTCTAGTAGTAACAATAACAATGCTAAATCCAATATTGTTGCTTCTAGTAGTTCTCTTGATTCCACTAATGATTCTCTTAGCCAAGTTACACTTGAGCAAGAAAACAGCTTATTGAAGGGAATTATAGAGAAAGGTGTATAAAAGAGCCTTGCCGGGAGTAAGCAATTTGAGGAAATTGTACGCAAGCAAGGAAGGCACCGGAAGAATCAAGGTGTTGGTTTTGAACAAAAGTTCAATGCCAATGGAGTAGAGTGGGAAGAAGATCAATACCCCAAGACGAAGTTTGTTCCTCAACAAGAGAAGTATGATCCTACTTCCTTCAAGGGAACACAAGCACAAGATGATCTTCCACCACAAGACCACAAGAACAAAGGCAAGGGCAAGCTTCAAGAGGAGATTGATGCATTTGAAGAAGCACCTAAAGCCTTGGTCAAGTGGGTTCCCAAGACTACGTCAAGTTCTACTTCATCAAGTACAACTACTACACCAAGGATTCCCATCAAGATGATGTGGATCCCGAAGAAGAACTAGAGAATTCTTGAGGGTGACTCCGCCAACATTCTTCACTCATATCATTATGGCAAGGACAAGTGCAATCAACTTCCATATCTTGCACTAGTTCAAGGAGTCACAAACCCTCATGTTGGTAAGGCAAGGGACAAGGTAACTTAATGTTTTCATGGACATCATTTTGTGTGTGCATCACTCTATGTCTATGGATATTCTTGCTTGTTCCTTGTGGGACTAACCCATGTAGGTATTGAAAGTGCAACTCACTCCAAAGGATTGCTCCAAAAGATCTACATCAACATTGAGCATCCACATCTTCAACACCTACATGAAGTCATCATCGACAAAACCCAAGGTTAGTTCATCCCTCTAAGGGGGGATCTCACATCTAGGGGGAGCTTAACTCTAAGAATTGAGTCAAAGCAACTCTAATGATGTGAACACATAAATGCTTTGTGTAAAAGTGGTAACCCCACTTGAGCTTAAATGATGAGTATGACCTATGACCAAATGTTCTCATTTGACTCCTAAGTCAATATACTCATATATAGATGACCTAGTCATCGCCAATTGTTTGATAGATGCTAGAATTGGTTGTGCATGCTTTGTCACATATTTCATTTGTCATTTTATTGTGTGAGCATGTTGGTTGCATATTTTACTCATTTGAGGACATCCACTTGTTGTTTTGATTGATTGGTTTCTTTTTCTTTGGCCAAGTGGATGGACAAGAATGCCTAAGAACCTTCTCTAGCTATCTATGCTTTTCTCATCTCAAACTCTATTCATGCTACATCACAAAATTTGATCAAGTCGAATCGAACCACTCGTGTGAGGAGCACTTTGAGTCCCGATTAGTCATAGACTTAAACTTCCAAAACTTCTTTGTGCTTTTCGGTCTGACCGATTCCTCCATTTCGGTCATACTGAGATCACTAAGTCGATCTAGGTTTTCATCTCGGTGCAACCGATTTGAACTTTTCGGTCACACCGAGTTGCGGTAACTATCAATAGTTATGCATCTCGGTGCCACCGAGTTGTTCCACTCGGTCACACCGACAGTGTCGGGCTATACATTCTCACGGGCAAAATTTTGGAAAACTTTCTCCAAACCTCTCGCCCGCGCATAGCTCGCTCTGCCTTCTAGGTCTCCGGATCATCGACTTCGTCGCCAGCCGCCTCCTATCGCTGGTCTCCGCCGCCGTCAACGGATTTCATCTCCGCCGTTGCCGCCGTAGCGAGTTCATCGCCGAACTAGGGTATGAACTCGATCACAGTGCTATCCTCATCTGATTCTCAGCACATTGTGTTCGTTATGCTTCTTGCCACGATTGAAACACCTCTATCCAGTCAAAACAATCCTTAGAATAGATGCGATTCGAAAATTTAGGGTTAGGTTTCCGACGAAACCATCTCGGACCCACCGAGTTGAAAAACTCGGTCCCACCGATTCGGCTAACGCCATTGCACTAGTAACTCTCGGTCTGACCGAGAATTGCTAATCGGTGTGACCGATTTTAGAACTTTGTGAAACCCTAGCAGTCTCGGTGCCACCGAACTGTGACTCGGTCTGACCGAGTTCACTAGTTTAGGTTCCAAAACTGCTTCGGTGTCACCGAGTTTGAAAATCGGTTGATCCAAAATGCTTTCTGTGGAAAACTAAAACTAAGTTTTTAAATCATTCTTTTGCAAAAATCTCTGCATTTTGTGATGCTCATCCACTCTATCTCATCTATAACTATTCACAGGGTCAGCAGTCAGTGAGTACAGCATGTCAGACCAAAGTGACAGCCAGAACAAGTCAGAGGAGCAGATACAGATGAGTGAGGGCACTAGTCCCTCCAGCAGCTCAGATGATGGAAGCAGAAGCACTCCCAGCAATTTGCCCAAAGCTGCCACTAGGACAAGGAAGAAGAGAACCTCGGAATCTGAGGATGAGGATTATGTGGCAGCAGAGGATGAGGCCATTTCAAAGAAGAAAGTGCTCAAGAAGGAGTACAGCTCAATTGCAGCAAAGCCAGGGATGAAGGTCAAAAGGCCTGCAGGAAGACAACCAATGTCTAAAGGCAGAGTCTCCACTCAAGCATCATTGGAAGAGCAACCCAAAGAGCCTGCTGCAGAAGGAAAGAAAAGGAAGGAAACGGTCAAGAAGACCATGGCCAGAGTGATTGGAAAGCCTTCCATGATGGAAGAAGAAGAAGAAGAAGAGGTTGATGCACCAGCACCCAAGGCACAAAAGCTGATGGGTGATGCTATAAAGTCAGGGGCTGCAACTTCAAAGCCCAAAGATGCACCCAAAGTTGCCTCCATGCCCAAGAGTGCACCTAAGAGGAATACCATGAGTATACCAGCTACTGAAAAGAACAAGGCCCCAGTGCCTGATGTTGCTGCTGAGGAAGATGATGAAGGACAAGTCCTAAGGAAGCTCAAACCCAAGATTCCAGACCACAATGATGCTCATCCTATGGCTGAAAACATGAAGATCGGGAGAGACTTAGGGTTGAGGCTATGGAGAGAGTCAGATCCATATGCCACCAGGAGAAGGACTGCTGTTGATTACAGGTTCCACACAAAGGAACAACAGGACTTCTATGAGACAATCTTGTTGGACAAGAAGCCCATAGTGTGTGATATGAGGTGGGTCGACTGGACCTACATACAGGAAAATGAAGAACACTATCCTGGAGTGTATGACAGCTTCAGTGCGTGTGGAGTAGCAGACTTTGTTGGGCAGAAGCTCACAAACTGGAATGATGAGCTCATTATGCAATTCTACTCCACGTCACATTTCTATCCAGATGGCAGGATAGTTTGGATGTCTGAAGGTACGAGATACCAGTCAACCATTGAGGAATGCGCAAGTCTTATCAATGCCCTAAAGTAGAATGAAGATGACTTGGATGTTTATGCCAAGAAGAATATGGATCATAACTCTATGTCACAGATGTACAAAGAGATCCCAGACAAAGCTCTTGAGACTTTCAAGCTTGGGTCAGTTCATTTTCTTCTGTCAGGGCTGCCAACGATCAACTGGATCCTAAGGCACACTCTTTTGCCCAAATCAGGTGACCACAACATGAATAGAGGGCATGCAATTAATTTTCTACACATATTTGATGTGCCACAAAAATTCAAGGTCATGAGCCTCATGGTAGAGACTATCAAGAGGACAGCAGCAGACCAAAAGAGAAGCTGTGGATATGCCCCACAAATTCAGGAGTTGATTAACTCAAAGATGGGCACAGGAAAGTATCTGTTGGATAAGGAACACTTTGCTCTCTATCTTGACTTTGAGGACAATCAAGTTGTCATGACAGAGAATGAACCATCATCAGTACAAGCTCAAGAGAAGAAGGAGAAAGCAAGGAAAGAGAAGGCTGCCAAGATGCCAACTCAAGAGGAGGCATCTGAGTACTTTTTGAAGAGCAAGCAGGACCAGCTGAGTTACTTGATAGCATCATTACTGAGGATTGAGAAAGGATTGGCCACCCTAACTCAAAACCAGGAGATCCTGGAAAGAATCATGGAACAAAAATTCTATGATCTTGATGTCAAAGTAACTGAGATTCAGTCAATTGTGGAGCAGCTACAGGATGACATGCAGGAGAGGAAGGGCAGGACAACAGCTGATGCATTTGCCAGAGTGCCTCGAGCTCAAAGATCAGCTGCAGAGCCAGTAACAGACACTAGAGTCACTTCATCTGCTCCAGCTACAGCTCCGGCTCAACCAGCTCCAAAGACTAACTCCTTCAGCTCCTTCCACATCAAGCTCAAGTCTTCGCCCAAGGAGCCATCTCTACGCCACCAACTCAAGACCAAGCACGAGAGACGATATAGTACTATGCATTTTCTAGGAACTTTTGGTAACTTGTTGCCAAAGGGGAGAAAATGTAGAGATCATAGGCTTTAGAGAGAGAGAGTTTGCTTTTGTTCTCTCTTGTCTTCTGGTTGAACTTTGTTTGCTTTTGATTGCTTGAGATACTATGCTATTATCTGTGAGACATTGATGATCATGTGTTTGATCATAAGCTACACTTATGCTTGTTACATGATATTATCTTACTTATCCTTATATGATCATTCACTTTGCTTGGTGATGAGTGCATGTATTCAATCTTTATTATTTTGAGCGCTCCACCAAGATGTATGTGACATGGAAGAGTAACCCATGAGCCTAATTCCTTGTGCATTTGCAGTCCAAAGCAAATCTTAAAATATACACAAATTTAGGGGGAGCTCTTGCTTATCACATACTTCTCAAAGCGACGATGTTTTTCAATCTTATTATCATTTGTCGAAGCTTTGATCTATATGTTGTCATCAATTAACAAAAAGGGGGAGATTGAAAGTGCAACAATCCCTAGGTGGTTTTGGTAATTCATAACAACATATAGCTCATTGAGCTAACGCTATTCCAAGACAAATATTTCAGGAAAGCTCAATGAATGGCATGGCATGGGTGATGAAAGTGGATCCCTCAAAATATTAAGGACAAAGGATTGGCTCAAGCTCAAAAGCTCAAGACTCTACATTTTACATTTTAGTGATCCAAGATCACATTGAGTCTATAGGAAAAGCCAATACTATCAAGGAGGGATGAGGTGTTGCTTAATGAGCCTCTTGCTTCATGTGCTTAGTGATATGCTCCAAAACCCTCAACTACTTTCTCACATCCACATATGACCTAAACCTAAAGTCAAAATTGGTCCTACCGATTCTTTTTATCCGCGCCACCGAGTTCAAATGTCATAGCCACCGCCACAAACCCTAGGCAAATCGGTTTCACCGATAGGGATCTCGGTCTCACCGAGATGGGATTGTAATCTCTGTTTCCCTTCGTAACGTTTCGGTCTAACCGAAGTGAGCGATCGGTCCCACCGAGATTGCAATGTAAACTCTCTGTTTCCCTTTCGTAACATTTCGGTCTCACCGAAAGAGCGAATCGGTCCCACCGAAGTTTTCCGACCAACTCTCGGTTAGCTAATTACCAAAATCGGTCTCACCGAGTTTGTGTAATCGGTCTCACCGAGATTACGTTATGCCCTAACCCTAACCATATCGGTCCTACCGAGTTGCATGTCGGTCCCACGAAAACCCTAACGGTCACTAGGTTTATGAATCGGTCCGACCGAGTTTGTTGATTCGGTCCCACCGAGTTTGGTAAATTGTGTGTAACAGTTAGATTTTTGTGGAGGCTATATATACCCCTCCACCTCCTTTTCATTCATGGAGAGAGCCATCGAACAAACCTACACTTCCAACTTACCAGTTCGAGAGAGAACCACCTACTCATGTGCTGAGGCCAAGATATTCCATTCCTACCACATGAATCTTGATCTCTAGCCTTCCCCAAGTTGCTTTCCACTCAAATCTTCTTTCCACCAAATCCAAATCCTGTGAGAGAGAGTTGAGTGTTGGGGAGACTATCATTTGAAGCACAAGAGCAAGGAGTTCATCATCAACACACCATTTGTTACTTCTTGGAGAGTGGTGTCTCCTAGATTGGCTAGGTGTCACTTGGGAGCCTCCGACAAGATTGTGGAGTTGAACCAAGGAGTTTGTAAGGGCAAGGAGATCGCCTACTTCGTGAAGATCTACCGCTAGTGAGGCAAGTCTTCGTGGGCGATGGCCATGGTGGGATAGACAAGGTTGCTTCTTCATGGACCCTTCGTGGGTGGAGCCCTCCGTAGACTCGCGCAACCGTTACCCTTCGTGGGTTGGAGTCTCCGTCAACGTGGATGTACGATAGCACCACCTATCGGAACCACGACAAAAACATTTGTGTCTCCAATTGCGTTTGAATCCTCCAAACCCTTCCCTTCACATTCTTGCAAGTTGCATGCTTTAAATTCCGCTGCTCATATACTCTTTGCATGCTTACTTGAATTGTGTGAAGATTGCTTGACTTGTGCAAAGATAGCTAAAATCTGCCAAAGTCTAAAATTGGGAAAAGGTTAAGTTTTTATTTGGTCAAGTAGTCTAATCACCCCCCCCCCTCTAGACATACTTCAAGGTCCTACAACATAGAATCTTCGGAGTCTGGTCGCGTTCCAGGGGTTCGGCTCTAGGCGATTGTCTGATGCATCACGCGGGCGGTACGCTCCTCCAGTGAGAACTTCGTCAATGATGAAGGGACCCTCCCATTTGGGCTTGAGTTTGTCCTTTTTCTTCTTCGGTAAGCGTTGAATGAGTTCGCCAACATTATAAGTCTTGGCTCATACTTCTTTGCTTTGATATCTGCGGGCATGTTGTTTGTAAAATGCGGAACTGGCTTTTGCAACATCACGCTCCTCCTCCAGGACATCTAGGCTGTCCTGCCGATCAAGCTCGGTCTCTCTCTCTCTCTCTCTCTCTCTCTCTCTCTTCGTACATGCGCACTCGAGGTGAGTCATGAACAATATCACAGGGCAACACAGCCTCCACGCCGTACACCATGAAAAAGGGTGTATATCCAGTAGTGCGGTTGGGCGTGGTCTGCAGCCCCGAGAGTATAGAGTCGAGCTCCTCAACCCAGTGCTTGTCTGATTCTTTCAAAGAACGCACTAGTCTGGGTTTAATGACGCTCATAATAAGACCATTGGCCCGTTCTACTTGACCGTTTGTTTGCGGGTGATAGACAGAGGAGTAATCGAGCTTAATGCCAAGATTAGCACACCAGGTTTTTACCTCATCGGTTGTGAAATTGGAGCCGTTATTGGTGATGATGTTGTGCGGAACACCATAACGGTGCACAACACCGGATATGAATTCTATCACCGGTCCGGCCTCGGCCGTCTTAACTGGTTTGGCCTCTATCCACTTAGTGAATTTATCCACCATGACCAGCAGATACTTTTTCTTATGGCTTCCTCCTTTAAGGGGTCCAACCATATCAAGCCCCCAGACCGCGAAAGGCCAAGTGATGAGGATTTTTTGTAGAGCGGTGGGGGCATATGGATTTGGTTGGCGAAAAGCTGGCATCCGACGCAACTTTGGACAAGGTCCTGTGCGTCTGCTCGAGCCGTCGGCCAACAAAAACCTATACGGAAGGCCTTACTAACAAGGGCCCGAGCTGCGGCGTGGTGGCCGCCGAGACCGGCATGAATTTCAGCCAGGAGCTGCCGCCCCTCTTCCTCGGAGATACATCTTTGGAGGACTCCGTAGCGCTTTTCTTGTAGAACTCTCCGTCGAGAACCTTGTAGGCCTTCGAGTGCCGGACAATGCGGCAAGTATCGGTGTCAAAACCGACGGATCTCGGGTAGGGGTTCCCGAACTATGCGTCTAGGATCGATGGTAATAGGAGACGGGGGACACGATGTTTACCCAGGTTCGGGCTCTCTCTATGGAGGTAATACCCTACTTCCTGCTTGATTGATCTTGATGATTATGAGTGTTACAAGAGTTGATCTACCACGAGATCGTAATGGCTAAACCCTAGAAGTTTGGCCTGTATGACTATGGTCATGAGTATATATATTATATCCGGACTACGCCCTCCGATTTATATAGACACCGGAGGGATCTAGGGTTACATAGAGTTGGTTACATAAGAAGTAATCTTCATAGTCGGTCGCCAAGCTTGCCTTCCACGCCAAGGAGAGTCCAATCCAGACATGGGTACAGTCTTCGGCCTTCACATCTTTACAACCCATCAGTCCGGCCCATGGATAACAGGTCGGACGCCCGAGGACCCCTTAGTCCAGGACTCCCTCGGTAGCCCCCGAACCAGTCTTCAATAGTGAGGTGTCCGGTACACGAATTTTCTTCGGCATGGCAAGGTGGGTTCCTCCTTTAGTGATTTCCAAGTAGTGTATTAGGTCGTAGATTCAATGTCTCTCCTCGACTTCCGCGCGTTTAATAACCTCGTCCTCCACGTGTCGAGCGAATGCGGGGGGTCATGGTATTTTTGCAAATAACACCCCGTTCAGGCTAGGAAGAGCGCCTATTTAAAGAGATCGGATCTGGGATCCATCCAACATCTCGCGGAGAAAAATCCCCAAAGACTGCTAGGAGAAGCCATTCCAACATGGCCAGCATTCCCAGTTCCTCCTTCAACTCAAAGAGAGGCGAGTGGGAGAAGTGCTCAGGGGCCCACAGCCAATTAAAGAAGCTGCAAACGCAGGGATTCCTCCCTCCTGCAGATCTGGTCCCTGTTCGAGCAGGGCAAGCCTCCCTTAACGGTGAGACCCAGGCAGAGGATTTTCCCAATCAATCCGGGGGGAACGGGTTTGTTTCGTCCCTTATCTGCTAAGGGGCGTCGGGTTTCCAATCCATCCGTTCCTCCGGGGGCTTCTGGAATACTATGGCCTTCAGCTGCACAACTTTACTCCGGCCTCCATTTTGCACATTGTGGGCTATGTCGTGTTGTGTGAACTGTTTCTGGGCATTGAGGCCCATTTCAAACTGTGGAGAAAGCTGTTCTGCCTTGTCCCGCGCAACCACCAGGGGTCAATATTTGAAGTAGGCGGAGCCGAAGTATGGCGCGTCGCCGACACCGGATACCTATCCGGCACACCAAGGAAGGCGTCCGAAGAATGGCCTTCCGAATGGTTCTATATAGAAGACGTCGCTCTTCCCGATCCAGTTCGCAGGGGTCTCCCAGAATTTGCAAGTGTTCCACTAAAGAAACGTCACAGCCGGCGTCCCCGAAGTCTTGAAGAAGAGGACAATGCGGAAGTTTGTCAGCTCCTGGGCAAGATAAGGATGCTTGCCCAGTCCGGTTTTACAATAGTGGAGGTAATGGCGACCTCCATAGTGCGGGGGGGTTCAGCCACTTCAATACAGAGGTCTCCCAATGTGGCACTACAATGGGGAGGATGACGCCTCCCGCTGCGGTCGGAAAGGCCCGGACACCCCCGCCGCTTTAGCCAAGATACTGGCAGAGCTGTTCAAAGGGGAGGAAGAAGAATTTCTCCGCATTAATCGGAGAGAAGGGTACTCCATGTACAACCCTCCCAGCTAGGTGAGTCCTAACCTCCTTGCTTTTATTCATTCTGCTCTTGTAGCCATCTTTAACGAATTCCCTATCCGTTTATTTTGAAACAGCACTGGCGGAAGGTAACCGAGGGGCTTAGTAGCCGTGCCCCACAGCCGGAGAACCACAACCAGGAGCTTGATCCTGGGTTCGAAGAGGACCCAGACATATTCGTGGTACTCGTGGAAGGGGTGTTTTACCAGGCTAGCTATGACGGCACAGAAGTAGCCATCCTTGCCGATTATCCTGGTCTTCTTCCATCTTCCCACGTAAGTAATCGGGAGAAATCCCCCTCGAAAGAGTTTCCTCGCACTGCCTCACCCACCGGAATGTCTCATGCTTCAAAGGGGAGGCGTTCGGCACGTCATGCTACGCCGGGGATGACTTCAAAAAGAGCGGCTCCCGCGCCGAGCGAGGCCTCGAAAAGGAAGGTCAGCGAAGAATAGGCCGGTCCTTCATCGAAGAGGTATGAATTTGAAGATATGTTTTGGCGGTCGTATCCAACCGTAACTGTTATGTTGGTCCTGTATCAGGAAAAAGGTTCGCCGGACTATGCCCGGGGATTTGGCCGGTCGCACTCCCCCCAACCGGGATTTAGATCCCACCGGAGGGGTGGGGGCCGATATGGGGACAACACCGGACTGTCCTTCAGCCGAGGATTCGGAAGATATGTCCGTTACCAACTCGGAAGTAGAGAGCGCCATGAATCATCGGCGCTGCCGGGCTATCTTACGAGACCCCAAGTTCTCGGGAGAGGCATTCAATGCCTTCAGCTCGGCCGACGCATACATCCGAGCTGCTCGAGATGGGCTTAGAAAAGCCACAAAGCAACATTTGACAGATGTGCAGGTAATTATTTCTTTGTCCGAAAAAGGATAACTGTATGCCTGTAGCCCCCGAGACTAGAAGCAGTTGGTACAACTGATTTGAGGATCATCATATAATCAGGTCCTTATAGAGAAGAATGGGCTGCTAGGCCATGAGCTGGAGCAGTGTCGGGCGCATCTGAGTGCCGCTACCGCCGAGCTTGAAAACTTCAAGAAGGCATCATCTGGTAACATTCCCCTCTATCGAGGAACAATAAGTGTAGACCAACTGTACTAATACTGTTGCTTATCGCATAATAGGATCGCCCGATCAACTTGAAGAGAAGTTGAAGATCTCCCAAGAGGGGGAAAAAAGGCGAAAAGGCTACACGCCACAGGCGAGCGTGTGTTGACTCGAGTCAGAGACGAGAAAACAAGCTACAGGATTCCAACACTGTGTTGGGTGAAGAGTTGAAAGATGTGCGAGCCCAGCTAGCCGACTCCGTGAAGGAGAACAAGAAGCTGCGGGGCGGCATATTCAGTATGTATCTGAACTATTGTTAACGTAGTTCGGAGATAAATGGAACTGATGTAGTTATGATTGCAGGTATATTGACAAGCCGTCCTGAAGAGGAGGTGTCTGGATCATCAAGTGATCTGCTGCAAGGGCTGTCGCAGTTGCACGAACATGCTCGGCTGGTGATGCGGAGTGTTGCCAAGGCCCTATGGCCAGCCGCCTCCCCTCCAGGAAGTATGGAGGAGCTTGTAGAGCTGTTCAAGGGAGCGCGGTGGCGTATCCGACTATGGAAGATATCGTCCTGCCGAGAGGGTGCGCGAGAGGCCTGGACCATGATGAAAACACGATATACCAAGCTGGATCCTAATCACATGGCCCGAGTTGGACCACTAGGGTCAAATGGGGAAGAAATTCCCGTTAGTTTAGTATATGACCAAGTAGAGGTGGCCGCCAAATATTCCCAACAGGATTGTAAGTTGGACTGCCTATTGGACGGTGTAGAGGAGGAAGTGTTTGAGTCCAAGTGACTATGTACTATCCTCGACATGTGGAACTCTAGCTGAATTGTATATCATTTGTCATGGTAGACCTTTTCGCTTCAACCTCCGGACACGAAGGTGTGGAGTATTTCCGAATACCCTCGCGGCCGAATAGACCGGGGTATGCATGGAAAACTAGGCATAGGGGTCATAGTTGCTTGAACACACAAGTTGTATCTGACTAGCTATGTTATATTACATTGAGATTGCAAGAAACATCTTCCGGAGAGAATAGTTCCGTTAAGGGTTCCTTTCCCTGGTTGTGCATGTATTTAATGTACATGTCTGAATTGTGATGAGAAAATCACAGTGTATGTAACTTCTGGGGGTTCGCTATGGAGTAAATCAAAATGTCTTTAATTCACCGACCGAATATTCCCTTAAGAACGCTAGCTTTCAACTTTACCCAGTCTGAGGTACACATCCGGATGACCCGGCAGTAACAATCGCAGAGGTGCTCCCTTTATGCCCTAGCCGAACTAACGGGAACGTAGGGCATAAGCACAGGAGCCAGGCAACCCAGCTTGGCCAAAACTTAAGTCATATCGATGCATATAATGGCGAAGAAAAGGTACATATGGAAAAACTCATATGTGAGGAGCTTGATGCTCTAGGAATAATAAATAAAAGCTTCTGTCCAAGGAAGCCCCCAGGTATAATGGGCATACATATTTAAAGATGTATGTGTCAGGGGTGTACGGTCTAGCCGTACGAGAGCTTTAAAGCGAGCAAGAAAAAGTAGTCTGAAAAGAGAGAAGAAATAATGGAAACTACAGGGGAATAAGAGACAAACAAGGAGTTCGGCGCTAGGCATAGAATCTTTGGAGTCTGGCCACGTTCCAGGGGTACGGCTCGAGGCGATCGTCTGATGCATCACGAAGACGGTATGCCCCTCCAGTGAGAACTTCGTCAATTATGAAGGGACCCTCCCATTTGGGCTTGAGTTTGTCCTTTTTCTTCTCCGACAGGCGTAGAACGAGTTCGCCAACGTTGTAAGTGTTGGCCCGTACTTCTCTGCTTTGATATCTTCAAGCCTGCTGTTGGTAAAATGCTGAACGGGCTTTTGCAACATCGCGCTCCTCCTCCAAGGCATCTAGGCTGTCCTGCTGATCAAGCTCGGCTTCTCTCTCTTCGTACATACGCACTCGAGGTGAGTCGTGGATAATATCGCGGGGCAATACAGCCTCCGCGCCGTACACCATAAAGAAAGGTGTGTATCCGGTAGTGCGGTTGGGCGTGGTCCACAGCCCCCAGAGTACGGAGTCAAGCTCCTCCACCCAGTGCTTGTCTGATTCTTTCAAAGACCGTACTAGTCTGGGCTTGATGCCGCTCATAATAAGACCATTGGCTCGTTCGACTTGACCATTGGTTTGCGGGTGATAGACGGAGGCGTAATCGAGTTTAATGCCAAGATTAGTACACCAGGTTTTTACCTCGTCGGCTGTGAAATTGGAGCCGTTGTCGGTGATGATGTTGTGTGGGACACCATAACGGTGCACCACACCGGATATGAATTCTATCACCGGGCCGGACTCAGCCGTTTTGACCGGTTTAGCCTCTATCCACTTAGTGAATTTATCCACCATGATGAGAAGATATTTTTTTCTTATGGCTTCCCCCTTTAAGGGGTCCAACCATATCCAATCCCCAGACCGCGGAAGGCCAAGTAATGGGGATAGTTCGTAAGGCAGTTGGGGGCATGTGGCTTTGGTTGGCGAAAAGTTGGCATCCGACGCAGTGTTGGACAATGTCCTGCGTGTTTGCTCGGGCTGTCGGGCAATAAAACCCAGTACGGAAGGCCTTGCTAACAAGGGCCCGGGCTGCGGCATGATGTCCGCCGAGACCGGCGTGAATTTCCGTTAAAAGTTGTCGCCCCTCTTCCTCGGAGATACATCTTTGAAGTACTCCGGTAGTACTTTTCTTGTAGAGATCTCCTTCGTGAACCTTGTAGGCCTTTGAACGGCGGATAATGCGGCGAGCCTCGTTCTGGTCTTCCGAAAGCTCCTTCCTATTAATGTAGGCCAAGAAGGGTTCGGTCCATGGGGCAATGATTGCCATAATGAGATGGGCCGACGGTGTTATTTCGGTGGCTGAGCCCCCGATACTATCGGTGTGTTTGGGATTTGGGGTTGTGTTCGGCTCTGGACTGTTGTTGCCGCCCTCCCCTTGCCACACCACGGACGGCTTGAAAAGCCTTTCCAGGAAGATGTTAGGTGGGACGGGGTCACACTTAGCGCCGATGCGAGCAAGGACGTCTGCCGCCTGGTTACTTTCTCCGGCGACGTGATGAAATTCAAGCCCCTCGAACCGAGCCGACATTTTAAGACGACATTATGATAAGCTGCCATCTTTGGTGTCAAAGTCCCTGTTTATTTGAGATATTGCGAGGTTTGAATCCTCGCGCACCTCTAGGCATTGTATGCCCATGGATACGGCCATCCGAAGACCATGTAATAGGGCCTCGTATTCGGCTGCATTGTTGGAGCCTGTGTATTGTATTTGGAGTACATACTGGACGACGTCTCCAGTGGGGGACGTTAACACGACTCCCGCTCCTAGCCCCGCCAGCATTTTGGAGCCATCAAAATACATAAATCAGTTAGAATATGTGTTGTACTCTTTAGGGAGTTCGGCCTCTGTCCATTCGGCAATGAAGTCAGCCAGCACTTGGGACTTGATGGCTCATCGTGGCTTGTATGTAATGTCAAATGGGAGTAGCTCTATGTCCCATTTGGCGATGCGTCCCGTGGCATCGCGGTTGTTTATTATGTCATTGAGTGGGACTTCAGAGGCCACCGTTATTGAACACTCCTGGAAGTAGTGTCGTAGCTTTCGGGATGCCATGAAGACCGCGTATGCTATCTTTTGGTAATGGGGGTACCGGGATTTGCATGGTGTGAGGACAATAGATACGTAGTATACTGGTTTTTGGAGCAGAAATTTGTGTCCGTCCTATTCTCGTTCGACGACAAGCACGGCGCTCACCACCTGATGTGTTGCCGATATGTATAGCAACATGGGTTCGCCAGCGTTTGGTGCGGCCAGGATTGGGTTGCTTTCTAGGAGGGCCTTTATTTCCTCCAGTTCGGCAGTCGCCGCGTCTGTCCATTCAAAGTTATCGATGCACCGTAAGAGGCAGTAGAGTGGCAGTGCCTTTTCTCCTAATCTAGAGATAAAGCGACTTAATGCTGCCATGCAACCAGCTAGTTTTTGGACTTGTTTGAGGTCTGTTGGCGTAGCCAACTGTGACAGAGCTTGGATTTTAGCTGGATTTGCTTCTATTCCTCTATTGGAAACGATGAAGCCCAGCAGTTTTCCGGCAGGGACGCTGAAGACACACTTTTCCTGGTTGAGTTTAATGTCATACGCACGGAGGTTGTCGAATGTAAGACATAAGTCGTCTATTAGTGTTTCGTCGTGCCTAGTTTTAATGACGACGTCATCGACGTAAGCTTCTACCGTCTTGCCGATCTGCTTCTCCAGGCATGTTTGAATCATGCGTTGGTATGTGGGGCCGGCGTTCTTGAGCCCGAAGGGCATGGTGTTGAAGCAAAATGGCCCATATGGGGTGATAAATGCTGTTGCAACTTGATCGGACTCCTTCATTTTGATTTGATGGTATCTAGAAGATGCGTCAAGGAAACACAGTGAGTCATGTCCTGCGGTGGCGTCAATGATTTGACCAATGCAGGGGAGGGGGAAGGGATCTTTAGGGAAAGCCTTGTTGAGGTCTTTGAAATCGACACACAGGCGCCAGGATTTATCCTTCTTTGGTACCATCACCAGGTTTGCCAGCCAGTCCGAATGTTTGATTTCTCTAATGAATCTGGTCTCGATAAGTTTGGCCAGCTCCTCCCCCATGGCTTATCGCTTGGGTTCGGAAAAGCGCCGTAGTGTTTGCTTAACCGGTTTAAATCCCTTTAATATATTGAGGCTATGTTCGGCCAGCTCACGTGGGATCCCTGGCATATCTGAAGGGTGCCAGGTGAATATATCCCAATTTTCGCGCAGGAATTCGCGTAGTGCGGCGTCGACTGTTGGGTTCAGTTGCGCTCTGATAGATGTTGTCTTCTTGGGGTCCGTTGGGTGGACCTGGAATTTGACTATTTCTTCTGATGGTTTGAAGGAGGTGGATTTGGGGCGTTTGTCGAGGATCACATCGTCCCTGTCCACCGTAGAGCGTAGCGCGGTTAGTTCTTCGGCTGCAAGGGCTTCGGATAGCGCCTCAAGGACGAGGGATGCTGTTTTGTTTTCAGCACGGAGTGCTATGTACGGATCACTGACGAGGGTGATTATACCATTTGGTCTGGGCATTTTGAGCTTCATATACCCATAATGAGGTATGGCTTGGAAGCGTGTAAAAGCGTCCCGCCCCAACAGGGCGTGGTATCCGCTGCTAAACGGGGCCACTTGAAAGGTGATTTCTTCGGACCGATAATTCTCCGGCGTGCCGAATACCATGTCAAGTGTGATTTTTCCCGTGCATCGTGCCTCCCGACTGGGAATGATTCCTCGGAAGGTTGTGCTACTTTGCTTGATGCGGCTCCTGTCTATTTCCATTTTGTGGAGTGTGTCCTCGTAAATGAGGTTTAGTCCGCTGCCGCCGTCCATGAGGACCTTGGTAAGTCGAAACCCGTCCATGATGGGACTGAGGACTAATGCTGCTGGCACTTGGACTGTCCTGTACTTCGGCTCGTAACCGCATTGAATGTTATCGTCGTGTCGTTCCAAGGGTTTATTGCGGCGATTTGGCAGACTTCGGCAAGGTCACGAATTGCTCTTTTGCGTTTGTTGTTTGAAGCGAATGTCTCGAAGACCGTCAGTACTCTTGTGTCGTCGTTGTCTGGAGGGTGCTGTTCTGGGTCTTCCTTGATAAGGATGTCCTCACCGCTCTTGGCTACCTGCCGGAGTATCCAACAAGCTCTAAGGCTGTGGGTTGCCACGGTATCTGGTGTCGTGTGTATTTTGCATGGGCCGTCGAGCCATCCCTCCAGAACGGTGCCGTGCCGCGTAATGGGTTTATGTTTCTTGACTGTTTGACTGGGCGTGCCATGGGGGTGCGCCCTCTTTGCCTGTAGAAGGAGTTTAGTTGGGACCAACGGCTCCCAGCAAGCTGCCTGGGTTCTCCAGGCGCTTTCCATCACGATGTACTTGTGTACAATAGTTGCTAGGTCGGCGAACTTCAGTATGCGGCGGCGATTGATGGCGTTGAGGATTCCTTTGTCCGTGCAATTGTTGCGGAATGGTGATATCGCGTCCTCGTCATGGCAATCTTTTACCCTGTCTTTGACAAGGAGGAATCTGGCCCAGAAGTGGTGAACCGTTTCCTGAGACTACTGTTTTACGCTCATAAGGGCGTCTATGTCCGGGTGGGTGGGTGGAATTAAATCCAAACCCTGACCTGAACGATTATCCGGAGTCTAAAGACCTTCGAGCTCAACAGTCCGGGTTCCAGAATATCTTCTGATTGTTTAGGACTGCCGTCCGATTCTATGTTTGGAGGGCTGGTTGCGTTCTTTCGCTGGTGAGTATCCGGCTCTTCCTGATCGGCAATCCGAACATAGTCTGTCTTCGATATAGAAGAAGACTCGCCATCCTACTCCTCGACTACCGCAATCTGGTGGGTGATCGGTGGAGTCTTGATTTCTCCTTGATCGGTTTTAGGCCCGATCCGATCATAATCGGTGGCGATTCCCAAAGCGGTGATGCGATCTAGGAGTTCGTTCAAGGACAAAAACTCTGCCGGATCCATCTGCTTGGAGTGCTCAGAGATGATGCGAAGGAGGTTTTCTATGGCCCGAGAGGTCATCGTCGGCTCAACGGCCGAACGAGCGATCATAGTAAAGCCGCCCAGACGGAGGGTTTGGCCTGGGGCCAGAACTCCCCCGGAAGTGATGTTGTCTTTAAGGACAAGGCAAGCCATCGGGCCTTTCGTCGACGTCACAGTGGAACTCTCAATGAAAGCACCAATATCGGTGTCAAAACCGGCGGATCTCGGGTAGGGGGTCCCGAACTGTGCGTCTAGGATCGATGGTAACAGGAGACGGGGGACACGATGTTTACCCAGGTTCTGGCCCTCTCTATGTACCTAATACCCTACTTCTTGCTTGATTGACCTTGATGAATATGAGTGTTACAAGAGTTGATCTACCACGAGATCGTAATGGCTAAACCCTAGAAGTCTAACCTGTACAACTATGGTCATGAGTATATATATTCTATCCGGACTACGCCCTCGGGTTTATATAGACACCGGAGGGATCTAGGGTTACATAGAGTCGGTTACATAAGAAGGAATCTTCATAGTCGGTTGCCAAGCTTGCCTTCCACGCCAAGGAGAGTCCAATCCGGACACGAGTACAGTCTTCAGCCTTCACGTCTTTACAGCCCATCAGTCCGGCCCATGGATAACAGGCCGGACGCCCGAGGACCCCTTAGTCCAGGACTCCCTTAGCGAGCCTCATTCTGATCCTCCGGGAGTTCTCTCCTATTAAGATAGGCCAAGAAGGGTTCAGTCCATGGGGCAATGACTGGCATGATGAGATGGGCCGACAGGGTTATTTCGGTGGTTGAGCCCCCGATGATATCGGTGTGTTCAGAATCTGGGATTGTGTTCAGATCCGTACTGGTATTGCCGCTCTCCCCTTTCCACATCACGGAAGGTTTAAAAAGCCTTTCCAGAAAGATATTAGGTGGGACGGGGTCGCTCTTAGCGCCGATGCGAGCAAGGACATCTGCCGCTTGATTGCTTTCTCGAGCCACATGATGGAACTCGAGCCCCTCGAATCGAGCTGATATTTTGAGAATGGCATTACGGTAAGCTGCCATCTTTGGATATTTGGCATCGAAATCTCCATTTATTTGAGATATTGCGAGGTTTGAGTACCCGCACACTTCCAGGAGTTGTATGCCCATGGAGACAGCCATCCGAAGACCATGTAATAAGGCCTCGTATTCGGCTGCGTTGTTGGAGTCTGTGTATAATATTTGGAGTACGTATTGGACTACTTCTCCGGTGGGGGACGTTAAAACGACACCCACTCCTAACCCTGCCCGCATTTTGGAACCATCGAAATACATAACCCAGTTGGAATAAGTGCCGTACTCTTTAGGGAGTTCGGCCTCTGTCCATTCGGCGATGAAATCAGCGAGTACTTGGGATTTAATGGCTCGGCGCGGTTTGTATGTTATGTCGAATGGAAGGAGCTCAATGGCCCATTTGGCAATCCGGCCTGTAGCATCGCGGTTGTTTATTATGTCATTGAGTGGTACTTCGGAAGCCTCCGTGAGCGAACACTCTTGGAAGTAGTGTCGTAGCTGATGTCTACTACGCAACCTTCTTCTTTTAGACGTTGTTGGGCCTCCAAGTGCAGAGGTTTGTAGGACAGTAGCAAATTTCCCTCAAGTGGATGACCTAAGGTTTATCAATCCGTGGAAGGCGTAGGATGAAGATGTTCTCTCTCAAGCAACCCTGCAACCAAATAACAAAGAGTCTCTTGTGTCCCCAACACACCCAATACAATGGTATATTGTATAGGTGCACTAGTTCAGCGAAGAGATGGTGATACAAGTGCAATATGGATAGTAGATATAGGTTTTTGTAATCTGAAAATATAAAAACAGCAAGGTAACAAGCGATAAAAGTGAGCGTAAACGGTATTGCAATTCTAGGGAACAAGGCCTAGGGTTCATACTTCCACTAGTGCAAGTTCTCTCAACAATAATAACATAATTGGATCATATAACTATCCCTCAACATGCAACAAAGAGTCACTCCAAAGTCACTAATAGAGGAGAGCAAACGAAGAGATTATGGTAGGGTACGAAACCACCTCAAAGTTATCCTTTCTGATTGATCTATTCAAGAGTCCGTAGTAAAATAACACGAAGCTATTCTTTCCGTTCGATCTTTCCTAGAGTTCGTACTAGAATAACACCTTAAGACACAAATCAACCAAAACCCAAATGTCACCTGGATACTCAAATGTCACCTCAAGTATCCGTGTGTATGATTATACGATATGCATCACTCAATCTCAGATTCATCTATTCAAAACGACACAAAGTACTTCAAAGAGTGCCCCAAAGTTTCTACCAGAGAGTCAAGACGAAAACGTGTGCCAACCCCTATGTATAAGTTCACGAGGTCACGGAATCCGCAAGTTGATCACCAAAACATACATCAAGTGAATCACGTGATATCCCATTGTCACCACAGATACGCACATGCAAGACATACATCAAGTGTTCTCAAATCCTTAAAGACTCAATCCGATAAGATAACTTCAAAAGGAAAACTCAATCCATTACAAGAGAGTAGAGGGGGAGAAACATCAGAAGATCCAACTATAATAGCAAAGCTCGTGATACATCAAGATCGTGTCAAATCAAGAACACGAGAGAGAGAGAGAGATCAAACACATAGCTACTGGTACATACCCTCAGCCCCGAGGGTGAACTACTCCCTCCTCGTCATGGAGAGCGCCGAGATGATGAAGATGGCCACCGGTGAGGGATCCCCCTCCGACAGGGTGCCAAAACAGGCTCCCGATTGGTTTTTGGTGGCTACAGAGGCTTGCGGCGGCGGAATTCCCGAGCTATTCTGTTCTCCAATGTTTTTAGGGTATATGGATATATATAGGCGAAGGAAGTCGGTCAGGGGAGCCACAAGGGGCCCACGAGGGTGGGGGCACGCCCAGGGGGCAGGCGTGCCTCCCTGCCTCGTGGCCACCTCGAAGCTTCCTTGACTTCAACTCCAAGTCTCCTGGGTCATGTTCGTTCCAAAAATCACGCTCCCGAAGGTTTCATTCCGTTTGGACTCCGTTTAATATTCCTTTTCTACGAAACACTGAAACAAGGGAAAAAACAAAAACTGGCACTGGGCTCCGGGTTAATAGGTTAGTCCCAAAAATAATATAAAAGTGTTTCATAAAGCCCATAAACATCCAAAACAGATAATATAATAGCATGAATACTTCATAAATTATAGATACGTTGGAGACGTATCAGCATCCCCAAGCTTAATTCCTGCTCGTCCTCGAGTAGGTAAATGATAAAAGAAATAATTTATGAAGTGTGAATGCTAGCAGGTGCACAAGTTTGACCAATGATAATTTCAATCACCTTTTCTAGCATCATTATATATCATAACAGTAGCTCAAGTCATAGGACTTCTCATGATCAAGTAACAAGCTATTCACATGTTAAAGTATAGATCATAAACTTTCTTGAAAACTAACAAACTGCGTTATTAGTCATCAAACAATTACAATTCATCTTATTTTCAGGAAGAGTCTATGTTAGAGCTTTGATTTAGCAAACTCCACATACTCAACTATCATTTAATCTTTCACAGTTGCTAACACTCACGCATATTTATGGGTTCAAAGTTTTAATCAGACATAGAGAAAGATGGGGGCTTATAGATTTGCCTCCCAACCTTTTACCTCAAGGGTAATGTCAACAATAATAGCTCATGATGCCTTACATACAATTGGATATATATATATATATATATATATATATATATATATATATATATATATGTGTGTGTGTGTGTGTGTGTGTGTGTGTGTGTGTGTGTGTGTGTGTGTGTGTGTGTGTGTGTGTGTGTGTGTGTCAGAATCTTTCCAACACAATGTGCTTGCCAAAGGATAAAATGTAAAAAGGAAAGTTGAAGATCACCATGACTCTTGCATAAGGTAAAAGACAAGAATAAAAGATAGGCCCTTCATAGAGGGAAGCAGAGGTTGCCATGCGCTTTTATAGTTGGATGCACAAAATCTTAATGCGAGGGAACGTCACTTTATATTGCAAGTTGTGATAGGGACCTTTATTATGCAGCCCGTCGCTTTTATTGCTTCCATATCACAAGATCGTATAAAGCTTATTTTCTCCACACTAAAAGATCATACATATTTAGAGAGCATTTTTATTGCATGCACCGATGACAACTTACTTGAAGGATCTTACTCAATCCATAGGTAGGTATGGTGGACTCTCATGGCAATACTGGTTTAAGGGATGTTTTGAAGCACAAGTAGTATCTCTACTTGGTGCAAAGAATTTGGCTATCATGAGGGGGAAAGGCAAGCTCAACGTATTGGGCGATCCATGACAATATGCTTTATTTCGGATATAAGAAAACATAACCCATTACGTTGTCTTCCTTGTCCAACATCAACCTTTTAGCATGTCATATTTTAATGAGTGATCACAATTACAAAAGATGTCCAAGATAGTATATTTATATGTGAAATCTCTCTTCCTCCGATATTCTTTCATGAATTGTTCAAGTGACCAATACAATGTTTGCTAACCTTCAATAAATTTACCACCTCTACTTCTTATATGTAAAGTCATTACTCCCCATGGGATAAGCATATGAAACATATATAATTTCATATTTATGAAATTCAATTCATTCAACCATTTACTCATAGGATATAAGTGAAGCACACGAGTAAATGACAAACTACTCTAAAAAGATATAAGTGAAGATTAATGAGTAGTTAAATAATTATGTAGCTATGTGAAGACTCTCTCCAATTTTAAGAATTTCAGATATTTATACTTTATTCAAACAGCAAGAAAAACAAAATAAAATGATATGACGCTCCAAGCAAAACACATATCATGTGGTAAATAAAAATATAGCTCCAAGTAAAGTTACCGATGAATGAAGACGAAAGAGGTGATGACTTCCGGGGCATCCCCAAGCTTAGGCTCTTGGTTATCCTTGAATATTACCTTGGGTTGCCTTCGGCATCCCCAAGCTTAGGCTCTTGCCACTCCTTATTCCATAGTGAATTGTGACGCCCGGATAATCAAGCTAGAGTAACCCCTACTAATGATGCCACGTCACCTTGATTACTGTTGCTAATCTCGCGTTAGTTTGAAAACTATTCAAAATTCAAATTCAAAAAATATGGCAAACAATGAAAGATTTCAAATATTAAAACTAAAATGTTCGGAGTGAGCCAAATAATTCATAAGTAATGTTGGTGGATAAACCAAGTCATTATAAAAAGTTTAAATGCACTTAACTAAATAAAACAGTATCAAAAACAATTAATTGAATGCTATTAAATTAATAAACAAATGTTAAACTAGCTTATTAGTCACAAACTTTTAGGGTAGTGAGTTATTTTGAAACATTATTTTAGGAGTTATCATATTTTACTAAACTAAAAATAATGTGTATCTAAGATAAAACAGAAAATAAAAATAATAAAACAAGAAAGAAAAACAAAACAAAACCAAAAGAAAGTAAAAGGAAAAGCCCTTCCCCCTTATCGGGCTTCGCCCACCGACACTGGTTAGCTGGGCTGCCCAGCCGGGCGCCCCACTTCCTCCATATCCCCACCCGGGAAAACCTAACCCCGCCTCCCACTCCCCACCCACGTTCGCTTCTTCCCCGATCCCGATCCGATCAGGCATCACCCGACGCAGCCCCCCCGCCACTCGATGCCATCGCCGGAGCTCCTCGTCTCGATCCCCATGGACGCCAGCGACCGCCTCGGGCCTCCTCGCGCGCGCCCTTCGACTGCCGGCGGGCCAAGCTGCCACGCCCGATGCCCGCGCCGGCAACCTCGACCTCCAGCCATGGCGCCCGCGCCTCCTCTTGCCGACCTACTTCGCGACGTCGTCTTCCTCCGGCCTCCCTCGCCTTGCTCCTCGACGGAGTCCCTCGTGGACCGGTGCCCTCTTCTCCGACACCGCCGGATGCCGCCGCTAACTTCTTCATTGATCCGCCGACTCGACCTCCCGGCTCCACCGAGCCTCCACGAGCTCATTGTGAGCCTCTCCGACGACCCCACCTTCCTCCATCTCGTTGTCGTAACCGCCGTCTGCTGCCCTCTCCCGTTGCCGCGCGGTGCCCCGCTCACAAGACGACCTGGCCGTGCCCTCGCGGCATCGCCCGCCGAGGCGCGCTCGTCTTACGTACGCGCGTGTCGCACCACAGCAAGGCCTTCTTTGCTGCCCGATGCACTCGCTGTCGGCCACGACGCCCGGCGCCCATCGGTCTGGCGGCGCCCAAACGGGCTCGCCTCGCCTGCTAACTAACCCACCTTAAGCCCCGGGGTTTATGACAAAGGGGCCCCACGCCCCTGAAACATTTATAAAAAAAAGAGATTAAATAATAATAATAATAATAATATCAATTAAATTAATTAATTAAAGAGTTAATTAACCTGTGTTAGTTAAATTGATAACCTGATTAGTCTATTTAATCTGTTAGGTTAGTAAAATAGTATATGACAAGGGGGACCCACCCCCTGTTGGCCAGTCAAAGTTTGACTGGTCAACTGGGACCCCTTGGACCCACATGTCAGCCCCTCTGGTACACTTATGTGTACCCAGAGCTGGGTACACCTAGCAATTCACATTTATTCGAATTAAATTAAATTTAGAAAATGATTTAAAACTTTAAAAATTAATATAAAATAAACCGTAGCTCAGATGGAAAAACTTTGTACATGAAAGTTGCTCAGAACGACGAGACGATTCCGGATACGCAACCTGTTCGTCCGACACACACCCCCCTAACCTATCGAACTCGCAACTTTCCCCCTCCGGCTCCTCTGCCCGAAAACGCGGAACACCGGGGATATTTTCCCGGATGTTTTCCCCCTTCACTGGTATCACCATCCCTGCGTTAGATCACCTCTAGCACCGCATTTGTCATGTTATGCTTTGATTGCTCTGTTATTTATTATGTTCCTCCGCTACTTTTTCCTAGAGACCCGAGTCCGCTGCCGGTACTTCGTGATCGACTACGGTGTTGACGACCCTCTCTCTTGCCAGAGCAACCAGCAAGCCCCTTTGATCACCAGATATCGCCTACTCTTCTCTATACTACTTGCATTAGAGTAGTGTAGCATGTTACCGCTTTCATTATACCTATCCCGATGCATAGCATGTCCTTGTTACTATGTTGTTACCTTTACCGCAATCCTATATGCTTAGTATAGGATGCTAGTACTTTCATCTGTGGCCCTACATTCTTGTCCGTCTCATTGTGCTATATTATCGGGCCGTGATCACTCGGGAGGTGATCACGGTATATACTTATACTTATACATGATACATGTGGTGACTAAAGTCGGGTCGGCTTGTGGAGCACCCGCGAGTGATTCACGGATTAGCTGAAAGGACCTTTGTCCCGACGGCCCTCTGGATGGATCTTTGTGGCGGAGCGACAGGCAGGCAGGTTGAGACCGCCTTAGGAGAGAGGTGGGCCTGGCCTGTTCGGCGCTCGCGGATACTTAACACGCTTAACGAGATCTTGGTATTTGATCTGAGTTGGCTACGAGCCTATACGCACTAACCAACCACGGGAAAGATATGGGCACTCGGCCGTGGTATCACCAAGCACTTCAGATGTCAACGACGAGCGACGCGCGCCGGATTGACCGAACGCCACTAGGCTAGGTCTGCTTCCCGCCACGCAACGCAAGGTGTGTGCTCGTATGGCGATGGGCCTGCACCCTGCGCTTAGGTTTAGACCGCGGCGGGCTGGCCTCTCTGTTGTGCCTAGGTGGGGCTGCGACGTGTTGATCTTCCGCGGCCGGCATGACCCAGAAAGTGTGTCCGCCAAATGGGATCAAACGTGTTGGGTAAGTTGGTGCACCCTGCAGGAAGTTAATCTATTCAATAGCCGTGATCTTTGTAACAGGACGACTTGGAGTTGTACCTTGACCTTATGACAACTAGAACCGGATACTTAATAAAACACACCCTTCCAAGTGCCGATACAACCGTGGTCGCTCTCTCGTGGATACGAGGAGGGATCGCGGGTAGGATTATTGCTATGTGATGTTACTTGAGGACTTCAACCTACCCTCTTCTACTGTTGCAAGACAGTGACCGAAGCGTAGTCTTCGATAAGACTAGCTATCCCCTCTTATTCGGCATTCTGCAGTTCAGTCCATCGATATGGCCCTTTACACATATATCCATGCATATGTAGTGTAGCTCCTTGTTTGTAGTACTTTGGATGAGTACTCACGGTTGCCTTGTTCCCCTTTTCCCTATCTCTACTCGATTGCTGCAACTGCACGATGGAGCCAGAGCGACGCCACCGTCGATGACGACTACTACACCGGAGGTGCCTACTACTACGTGCAGCCGACGACGACCACCAGGAGTAGTTAGGAGGATCCCCAGCAGGAGGCCCGTCTCTTTCGATCCAGATCCCAGTTTGTGCTAGCCTTCTTAAGGCAGACTTGTTTAACTTATGTCCGTATCAGATATTGTTGCTTCACGACTCTTCTATGATCGAGCACTTGTATTCGAGCCCTCGAGGCCCCTGGCTTGTATTATGATGCTTGTATGACTTATTTATGTTTTAGAGTTGTGTTGTGATATCTTCCCGTGAGTCCCTGAAACGCCCTCGATGCGGCTATATCTCCCACGTGTCGAGGCACGACTTAGAGGCATAACCGCATTGAAAGCAATGTCGCAAGTGAGGTAATCTTCACACAACCCATGTAATAATTAAGGGAAAAAGATACATAGTTGGCTTACAGTCGCCACTTCACAAAATACATAAATAAACATCCATCATTCAGAGTACACTCAAGGTCCGACTACGGAACCAAAATAAAAGAAGATACCCCAAATGCTACATGATCCCGATCATCCCAACTGGGCACCACTACGATCATCGTGAAAAGACACATAGTAACCACCACGCTCCTCGTCGAACTCCCACTTGAGCTCGGTTATGCCACCGTGACCGCTTCGCTTCAGCACTGCAATCTGTTTTGGTAGAATCTGTGAGTCACGGGGACTCAGCAATCTCACACCCGCGAGATCAAGACTATTCAAGCTTATAGGAAGGACAGGGTTGTAAAGTGGAGCTGCAGCAAGCGACTAGCATATATGGTGGCTACATCGCAAAAGAGAGCGAGGAGAGAAGCAAAGCACGGACGTGAAGCTAGTAGCGATCAGGAAGTGATCCTGAACTACTTACGTCATACATAACTCCAACACCGTGTTCACTTCCCGGAATCCGCCGAGAAGAGACCATCACGGTTACACACGCGGTTGATGTGTATTTTATTTGAGGTCAACTTCGGTTTTCTACAACCGACATTAACAAATTCCCATCTGCCTCATAACCGCGGCACGGCTTTCGAAAGATTATACCCCGCAGGGTGTCCCAACTTAGCCCATTATAAGCTCTCACGGTCAACGGTTATTCTTCTACCGAAGACCCGATCAATCTCGAATCCCGGACTACAAGACATTTCGACAAAGAATAAAACAAGACCAGCAAAGCCGCCCGAATGTGCCGACAAATCCCGATAGGAGCTGCACATATCTCGTTCTCGTGGCACACCGGATGAGCAGACGCCGGGTTGGCATAAACCCCGATTGCCCAAGGGCGCGGACATCGCTGTTGGACCAGCACTCAAGGAGAACTCGCCCGGGGTTAAAATAAAGATGACCCTCGGGCTCGCGAAACCCGGGGAAAAGGCTTAGGTGGCAAATGGTAAAACCAAAGTTGGCCTTGCTGGACGAGTCTTATTCAAAGCGAACTGTCAAGGGGGTCCCATAAATCACCCAACCGTAAGGAACGCTAAATCAAGGAACATAACACCGTATGACGGAAACTAGGTGGCAAGAGTGGAACAAAACACTGTGCATAAGGCCGAGCCTTCCACCCTTTACCAAGTATATAGATGCATTAATTATAGCAGATATATATTGTGATATCCCCAACAAGTAAACATGTTCCAACAAGGAACAACATCTCCATGTTCCAACAAGGAACAAACTTCAGCTTCACCTGCAACTAGCAACGCTATAAGAGGGGCTGAGCAAAGCGGTAACATAGCCAATCAATGGTTTGCTAGGAAAGGATGGTTAGGGGCTGACATGGCAATGTGGGTGGCATGATATAGCAAGTGGTAGGCATCGCAGCATAGGCATAGCAAAAGAGCGAGCAACTAGCATAGCAAAGATAGAAGTGATATCGAGGGTATGGTCATCTTGCCTGCAAAGTTCTCGAGTTGTCGAAAGCTTGATCCTCGTAAGCGTTCTCAACAGGTTCCTCGCTCACGCACTCGCCTCCGGCTCTACCCAAAACAAGAACACAAACAAAGGAACCACAATAAATCACGGTGCAATGCACAATCAACATGATGCAAAACATGACATAATATGCGAGATGTGATATGCAATGCGATAAAAGGCCCGAAGGAAAACGATGAACCAGGCATCAACTTGGCAAACCAAGTATGCCACTGAAAGATGAGATGATTTCGTTGAAATCGATATAAAGATCACCGAATCGGATGCACGGTTTGGAAATGACAAGCAAAACAAGAATGGCACAAATATGCCATTAACAGCATGATACCACTTAGCAAGCAACAAGAAATTAAGCTACTGCACCCAAACGTACCAAAAAAGTATATGGCAGTGATCTACACAAGATGCTTGACAAAAGATGAGCACTGAGCTACGGCTAAATCACATCATAACAGGTTCAAACAAGCATGGCAAAAGTGCACAAAATATCAGGCTGGACATGGCAAAAACAGCATCAGGTAGCAATGTTCAGAGCAACAAAACTACATGCTACAGGAACTTATAATAGCAAAATAAGGCATGGCATGAATATAATCAAAGCATAGAACAAAAGTCCCTTACTGACCATAAGCCAAAAAGGATCAGAAAATATAGTAACACCCATGTCAATATCGAAAGTTTCGTTAACAGATTCAGCAACATGGCATGTCAAAAACTGATAACAAGTAGGCATGTTTGAGAGCTCGATGCACTCACTACAGAGCCTTACATGATAAACTAAGCATACATACATCAATAAGACATGGCACAGAAGACATACATGGCAAGAACAACATCATAGCATAAATAGATCAACCACAACAACCTTGGCAAAATTGAATAACATGTAAATAATCTGCCAGGAAACATTTGATAGCAAAAGTAGAGCTCGATTGACTCAAGCTATGGCACTACATAATTGCAAACAAAGGCATGGATGGATATAGCAAGACATGTTTAACAAAACATCCTTACTGAAGTATCTCAAAATATGCATGGATCTCTCGGTAGCATCAAGTTAACATGGCATCAAAATATCAGCAAAACAGAGCTGAAATCAGCAACATCAGGACACCTACTTTGTATGATTGTGCTAGTCACCACATAGATCACAAAAATACATGGCATACAACCCTGGAAAGATGGCATGGCATATTACAAAACACATGTAGGACTCAAATTCATAGGGTGCACACATCAATCGTAGCAAAAATAACAAAAGTGCAAGTTCTGTTAAGAAACAGAAACTAACATCACATAGCCCTCTTCCAACAGCATTTCGGGCATCAAGATGAACTCAAATGAAAATGACGCAATGAGATGAAATGATCTACTCTTCGAGGCGAACATTTTGATATATTATACGCGCAAAATGGACCTACAGATGCAAAGTTACGCTATGTTAAAAATGCCACAAAATACCTCCGGATGAAAAAACTTAGACGAGAATTCGAGGGGGAGAAAGTCAACCCGATGCACACGAACCGAGGACGGCCGGGATCCCGATTGGATCTCGCCGTGACGAAGGCGGGAAGGGTGGCCGGAGGAGGGCCGCCGGATCCGGCCGGGAAAGCCGGGCGGCCGAGGAGGAGGTGGCCGCGCCGGCGGCGGCGCGGCGGCGCGGCGGCCGGGCGGCATCGAGCGGCGGGTTGCTGGCGCTGAAGCGGCGGCGCGGCCGCCGGAACGGGCGGCGGCGGAGAGGCGGCGGAGAGGCGACGGAGGGGCGCGGAGGGAGCGCCCGAGCGGGCGGCGGCGGCGCGCGATCAAGCCGGGAGGGTTCTCCGGCCCCGGCGGCCGGGCGCGAGGGCGGCGAACCGGGGACCGGGCGCTATGTGGCACGCCTGTTGGCCGGCGGCGGCGGGGCGGACGTGTCCGGTCTGAATCGACACGCCCGCGCGCGCGAGGGGGAATTTAGCTAGGTTAGGGGAATTGATCCGGATTTCGGTAGGGGTGTGTTTTATAGGTAGAAGGAGCTAGGAGAGTCCAAACGAGGTGTAGTTTTTACCACACGATCGTGATCGAACGACGGAGAGCATGAAAGTGACTTAGATGGGTTATTGGACTGTTTTGGAGGGTGTTGGGCTGCAACTTAAAAGAGGCCTTTGCGAGAGTGCGGTTAACCGCTGAGTACCAAACGAGCTCCAAATGACCAAACTTGACCGGTGGTCTACGGTGGTATACCAAGGCCACTTGACAAACCTCGGTCCATTCCGAGAAGGTTTAGTACCCGCACATGGAAAAACGTAAAAGGGGCCGGGGAGATAGGAGTGCCGGATTGCAAAACGGACAACGGGAAAATGCTCGAATCATGAGACTAACACGTATGCAAATGCGATGCACATGATGACATGATAAAAATGCATGACATGGACAAAATGCAAAATGAAGAAAAACCCAACCACGGAGGGAATATCATATCACAATGCCGAAAAAGGCAAGAGTTGGAGTTACAAATATGGAAAGTTACTTCCGGGGTGTTACAGTCCCTGATCTTGATCGTACACATTTGCGTGCATGATTAGTGTACGATTGAATCGGGGGCGTCACATGAATCTTTACCCAAAACTTGAAAACTTCACAACACAAAACTTAACAGAAAACTCGTAAGCTCCGTTAGTATAAGAAAATAAATCACCACTTAGGTACTGTTGTGAACTCATTCCAAATTCATATTGGTGTAATATATACTGTATTCCAACTTCTCTAAGGTTCATACCCTCCGATACTACTCATAGATTCATAAAAATAAGCAAACATCACATAGAAAACAGAATCTGTCAAAAACAGAACAGTCTGTAGTAATCTGTATCATTCGAATACTTCTGTAACTCCAAAAATTCTGAAATAAAATTTTGGACCTGAGGAATTTGTCTAGTAATCATCTGCAAAAAGAATCGACTAAATAGCACTCTCGAGTAAAAAGTTATAGCTAATCTCGTGAGCGCTAAAGTTTCTGTTTTTTACAGCAAGATCATAAAGACTTCACCCATGTCTTCCCAAAGGTTCTACTTGGCACAAACACTAATTAAAACATAAAACCACATCTAACCAGAGGCTAGATATATTATGTATTCCTAAACAGAACCAAAAGGCAAGAAACTAAAATAAAATCGGGTTGCCTCCCAACAAGCACTATCGTTTAACGCCCCTAGCTAGGCATGATGATTTCAATGATGCTCACATAAAACATAAGAATTGAAATATAAAGAGAGCATCATGAAGAATATGACTAGCACATTTAAGTCTAACCCACTTCCTATGCATAGGTATTTTGTGAACAAACAACTTATGGGAACAATAATCAACTAGAATAGGAAGGCAAAACAAGCAAAACTTCAAAACTTTAAGCACATAGAGAGGAAACTTAATATTATTGAAATTCCTACAAGCATATATTCCTCCCTCATAATAATTTTAAGTAGCATCATGAATTAATTCAACAATATAACCAGCACCTAAAGCATTATTTTCATGATCTACAAGTATAAAAATTTTACTATTCTCCACATAAGTAAAATTCTTCTCATTCGAATAGTGGGAGTATCATAAGAAACTCGAATACTATAAATTGTTTCCACATTAAAAGGGTAATGTTCAGAAAAAGGGTAATCATAATCATGACAAGTTTTATAAATATAATCATCACTACTTTTTATAGCATAAGTATCATCACAATAATCATCATAAGTAGCAAGTTTGTTCTCATCATAATCAATTGAAACCTCTTCCAAGATAGTGGAATCATTACTAAATAAAGTCATGACCTCTCCATATCCACTTTCATAATTGTCACAATAAGATTAAACATCCTCCAAAATAGTGGGATCATTACTTCCTAAAGTTGACACTCTTCCAAACCCACTTTCATCAATATAATCATCATAAGTAGGAGGCATGCTATCATCATAACAAATTTGCATATCAAAACTTGGGAGGCTAAAAATATCATCTTCATTAAACATAGCATCCCCAAGATTGGGGCAAACATTAATTGCAGCAAATATATTCTCAAACATGTCATTCTCATCAAACATAGCATCCCCAAGCTTGGACCTTTTCATATCATAAGCATAGTCACTCTCATCATTAATAGTGTGAATAGCACCAATAGTATAGCAATTATCATCATCACAATGAGTAATAGGAGCAACATCATTTGGGAGGGATACCTTTCTACCTTTGCTTCTCCGTCTTTTCTTTTTCTTATTCACATCATGTGTGGGTTTAACCCTCTTTTTTGAGCTCCTTATTAATGAGATTGGTTGAATAGAAAGCTCCTCCTCGTTACCTGATTCATAATAAGAAATAATAGGAGGATATTGGGAACTCTCTTCCCTTTCATTAGTATTTTCTTCATCTTATATTTGTTTTACTTTTCTTTATGTAACTGGCAATATAAGGATTTTCAATGCAATTCACCGCACAATACATAAAAATTTCTTCTAGATCAAAATCAAGAACTTTATCAAGGAAAATTTCTGGAAGATCCTTAGTTATACGTTTCATTTCTTCATAACCCAAAAGCAAACTAAGTTCATTATGATGTGCAAGGGAAATCAAGTCATCACAATTTTTGGACATGATACGATCATGAAACAATTTGCATTGGTTATTGAAATGATCACGTTCATTGCAAAGTTCACAAGTACGGCTAAGAAAGTTTAAACTTTCAGCACAAACATCTAGCCTTTCTTGCAACCATTTAGTTTCCAAATACTTATGCCTCTTGCAAAATCTATCTTCCCTGTTTGGTATGTACTTGCAAACTCTATGCACTCCACAAAAATCGACATGCTTATAAGAGATATTTTCATCATGACTAGTGCAGTCATCGTTAGTACTATGGATATTCAAAGAGTTCATACTAACAACATTGCAATCATGCTCATCATTCAAAGATTTAGTGCCAAACATTTTATAGACTTCTTCTTCTAGCACTTGAGCACAATTTTCCTTTCCATCATTCTCACGAAAGATATTAAAAAGATGAAGCGTATGAGGCAAACTCAATTCCATTTTTTTGTAGTGTTATATTATAGACTAAACTAGTGATAAAACAAGAAACTAAAAGATTCGATTGCAAGATCTGAAGATATACCTTCAAGCACTCACCTCCCCGGCAACGGAGCCAGAAAAGAGCTTGATGTCTACTACGCAACCTTCTTCTTGTAGACGTTGTTGGGCCTCCAAGTGCAGAGGTTTGTAGGACAATAGCAAATTTCCCTCAAGTGGATGACCTAGGGTTTATCAATCCGTGGAAGGCGTAGGATGAAGATGGTCTCTCTCAAGCGACCCTGCAACCAAATAACAAAGAGTCTCTTGTGTCCCCAACACACCCAATACAATGGTAAATTGTGTAGGTGCACTAGTTCGGCGAAGAGATGGTGATACAAGTGCAATATGGATAGTAGATATAGGTTTTTGTAATCTGAAAATATAAAAACAGCAAGGTAACAAGCGATAAAAGTGAGCGTAAACGGCATTGCAATGCTAGGAAACAAGGCCTAGGGTTCATACTTTCACTAGTGCAAGTTCTCTCAACAATAATAACATAATTAGATCATATAACTATCCCTCAACATGCAACAAAGAGTAACTCCAAAGTCACTAATAGCGGAGAGCAAACGAAGAGATTATGGTAGGGTACGAAACCACCTCAAAGTTTTCATTTTTGATCGATCTATTCAAGAGTCCGTAGTAAAATAACACGAAGCTATTCTTTCCGTTCGATCTATCCTAGAGTTCACACTAGAATAACACCTTAAGACACAAATCAACCAAAACCCTAATGTCACCTAGATACTCCAATGTCACCTCAAGTATCCCTGGGTGTGATTATACGATATGCATCACTCAATCTCAGATTCATCTATTCAAACTGACACAAAGTACTTCAAAGAGTGCCCCAAAGTTTCTACCGGAGAGTCAAGACGAAAACGTGTGCCAACCCCTATGCATAACTTCACGAGGTCACGGAACCCGCAAGTTGATCACCAAAACATACATCAAGTGAATCACGTGATATCCCATTGTCACCACAGATACGCACATGAAAGACATACATCAAGTGTTCTCAAATCCTTAAAGACTCAATCTGATAAGATAACTTCAAAGGGAAAACTCAATCCATTACAAGAGAGTAGAGGGGGAGAAACATCATAAGATCCAACTATAATAGCAAAGCTCGCGATACAACAAGATCGTGTCAAATCAAGAACACGAGAGAGAGAGAGAGAGAGAGAGAGAGAGAGAGAGAGAGAGAGAGAGATCAAACACATAACTATTGGTACATACCTCAGCCCCGAGGGTGAACTACTCCTCCTCGCCATGGAGAGCGCTGGGATGATGAAGATGGCCACGGTGAGGGATCCCTCCCAAGGTGCCGTAACAGGTCCCATTGGTTTTGGTGGCTACATAGGCTTCCGTGGCGGAACTCCGTGATCTATTCTCTTCTCCGATGTTTTTAGGGTATATGGATATATAGGCTAAAGAAGTCGGCAGGGGAGCCATGAGGGGCCCATGAGGGTGGGGCGCGCCAGGCAGGCGCACCTCCCCGCCTCGTGGCCACCTCAAGCTTCCTTGACTTCAACTCAAGTCTCTCGGATCACGCTCGCTCCAAAAATCACGCCTCAAGGTTTCATTCCATTTGGACTCCGCTTGATATTCCTTTTCCGCCAAACACTTAAACAAGGGAATAAATGAATCGCACTGGCTCGGGTTAATAGGTTAGTCCCAGAAATAATATAGAAGTGTTTAATAAAGCCCATAAACATCCAAAACAGATAATATAATAGCATGAATACTTCATAAATTATAGATACGTTGGAGACATATCAGTAGCTCCCGGGATGCTATGAAGACCGCGATGCTATCTTTTGATAATGAGGATACCGATTTGCATGGTGTGAGGACAAGGATACGTAGTATACCGCTTCAAGCGGAAATTTGTGTCCATCTCCGCCTCATTAACGACGTAGTACGGCGCCACCACCGTGTGTTGCCGATATGTATAATAACATGGGTTCGCCGACGTTCGGCGCGGCCAGGATTGGGTTGCTCGCTAAAAGGGCTTTTATTTCTTCCAGCCCGGCGTTGCCGCATCCATCCACTCGAAGTGATCGGTGCGCCGGAGAAGGCGATAGAGTGGCAATGCCTTTTCTCCCAATCTGGAGATAAAGCGGCTTAAAGTTGCCATGCATCCGACGAGTTTTTGGACCTGTTTAAGGTCCGTTAGCGTGGCCAATTGTGACAAAGCTCGGATTTTGGCCGGATTTGCTTCAATTCCTCTATTGGAAACGATGAAGTTCGCAGTTTTTCAGGGGACGCCAAAACACACTTTTCCGGATTGATCTTGATGTCATATGCACGGAGGTAGTCGAATGTGAGACGAATCGCCTATTAGTGACTCGACATGCTTAGTTTTGATGATGACGCCGCCCACGTGACGCTTCAACCGCCTTGCCAATCTGTTTCTCCGTGCATGTTTGGATCATGCATTGATAGGTTGCCCGGCGCTTTTGAGCCCGAAGGGCATGGTGTTGAAGCGAATTGTCCATATGGGGTAATGAATGTCGCTATGGCTTGATCGACTCCTTCATTTTGATTTGGTGGTATCCGAGTATGCGCCGAGGAAGCACAAGTGAGTTGTGTCTTGCGGTAGCATCAATGATCTGGTCGATGCGGGGAGGGGGAAGGGATCTTTAGGGCAGACCTTATTTAGGTCTTTGAAATCGACGCGCAGGCGCCAGGATTTATCCTTCTTTGGCACCATCACTAGGTTTGCTAGCCAGTCCGCGTGTTTTATTTCTCTAATGAATCCGACCTCGATTAGCTTGGCAAGCTCCTCCCCCATATCGGTGTGCTCGGAATATGGGGTTGTGTTCGGATCCGGACTGGTATTGCCGCTCTCCCCTTTACACATCACTGAAGGCTTAAAAAGCCTTTCCAGAAAGATATTAGGTGGGACGGGGTCGCGCTTAGCGCCGATGCGAGCAAGGACATCCGCCGCTTGATTGCTTTCTCGAGCCACATGACGGAACTCAAGCCCCTCGAATCGAGCTGATATTTTGAGAACGGCATTACGGTAAGCTGCCATCTTTGGATCTTTGGCATCGAAATCTCCATTTATTTGAGATATTGCGAGGTTTGAGTCCCCGCACACTTCCAGGCGTTGTATGCCCATGGAGACAGCCATCCGAAGACCATGAAATAAGGCCTCATATTCGGCTGCGTTGTTGGAGTCTATGTATAATATTTGGAGTACGTACTGGACTACGTCTCCGGTGGGGGACGTTAAAACGACGCCCGCTCCTAACCCTGCCAGCATTTTGGAACAATCAAAATACATAACCCAGTTTGAATATGTGCCTTACTCTTTAGGGAGTTTGGCCTCTGTCCATTCGGCGACGAAATCAGCCAATACTTGGGATTTAATGGCTTGACGCGGTTTGTATGTTATGTCGAATGGAAGGAGCTCAATGGCCCATTTGGCAATCCGGCCTGTAGCATCGCGGTTGTTTATTATGTCATTGAGTGGTACTGAAGCTACCATGATCGAACACACTCGAAGTAGTGTCGTAGCTTCCGGGATGCCATGAAGACCGTGTATGCTATCTTTTGATAATAAGGGTACCGGGATTGCATGGTGTGAGGACAGTGGAACGTAGTATACCAGCGACGAGTCAAGAAAGAGGTAAGGGCCGGGTCAGAGGCGGAACAGACATTCAAAGCAACCGAACATAGATCCAGCTTTGCAGGACAAGCATAACAAAAGTTCTGGAGCGGAAATTTGTGTCCGTCCTGCTCTCGCTCAACGACGAGCACGGTGCTCACCACCTGGTGTGTTGCCGATATGTATAATAACCATGGTTCGCCGACGTTCGGCGCGGCCAGGAATGGGTTGCTCGCTAGAAGGGCTTTTCATTTCTTCCAGCCCGACCGATACCGCATCCGTCCACTCGAAGTGATCAGTGCACCGAGAAGGTGATAGAGTGGCAATGCCTTTTCTCCCAATCTGGAGATAAAGCGGCTTAAAGCTGCCATGCATCCGACGAGTTTTTGGACCTGTTTAAGGTCCGTTAGCGTGGCCAATTGTGACAAAGCTCGGATTTTGGCCGGATTTGCTTCAATTCCTCTATTGGAAACGATGAAGCCCAGCAGTTTTCCGCGGGGACGCCGAAAACACACTTTTCCGGATTGATCTTGATGTCATATGCACGGAGGTAGTCGAATGTGAGACGTAAATCGTCTATTAGTGACTCGACATGCTTAGTTTTGATGATGACGCCGTCCACGTACGCTTCAACTGTCTTGCCAATCTGTTTCTCCAGGCATGTTTGGATCATGCATTGATAGGTTGCCCCGGCGTTTTTGAGCCCGAAGGGCATGGTGTTGAAGTAGAATTGTCCATATGGGGTAATGAATGTCGTTGCGGCTTGATCAGACTCCTTCATTTTGATTTGGTGGTATCCGGAGTATGCGTCGAGGAAGCACAGTGAGTTGTGTCTTGCGGTAGCATCAATGATCTGGTCGATGCGGGGAGGGGGAAGGGATCTTTAGGGCAGACCTTATTTAGGTCTTTGAAATCGACGCACAGGCGCCAGGATTTATCCTTCTTTGGCACCATCACTAGGTTTGCTAGCCAGTCCGCGTGTTTTATTTCTCTAATGAATCCGACCTCGATTAGCTTGGCAAGCTCCTCCCCCATAGCTTAAAGTTTGGGTTCGGAAAAGCGCCGCAGTGTTTGCTTGACCGGTTTTTATCCCTTCAATATATTGAGTCTGTGTTCGACCAACCTGCGTGGGATTCCTGGCATATCACAAGGGTGCCAGGCGAATATATCCCATTTCTCGCGCAGGAACTCTCGTAGTGTGGCGTCGACCGTTGGGTCTATTTTTGCCCCTATAGATGTTGTCTTCTTGGGGTCCGTTGGATGGACTTGGAATTTGACTATTTCTTCTGTTGGTTTCAAGGAGGTGGATTTGGGTCGTTTGTCCAGGATTACATCGTCTCTATCCACCGTGGAGCGCAATGCGGTTAATTCTTTGGCTGTGAGGGCTTCAGATAATGCCTCAAGGGCCAGGGATGCGGTTTTGTTTTTGGCGCGGAGTGCTATGTCCGGATCACTTGCGAGAGTGATTATGCTGTTGGGCCCGGGCATCTTGGTCTTCATATACCCGCAGTAAGGTATAGCTTGTAAGCGTGCAAATTCTTCTCGTCCTAATAGGGCGTGATATCCACTGTTGAAAGGGGCCACTTGGAAGGTTATTTCTTTGGACCGATAGTTCTCCAGTGTGTCGAATACCACTTCAAGTGTGATTTTTCCGCAGACGCACCTCCCCGACCGGGATAATTCTCGAAGGTCGTGGCTGCTTTGCTCGATGCGGCTCCTCGCCTATTTCCATTTTGTGACTCTATCCTCGTAAATGAGGTTTAGCTCATCGCCGCCCATGAGATCCTTGGTGAGACGAAAGCCGCCCACGATCGACCGAGGACCAAGGCGGCCGGTGCCCGGAGTGTCCTGAATTTTGGTCTGCCACGGCATTAAAAGTTATAGCCGTGTCGTTCCAAGGGTTTATTGCTGTGATTTGGCAGACTTCGGCGAGGTCGGGGAGTGCCCTTTTGCGCTTATTGTTGGAAGCGAAGGTCTCAAGACCACAATACTCGACGCCGCCGCCTTCTCGGGGTGTTGCTCTGGGGTGTTTTTGGTGAGGATATCCTCGCCGCTCTTGGCCACTTGCCGGAGTACCCAACATGCTCTAAGGTTGTGGGTTGATATGGTATCCGGTGTTGGGTGTATTTTGCATGGACCATCGAGCCATCTCTCCAGAACGGTTCCGTGCCCTGTAACGGGTTTATACTTCTTTACTATTGGGTCGGGCGTGCCACGAGGGTGCGTCCTTTTCGCCTGAACGAGGGGTTGGGTGGAAACCGGTGGTTCCCAGCGGGCTGCCTGAGTTTTCCAGGCGCTTTCCATTGCACAGTACTTGTGTACCATGGTTGCCAAGTCTGTGAAGTGTGATACGCGACGGCGGTTGATGGCGTTGAGGATTCCTTCATCCGTGCAATTGTTGCGGAATGCTGAGATCGCGTCTCTATCGCGGCAATCTTTAATCTTGTCTTTAACAAGGAGGAATCTGGCCCAGAAGTGATGGACCGTTTCCTGAGACTGTTGTCGTATGCCCATGAGAGCGTTTGTACCTGGGTGGGTGGGTGGGTTTAAATCTGAATCCTGACCCAATTTGCGATCCAGAGTCTGAAGAACTTCCGAACTTAATAGTTCGGTCTCCGGGATGTCAACTGATTTTTTAGGCTTGTCGTCCAATTTTATGTTCTGAGGACAAGGTGTGTAATTCTGCGGGCGGGTGTCCGGCTCTTCGAGCTAGGAGATCCGAACATAGTTCGTCCTCCATATAGGGGAAGAGTTGTCGTCTTGCTCCTCTACTACCGCTATCTGATGGGTGATCGGTGGAGTTTTAATTTCTCTCTGGTCGGGTTTAAGCCCAATCCGATCATAGTCTATGGAGACCCCCAGGGCGGCGATGCGATCTAGGAGCTCGTTTAATGACGACAACTCCGTTGGATCCATCTGCTTGGAGTATTTGGAGTCAACATGGAGGAGATTTTCAATGACCCGAGAAGTCATCGTCGGCTTAACGGTCGAACAAGCGGTCATGGTGAAGCCGCCCAGCCAGAGGGTTTGGCCTGGGGACAGTGCTCCTCCGGAGGTGATATTATCCTTGAGAACAAGGCGAGCCATCGATCCTATACTTCGATGTCACAGCGGAACTCTTAATGAAAGCACCAATGTCGGTGTCAAAACCGGCGAATCTCGGGTACGGGGTCCCGAACTGTGCGTCTAAGGTCGATGGTAACAGGAGACGTGGGACACAATGTTTACCCAGGTTCGGGCCCTCCCTATGGAGGTAATACCCTACTTCCTACTTGATTGATCTTGATGAATATGAGTATTACAAGAGTTGATCTACCACGAGTTCGTAATGGCTAAAACCCTAGAATTCTAGCCTGTTTGACTATGATTGTGATCGTCCTAAGCCCTCTGGTTTATATAGACACCGGAGGGGTCTAGGGTTGTACAAAGTCGGTTACAGAGAAAGGAATCTTCATATTTGGTCGTCAAGCTTGCCTTCCACGCCAAGGATAGTCCCATCCGGACATGGGTAGACTCTTCGGTCTTTGTATATTCACAGCCCATCAGTCCGGACCATGACTAACAGGCCGGACGCCCGAGGACCCCTTAGTCTAGGACTCCCTCAGTGGCCCCCGAACCAGACTTCAATACAAGGTGTTCGGCGCGGATAGTCTTCGGCATTGCAAGGCGGGTTCCTCCTCCGATGACTTCAAAGTGATGTATTCGGCCTTCCATTTAATGTCGTACCCCTCGGCTTCTGTGCATCAACAACTTCAGCTTCCACGTGTCGCGCGAATGCGAGAGGTCAGGGTGTTTTTACGCATAACACCTCAGCCATGTAAAGAGGAGTATCTATTTAAAGAGATTGGATCTCAGATCCATTCAACACCACGCGGAAAAAATCCTCAGAGCTTGCTAGAAAAGACCACTCCAACATGGCTCGCGCTTCCAGCTCCTCCTCCCGTCCCTGCGCCCCAGAAAAAGGCGACTAAGAGAAATGTTCCGTATCCCACGGACAGCTAGTGAAGCTACAAACAAAGAGATTCCTTCCCCCCGCGGATCTGGTCCATGTTCGGGCAGGGTTGACCTCCTTCAATAACGAGGTACAGGCGGATACCTGTTCGGCACACCAAAGAAGGCATCCGAAGAGTGGCCTTACGAATGGTTCTATATTGAGGACGTCGCACTTCCAAACCCAGTTCGGAGGGATCTTCCCGAGTTCACAAGTGTTCCTTTGAATAAGCGCCACAGCTGGCGCCCTCGGAGCCTCGAGGAGGAAGATAGTGCGGAAGTTCGTCAACTCATGAGCAAGATAAGAAAGCTCGCTCAGTCCAGATTATCAATAGTCGAGGTAATGGCGACTTCCATAGTACGAGGGGTTCAGCCACTCCAATACAGAGGTCTTCCCATGTGGCACTACAATGGGGAAGATGAAGCCTCCCGCTGCGGCCGGAAGGGTCCGGATACCCCCACCGCTTTGGCCAAAATTTTGGCCGAACTGTTCAAAGGGGAGGAAGAGGAATTTCTTCGTGTCAAGCACAGAGATGGATTTTCCATGTACAGCCCTCCTAGCTGGGTAAGTCCCAACTCCTCTGCTCTACTCACTCCACTCCCTGAGCTACTTCCAATGAATATTAATTCGTCCATTTATAACAGCACTGGCGAAAAATCTCCCAAGGGCTTCATAGCCCCGCCCCACAGCCAGAGGGCCACAATCGGGACCTTGACCCCGGATTCGAAGAGGATCCGGATATATTCGTGGTGCTCGAGGACGGGGTGTTTTACCAGGCGAGCTATGACGGCATGGAAGTGGCCATCACCGCTGATTATCCAGGTCTTCTCCCTGCTTCACACGTAAGTAATCAGGAGACATCTCCTCCAAAAGAGTTCCCTCATTCTGCCTCACCCACCGCACTGTCCTGTGCTCAAAAGGGGAGGCGTTCGGCGCGCCATGCTGCTCCAGGGGCAACTCCAAATAGAGCAGCCCCCAAGCCGGGCAAGCCTTCGAAGAGGAAGGCAAATGAACACACGGCCGAGCCTTCATTGAAGAGGTATGGATTTGCAAATATGCCCCTTGGCAGTCGCATCCAACTGTGATTTTTTTGTATGTCCTGTTAGGAAAAGAGTTTGTCGGACTATGTCCGGGGGTCCGGCCGGTCATACTCCCCACAGCCGGGATCCAGATCCTGTCGTAAAGACGGGGGCTGATACGGGGGTGACACCGGATTGTCCTTTGGCCGAGGATTCGGATGGTGTATCCGTCACAAACTCGGAAGTGGAGAGTGCTCTGAATCATCGGTGCCGAAGGGCCGTTTTATGAGACCCCAGTTTTTTAGAAGAGGCATTTAATGCCTTCAGCTCGGCTGATGCATACATCCGAGCTGCTCGAGATGGGCTTACCAGAGCCACAAATCAACATTAAAAAGACGTGCAGGTAAATTTACATTGTCCAAATATGATAATTATATACCAGTAGCCCCCGAAACTTGAAGCAGTTAATACAACTGATTTAAGGATCATTGTATAACCAGGTGCTTACGGAGAAGAACAACCTGTTGTCTCAAGAGCTAGAAAAATGTCGGACACAGCTAACTGCTATTACCGCTGAACTGGAGAAATCCAAGAAGGCGTCAACTGGTAATATTCTCTTCCATCAAGAAAACAAAATTATATGCCAGCTATGGTCACACTGTTGCTTATCTCATAACAGAATCGTCAGATCAACTGGAGGAGCAATTGAAGGCCGCTCAAGCGGGTGAGAAAGAGTCCAAAAGACTACTCATCGTGGGTGAACGTGTGTTGACACGAGCCAGAGAGGATAAGAACAAACTCCAAGATTCAAACACCCAGCTGGGCGAAGAACTGAAAGATGTTCGGGCCCAGTTGGCTGACTCCGTGAAGGAGAATAAAAGGCTGCGGGGCGGCATATTTGGTATGTGGTCAAACTTACCTTCGAGTAATTCGGAGATGAGGGGGACTGACAGAGTTATGTGTCACGCCCAATATGCGACCCTATCCAAAAGGAACTCGACGGTTCCACCAAGGATAGACCCGCATATTGAAACGCTTTTGCAAGGTGGATATCACTACATCAACATTACATAATAGTGGGGATACATACATAAGGCACAAATGCCACAAGAATACATCAACATCATATACAAGATCAACATCAACATCCGACTACGGATGAATCATAAATGTAAACTCAAACAATATCCACTCGCTAGCCCAGTCTGCCGACCGAACCTATCCCCGATCAAGAAGCGTAAGAAGAACTCCAAACAAGCAAGCATCGCTCTCGCGCCAAGATCATCGACAACCTGTACTCAGCAATCGGTGGTGTAGTAATCAGTGAGCCACGAGGACTCAAAGAATCCCATTACCATGGGTATCAAGACTAGCAAAGCTTAATGGGAAAGGAAGGGGTAAGTGGTGAGGTTGCAGCAGCGACTAAGCATATATGGTGGCTAACATACGCAAATGAGAGCGAGAAGGGAAACAAAGGAACGGTCACAACTAGTAATGATCAAGAAGTGATCCCGAACTCCTACTTACGCCGACATAACCGTAAACCGTGTTCTCCTCTCGATCAACCCCAAAAGAGACACTCACGCATACGCATTACGGTTGGTGTATTTTAGAAGAGTTTGCTTCAAGTTTACTACAACCGGATATTAACAAATTCCCATCTGCCACATAACCCGGGCACGGCTCGAAAGTTTATACCTCGCAGGGTGTCCTAACTTAGCCCATGATAAGCTCTCGCGATCAACGAAGGATATTCTTCTCCCGGAAGACCCGATCAGCCCTCGAATCCTGCTACAAGACATTTCGACAAAGAATAAAACAAGACCAGCAAAGCCGCCCGATGCGCCGACAATCTCGATAGGAGCCGCACATATCTCGCTCGTGGCAACATTGGATGAGACTAGCTACGAGTAAAACCAGCCCTCAAAGTTGCCTCAAGGTGGCCCCACAGCAGCTCGGTTCGAACTAAAGACATGATAATATGAAACTACATGCAAAATCAAGCAAGTTTCATATAGAGCACACTCAAAACGGAGCAACGGTTCAACACATACACCATATACAAGTAATAGCAACAATCTGTCCAAAACAAAGAACTAGGCATATTGCAAGCATCAAAACAATATGCTACAAAGACCTCAACATGATAACAAAAGGCATGGGCATGATGTACAGGTAAAGCATGACAAAACATGAACACCGAGCTATCTCCGTAAATGAATAGAACATGCTCAAAATGACATGGCAAGATTGCAAATAATAATAGATTCAGACTTTGCAGAAAATAACATCAGGTTGCAATGTTTAGAGCTATCAAACAACATGTTACAGGAACTTATCATGGCAAAAAAAGGCATGGAATGATACTACTAAATGCATAGAACAAAAGTCCTTTACTGACCATGAGCCAAAAAGGATCAGAAGATATGATGGCACCCATGTAAACATAGCAAGTTATATTACAGATTCATACATGGCAGGAACAACAATAAGTAGGCATGTTGGTGAGCTTGAACCACTCACCACAGAGAAATACATGACATGGCAAGGCAACCAACAGTAAGAAGACATGTTATAGAAGCTATACATGGCAAGAACAACATCATAGCATACACGGATCAACTACAACAACCTTGGAAAAATTGAATAACATGTAAACAACCTGCCAGGAAACATTTTATAGCAAAAGTAGAGCTCTATTGACTCAAGCTATAGCACACCATAATTGCAAACAAGGGCATGGATGGATAGAGCATAACCATATGTTCAAAACATCCTTACTGAAGTATCTCAAAATAAGTATGGATCTCTCTGTAGCATCAAGTTTACATGGCATAAAAATATCGCAGTAGCAGGCTGAAATCAGCAACATCATGAAGCCTAGTTTGCATGCTTGTGCTAGTCACCACAGAGATCACGAAAATACATGGCATACACCCTTGTAAAGATGGCATGGCATATTACAAAACACATGTAAGTTCATAGGGTGCACACATCAATCATGGCAAAAATGACAAAAGTGCATGTTCTGATAAGAATCTGAAACTAACATCACATAGCCCTCTTCTAACAGCATTTTGGGCATCAAGATGAGCTCAAATGTAAATTATGCAATGAGATGAAATGATGTACTCGTCGAGACGAACAATTTGACATATCACACGCCCAAAACGGAGCTACGGATGCAGAGTTATGATGCCATGAAAATGCATACAAATACTGAAATACTCGGGGACTTGGAGAAAAACGGAGGGGGGAAAGTCAACCTCTTGGCACAGATTTCGATGCAGCGCGGATCTCGCAGGAGAGACTCGCCGGAGATGAGGGGGCCGGCGAGGGGGGCGCCGGATCTGGCCGGGCGGCGCGGAGGCGACGGCCGGGTGGCGCGGGCGGCGACGAAGGGCGGGCAAGGCGGGCGGCTGGCACGGCGGCGACGGAGATGGGCATGGAGCGGAGCCGGCGGCGGGCGGAGGAGCGAGGTGGCAGGGCGCGGACTCGGCGGCGGCGGGCGGCGGCGCTGGCTGCAAGGCCGGGCGCCGGAGAGAAGGCGGGAGGCGCCGGCGATCAGGCGGGCGGCGGGCCACGCCGGGCGAAGCAGCAGAGCGAGGGCGGGCGGCGGCGGCGGCAAGGCAGGCTCTGCTGGGCCGGATCTGGCCGCAAGGCCTCGGCGGCGGAGACGGCGACGGCGGATTCGTCGGGACGCGGCGGACATGTCCGGGCGGCGGATGGACATGTCCGGCGGAGGGGAGGTTGGCTAGGGTTTGGACCGGGATTTCGGGAGGTGGCCTATTTATAGGTAGAGGGAGCTAGGAGAGTCCAAATGAGGTGCGGGCCGCCACGCGATCGTGATCGAACGCACCGAGAGCATGGAGGGAGTTTGGTGGGTTTTGGGCCACTTTGAAAGGGTGTTGGGCTGCAACAAAGAGGCTTTTACGGTTACATCTGCTAACTGTTGAGTATCAAACGACCTCCAAATGGCACGAAACTTGACAGCGGTTCACGGTGCTATACCAAGGCCGCTTGACAAACCTCGTCCATTCCGAGAACGCTTAACACCCGCACACAAAAAGAGGTAAAGGGGCGCCGGGGACATAGGAGTGCCGGATTGCAAAACGGACAACGGGAAAATGCTTGATGCATGAGACTTAACACGCACGCAAAATGAAATGCACATGATGACATGATATGAAATGCAGATGATGACATGGCAAATGCAACACGCAAGCACATGACATGGCAACGACGACGAATAACTGAAGGACACCTGGCGCATCGAATCTGGGGCGTTACATTATGTCTGCAGGTATGCTGACCGGTCGTCCCGAAGAGGAGATGTCCAGATTCTCGGGCAATCTGCTACAAGAGCTATCGCAATGCACGAGCAAGCTCGGCAGGCGATGCGAAGTGTTGTCAGGGCCTTGTGGCCATCCGCCTCCCCTCCAGGAAAGATGGAGGAGCTTATACAGCTATTCAAGGGAGCGCGGCGGTGCTTTCGATTGTGGAAGATATCAGCCTGCGGGGAAGGTGCACGAGAAGCCTGGGCCATGGTGAAAACACGGTATACCAAGCTTGATCCTAATCATATGGCTCGGGGCGGACCTCTAGGGTCAGATGGGAAAGAAGTTCCCGTTAATTTGGTATATGACCAAGTAGAAGTAGCCGCCAAGTATTCTCAGCAGGATTGTAAGTTAGACAGACTGCTAGATGGTATAGAGGAGGAAGTATTTGAGTCCAAGTGACTATGTACCTTCCTTGACATGTGTAACTATAGCTGAATTGTAAAACGATTGTCATGGCAGACCTTTTCGCTTCGACCTCTGGACCCGAAGGTGGGGAGTGTTTCCGAATACCTGAGCGGAAAAATAGACCGGGGTATGCGTGGAAACCAGGCGTAGGGGTCATAGTTGCTTGAATGCAAGTTGTATCCGCTAGTTATGTTATATTACATTATGATTGTAAGAAACATCTTCCAGAGAGAATAGTCCCGTTAAGGGTTCCTTTCCCTGGGTGTGCATGCGTTAAAATGCATGTCCGGACTGTGATTGGAAAAATCGCAGTATACATAACATCTGGGGGTTCGCAATGGGATGAATGCAAAAACATCTTTAGTCCACCGACTGAATATTCCCTTAAGAACACTAGCTTTCGGCTTCACCCAGTCTGAGGTACACATCCGGATGACCCGGCAGTAACAATCGCAGAGGTGCTCCCTTTATGCCCTAGCCGAACTAACGGGAACGTAGGGCATAAGCACAGGAGCCAGACAACCTAGCTTGGCCAAAACTTAAGTCATATCGATGCATATAATGGCGAAAAAAGGTACATATGTGAAAAACGCATATGTGATGAGCTTGATGCTCAGAAAATAATAATAAACTTCTGTCCAGGAAGCCCCCAGGTATAATGGACGTACATGTTCGAGGGTGTGTACGTCACAGGTGCACGGTTTAGCCGCGCGAAAGCTTTAAGGCTAGAAGAAAAAAAAGGAAAAAAGGAAAGAGAGGAAAAAAATAATGGAAACAACAGGGAGAACGAGACGAACAAATAGTTCGGCGCTAGGCATAGAATCTTCGGAGTATGGCCGCTTTCCAGGGGTTCGGCTCTAGGCGATTGTCTGATGCATCACGCAGGCGGTACGCTCCTCCAGTGAGAACTTCGTCAATGATGAAGGGACCCTCCCATTTGGGCTTGAGTTTGTCCTTTTTCTTCTCCGGTAAGCATAGAACGAGTTTGCCAACATTATAAGTCTTGGCGCGTACTTCTCCGCTTTGTTATCTGCGGGCCTGTTGTTGATAAAATGCGGAACGGGCTTTTGCAACATCGCGCTCCTCCTCCAGGGCATCTAGTTTGTCCTCCGATCAAGCTCGGTCTCTCTCTCTCTCTCTCTCTCTCTCTCTCTCTCTCTCTCTCTCTCTCTCTCTCTCTCTTCGTACATGCGCACTCGAGGTAAGTCATGAATAATATCGCAGGCCAACACAGCCTCCGCGCCGTACACCATGAAAAAGGGTGTCTATCTAGTAGTGCGGTTGGGCGTGGTCCGCAGCCCCCAGAGTACGGAGTCGAGCTCCTCAAACCAGTGCTTGTCTGATTCTTTCAAAGACCGCACTAGTCTGGGTTTAATGCCACTCATAATAAGACCATTGGCCCGTTCTACTTGACCGTTTGTTTGCGGGTGATAAACAGAGGCGTAATCGAGCTTAATGCCAAGATTAGCACACCAGGTTTTCACCTCATCGGCTGTGAAATTGGAGCCGTTATCGGTGATAATGATGTGCGGAACACCATAATGATGCACAACACTGGATATGAATTCTATCACTGGTCCAGCCTCGGCCGTCTTAACTGGTTTGGCCTCTATCCACTTAGTGAATTTATCCACCATGACCACCAGATACTTTTTCTTATGGCTTCCTCCTTTAAGGGGTCCGACCATATCAAGCCCCCAGACCACGAAAGGCCAAGTGATGGGGATTGTTTGTAGAGCGGTGGGGGGCATATGGCTTTGGTTGGCGAAAAGCTGGCATCCAATGCAACGTTGGACAAGGTCTTGTCCGTCTGCTCGAGCCGTCGGCCAATAAAAACCTGTACGGAAGGCCTTGCTAACAAGGGCCCGAGCTGCGGCGTGGTGGCCGCCGAGACCGGCATGAATTTCAGCCAGGAGGTGCCGCCCCTCTTCCTCGGAGATACATCTTTGAAGGACTCGGGTAGCGCTTTTCTTGTAGAGCTCTCCATCGAGAACCTTGTAGGCCTTCGAACGCCAGACAATGCGGTGAGCCTCGTTCTGATCCTCCAGGAGTTCTCTCCTATTAAGGTAGGTCAAGAAGGTTTCGATCCATGGGAAATGACTGCCATGATGAGATGGGCCAACGGTGTTATTTCGGTGGCTGAGCCCCCGATGATATCGGTGTGTTTGGAATCTGGGGTTGTGTTCGAATCCGGACTGGTATTTCCGCCCTCCCCTTTCCACATCACGGAAGGCTTAAAAAGCCTTTCCAGAAAGATATTAGGTGGGACGGGGTCTGCTACGTCTTGAGCTTGCGTTGGTTTTCCCCGAAGAGGAGAGGATGATGCAGCATAGTAGCGTAAGTATTTCCCTCAGTTTTTGAGAACCAAGGTATCAATCCAGTAGGAGGTCACGCGCAAGTCCCTCGTACCTGCACAAAACGATAGCTACTCGCAACCAACGCGATTAGGGGTTGTCAATCCCTTCACGGTCACTTACAAGAGTGAGATCTGATAGAGATAATATTTTTGGTATTTTTGGTATAAAGATGCAAAGTAAAAAGTAAAAGCAAAGCAAGTAAATAAAGTGATGGAGATTGATATGATGAGAATAGACCCGGGGGCCATAGGTTTCACTAGAGGCTTCTCTCGAGAGCATAGATATTCTACGGTGGGTGAACAAATTACTGTTGAGCAATTGACAAAATTGAGCATAGTTATGATGTTATCCAGGAAATGATCATGTATATAGGCATCACGTCCGAGACAAGTAGACCAAACGATTCTCAGATCTACTACTATTACTCCACTCATCGACCACTATCCAAAGATTCATCTAGAGTATTAAGTTAAAAAGAGTAACGCCTTAAGCAAGATGACATGATGTAGAGGAATAAATTCATGCAATATGATAAATACCCCATCTTGTTATCCTCGATGGCAACAATACAATACGTGCCTTGCAACCCCTTCTGTCACTAGGTAAGGACACCGCAAGATTGAACCCAAAGCTAAGCACTTCTCCCATTGGAAGAACTACCAATCTAGTTGGCCAAACCAAACGGATAATTCGAAGAGACTTGTAAAGATAACTCAATCATACATAAAAGAATTCAGAGAAGAATCAAATATTTTCCATAGATAATCTGGATCATAAACCCACAATTCATCAGTCTCAATAAACACACCGTAAAAAGAAGATTACATCGAATAGATCTCCACGAGAGAGGGGGAGAACATTGTATTGAGATCCAAAAGAGAGAAGAAGCCATCTAGCTACTAACTATGGACCCAAGGTCTCAAGTAAACTACTCACACTTCATCGAGGGGCTATGGTGTTGATGTAGAAGCCCTCCGTGGTGGATGCCCTCCTCGGGAGCTCCTAACAGGCCCCAAGTTGGGATCTCGTGGATACAGGAAGTTACGGCGGTGGAATTAGGTTTTGGCCCTGCTCGATCTGCTGGGGGTGCGTGAGGTATATATAGGAGGAAGGAGTACGTTGATGGAGCGTTAGGGGCCCACGAGGTAGGGGCGCGCCTGTGGGAGGGGCGCCCCACCTCGTGACCGCCTGCACTCCTTGGAGTAGGGTCCAAGTCTCCGGATCACGCTCGTGAGAAAATCACGTTCGAAGGTTTCATTCCGCTTGGACTGCTTGATATTCCGCTTCTTCAAACATCAAATAGGCAAAAAACAGCAATTCAGGCTGGGCCTCCGGTTAATAGGTTAGTCCCAAAAATAATATAAGTGGAAAATAAAGCCCATTATAGTCCAAAACAATAGATAAAGTATCATGGAGCAATCAAAAATTATAGATACGTTGGAGATATATCAGGCATCCCCAAGCTTAATTCTTGCTCGTCCTCGAGTAGGTAAACGATAAAAAAGAATTTTTGATGCGGAGTGAAACTTTGGCATAATTTCAATGTAAATCTTCTTAATTGTGATACGAATATTCAGATCCGAAAGATTCAAGACAAAAGTTCATATTGACATAAAAATAATAATACTTCAAGCATACTAATCAAAATAATTATGTCATCTCAAAATAACATGGCCAAAGAAAGTTCATCCCTACAAAATCATATAGTTAGGCTATGCTTCATTTTCGTCACACAAAGATTTTCCCAACTTCTATACCCTCGATGACAAGCCAAGCAATTGTTTCACTTCTATACCCCCGATGACAAGCCAAGCAATTGTTTCATACTTAAATAATCTCAAACTTTTTCAACCTTCACGCAATACATGAGCGTGAGCCATGGATATAGCACTATGGGTGGAATAGAGTATGATGATGGGGATTGTGTGGAGAAGACAAAAAAGGAGAAAGTCTCACATTGACGAGGATAATCAACGGGCTATGGAGATGCCCATCAATTGATGTCAACATGAGGAGTAGGGATTGCCATGCAACGGATGCACTAGAGCTATGAATGCTCAACAAAAGAAAACTAGTGGGTGTGCATCCAACTTGCTTGCTCATGACGACCTAGGGCATTTGAGGAAGCCCATCGTAGGAATATACAAGCCAAGTTCTATGATGAAAACTTCCCACTAGTATGAAAAAGACAACTTACGAGACTCACTATATGAAAAATATGGTGCTACTTTGAAGCACAATATATGAGACTCACTACATGAAGAACGAGGTGCTACTTTGAAGCACAATATATGAGACTCACTACATGAAGAACGAGGTGCTACTTTGAAGCACGAGTGTGGAAAAAGAGATAGTAGCATTGCCCTTTTTTTGGGCCTTTCTTTTTTTTGGCCTTTCTCTTTTTTTTATTTGGGCAATGCTCTAATAATGATGATCATCACACTTCTATTGATTACAACATGAGGATTACAACTCGAAACTAGAACAAGGTATGACTCTATATGAATGCCTCCGGCTGTGTACCGGGATGGTGCAATGTATCAAGAGTGACATGTATGAAAAATAATGCATGGTGGCTTTCCCACAAATACGATGTCAACTACATGATCATGCAATGGCAATATGACAAAAGTAATGTATGTCATGATGATGATGGTGGAAGTTGCATGGCAATATATCTCGGAATGGCTATGGAAATGCCATAATAGGTAGGTATGGTGGCTGTTTTGAGGAAGATATAAGGAGGTTTATGTGTGATAGAGCGTATCGTATCACGGGGTTTGGATGCACCGGCGAAGTTTGCGCCAACTCTCAATGTGAGAAAGGGCAATGCACGGTACCAAAGAGGCTAGCAATGGCGGAAAGGTAAAAGTGTGTATAATCCATGGACTCAACATTAGTCAAAAGAACTCATATACTTATTGCAAAAATTTAGAAGCCATAAAAAATTCAAGCACTACACGCATGCTCCTAGGGGGATAGATTGGTAGGAAAAGACCATCGCTCGTCCCCGATCGCCACTCATAAGGATGCACAAGCCAGGTACACTTCATGCTTCAAGTTTGTTACACAACTTTAACCATACGTGCATGCTATGGGACTTACAAACTTCAACACAAGTATTTCTCAAATTCACAACTACTTAACTAGCATGACTTTGATATTATTACCTCCATATCTCAAAACAATTATCAAGCATCAAACTTATCTTAGTATTCAACGCACTCAAAAGAAAGTTTCACATATCTTGAACACCAAGTATATTAACATTAAGCAAATTACCATGCTATTAACGACTCTCAAAATAATCTAAGTGAAGCATGAGAGATCAAGTTTCTTTAAAACAAATCCACCACCGTGCTCTAAAAGATCTAAGTGAAGCACCAGAGCAAAAATTATCATGCTCAAAAAGATATAAGTGAAGCGCTACGAGCAAAGCTATCAAGCTCAAAAGATATAAGTGAAGCACATAGAGTATTCTATCAAATTTAAATTCATACATGGATCTCTCAAAAGGTGTGTACAGCAAGGATGATTGTGGTAAACTAACAAGCAAAGACTCAAATAATTCAAGACGCTCCAAGCAAAACACATATCATGTTGGTGAATAAAAATATAGCTCCAAGTAAATTACCGATGGAAGTGGATTTAAAGAGGGATGCCTTCCGGCATCCCCAAGCTTTGTCTTTTGGTGTCCTTGATTATCTTGGGGTGCCATGGGCATCCCCAAGCTTAGGCTCTTGCCACTCCTTGTTCCATAATCCATCAAAAGAATTCACCCAAAACTTGAAAACTTCACAACACAAAACTCAATAGAAATCTCATGAGTCCGTTAGAGAAAGAAAACAAAAGACTACTTTAAGGTACTGTAATGAACTCATTCTTTATTTATATTGGTGTTAAACCTACTGTATTCCAACTTCTCTATGGATCATAAACTATTTAACTAGCCATAGATTCATCAAAATAAGCAAACAACACACGCAAAACAGAATCTGTCAAAAACAGAACAGTCTGTATTAATCTGTAACTAACGCAAACTTCTGGAACCCAAAAAATTCTACCAAAATTAGAAGACCTGTACAATTTGTTTATTGATCAGAAGCAATTTTAATCACTATTTTATCACATTCTGGTGATTTTTAACAATTCGGGCACTGAGCACAAAGATTCTGGAAATTACAGCAAGATCAAATAACTATCACCCAAGAAGATCCAATAGGTCCAACTTGGCACAAACACTAATTAAAAGATAAAATCACATCTAAACAGAGTCTAGATGGATTATTTTATTCCTAAACAGAACCAAAAACAAAAAAACACAAAATAAAATTGGGTTGCCTCCCAACAAGCGCTATCGTTTAACGCCCCTAGCTAGGTATAAAAGCAAAGATAGATCTAGGTATTGCCATCTTTGGTAGGCAATCCATAAGTGGCTCTCATGATAGATTCATATGGTAATTTTATTTTATTTCTAGGAAAGTGTTCCATGCCTTTCTTTAATGGAAATTGAATCTAATATTCCTTCCTTCATATCAATAATTGCACCAATCGCTCTAAGGAAAGGTCTACCAAGAATAATAGGACATGAAGGATTGCAATCTATATCAAGAACGATAAAATCTACGGGCACATAATTCCTATTTGCAACAATAAGAACATCATTAATTCTTCCCATAGGCTTTTTAATAGTGGAATCCGCAAGATGCAAGTTTAGAGAGCAATCATCAAAATCACGGAAATCTAGCAAATCACACAAAGTTTTGGGAATAGTAGAGACACTAGCACCCAAATCACACAAAGCATGAAACTCATAATTTTTAATTTTAATTTTGATAGTAGGTTCCCACTCATCATGGAGTTTCCTAGGGATAGAAATTTTCAATTCAAGCTTTTCTTCATAAGATTGCATCAAGGCATCAACAATGTGTTCGGTAAAAGCCTTATTTTGACTATAAGCATGAGGAGAATTTAACACGGATTGCAACAAGGAAATACAATCAATTAAAGAGCAACTTTCATAATTAAATTCCTTGAGATCCAATATAGTGGGTTTAGCAACATCTAGATTTTTATTTCTTTCAATCCCACTTTTATCAATTTCGTCGTCAAGATCCAAAAACTCTGAATTCTTAGAACGCCTTCTAGGTAAAGGAAGATCATATTCAGTTTCATCAAGATTACTATTGCAAAACAAAGATTTAATAGGGGATGTATCAATAACTTTTAGATCTTCATCTTGATTTTCATAGGAATCCGGTTTAGCGGCCATCTTATTGACTAAGGTGGCTTGCATATCCGAAATTTCAGAGGCAAACTTTTCAAGACGAGCGATTTGGGTTCTTATACCATCAAATTCTTTGGACATATAATCGAGCTCTTTATTCATATAACTCATAAAACTCTTTTGTTCCTTAAGCTCGTTTCTAAAGAAATTATTATGCTCAAATTGCAAAACCATAAACTTCCTGACATTGTTTTCGATCTCCTCTAGCCTTTTATGGTGAAGATCACCAGATTTAGGTAAGGCCATTACGACAAACAAGCAAACTAACACACGAGCAAACAAAAAGCAAAAGGGAAAAAGAGGAGGAGATTGGGAAAGAGAGGGCGAATAAAACGGCAAGGGTGAAGTGGGGGAGAGGAAAACGAGAGGCAAATGGCAAATAATGTAATGCGAGAGATAGGGATTGTGATGGGTACTTGGTATGTTGACTTTTATGTAAGCCTCCCTAAGAACGGCGCCGAAATCCTTCTTGCTACGCCTTGAGCTTGCGTTGGTTTTCCCGAAGAGGAGAGGATGATGCAGCACAAGAGCGTAAGTATTTCCCTCGGTTTTGAGAACCAAGGTATCAATCCAAGAGGAGGTCACGCGCAAGTCCCTCGTGACTGCACAAAACGATAGCTACTCGCAACCAACGCGATTAGGGGTTGTCAATCCCTTCACGGTCACTTATGAGAGTAAGATCTGATAGAGATAATATTTTAGTATTTTGGTATAAAGATGCAAAGTAAAAGTAAAAGCAAAGCAAGTAAATAAAGTGATGGAGATTGATATGATGAGAATAGACCCGGGGCCATAGGTTTCACTAGAGGCTTCTCTCGAGAGCATAGATATTCTACGGTGGGTGAACAAATTACTGTTGAGCAATTGATGAATTGAGCATAGTTATGATGTTATCCAGCAATGATCATGTATATAGGCATCACGTCGAGACAAGTAGACCAAACGATTACGCATCTACTACTATTACTCCACTCATCGACCGCTATCCAAAGATTCATCTAGAGTATTAAGTTAAAAACAGAGTAACGCCTTAAGCAAGATGACATGATGTAGAGGAATAAATTCATGCAATATGATAAATACCCCATCTTGTTATCCTCGATGGCAACAATACAATACGTGCCTTGCAACCCTTTACATCACTAGGTAAGGACACCGCAAGATTGAACCCAAAGCTAAGCACTTCTCCCATTGCAAGAACTACCAATCTAGTTGGCCAAACCAAACGGATAATTCAAGAGACTTGCAAAGATAAATCAATCATACATAAAAGAATTCAGAGAAGAATCAAATATTTTCCATAGATAATCTGGATCATAAACCCACAATTCATCGGTCTCAACAAACACACCGCAAAAAGAAGATTACATCGAATAGATCTCCACGAGAGAGGGGAGAACATTGTATTGAGATCCAAAAGAGAGAAGAAGCCATCTAGCTACTAACTATGGACTGAAGGTGCAAGTAAACTACTCACACTTCATCGGAGGGGCTATGGTGTTGATGTAGAAGCCCTCCGTGGTGGATGCCCCTCCCGCGGAGCTCAAGAACAGGCCCCAAGATGGGATCTCGTGGATACAGGAAGTTCTGGCGGTGGAATTAGGTTTTGGCTCCGCTCGATCTGTTGGGGTGCGAGGTATATATAGGAGGAAGGAGTACGTCGGTGGAGCGTCGGGGGCCCACGAGGCGGGGCGCGCCTGGGGGAGGGGGCGCCCACCCTTGTGACCGCCCTGCACTCCTTGGAGTAGGGTCCAAGTCTCTGGATCATGTTCGTGAGAAAATCACGTTCAAGGTTTCATTCCGCTTGGACTCTGTTTGATATTTCGTTTCTTCAAACCTTGAAATAGGCAAAAACAACAATTACGGGTTGGGCCTCCGGTTAATAGGTTAGTCCCAAAAATAATATAAAAGTGGGAAATAAAGCCCATTATAGTCCAAAACAATAGATAAAGTAGCATGGAGCAATCAAAAATTATATATACGCTGGAGACGTATCAGGGTCGCGCTTAGCGCCGATGGAAGCAAGGACATCTGCCGCTTGATTGCTTTCTCGAGCCACATGATGGAACTCAGGCCCCTCGAATCGAGCTGATATTTTGAGAACGACATTATGGTTAGCTGCCATCTTTGGATCTTTGGCATCGAAATCTCCATTTATTTGAGATATTGCAAGGTTTGATTTCCCCGTGCACTTCCAGGCGTTGTATGCCCATGGAGACAGCCATCCGAATACCATGTAATAAGGCCTCGTATTCGGCTGCGTTGTTGGATTCTGTGTACAATATTTGGAGTACGCACTGGACTACGTCTCCGGCGGGGGACATTAAAACAACGCCCGCTCCTAACCCTGCCAGCATTTTGAAACCATCGAAATACATAACCCAGTTGAAATATGTGCCAAACTCTTTAGGGAGTTCGGCCTCTGTCCATTCAGCGACGAAATCAGCCACTGCTTGGGATTTAATGGCTCAACGCGGTTTGTATGTTATGTCGAATGGAAGGAGCTCAATGGTGTTGGGAAACGTAGTAATTTCAAAAATTTCCTACGCACACGCAAGGATCATGGTGATGCATAGCAACGAGAGGGGAGAGTGTTGTCCACGTACCCTCGTAGACCGTAAGCGGAAGTGTTATGACAACGCGGTTGATGTAGTCGTACGTCTTCACGATCCGATCGATCCAAGTACCGAACGTACGACACCTCCGAGTTCAGCACACGCTCAGCTCGATGACGATCCCGGACTCCGATCCAAAGCAGGTGTTGGGATGAGTTTCCAAGACGACGGCGTGGTGACGATGATGATGTTCTATCGACGCAGGCTTCGCCTAAGCACCGCAACAATATGACCGAGGTGGAATATGGTGGAGGGGCACCGCACACGGCTAAGGAACGATCACGAAGATCAACTTGTGTGTCTATGGGGTGCCCTGCCTCAGATATAAAGGAGTGGAGGAGGGAGGGTCGGCCCTCTCTATGGCGCGCCTAGGGGAGTCCTACTCCCACCGGGGAGTAGGATTCCCCTTCCTAGTAGAACTAGGAGCCCTTCCAAGTAGTAGGAGTAGGAGGGAAGGAAAGGGAAGGGAAAAGGAGAAGGAAGGAAGGGGGCGCCCCCCCTTCCCTATTCCAATTCGGACTAGCCAATGGGGAGGGGTGCGGCCACCTTTTGAGGCCTTTCTCTCCTTTCCCGTATGGCCCATTAAGGCCCAATACGAATTCTCGTAACTCCCCGGTACTCCCGAAAATACCCGAATCACTTGGAACCTTTCCGATGTCCGAATATAGTCGTCTAATATATCGATCGTTACATCTCGACCATTTCGAGACTCCTCGTCATGTCCCCGATCTCATCCGGGACTCCGAACTCCTTCGGTACATCAAAACTCATAAACTCATAATATAATTGTCATCGAAACCTTAAGCGTGCGGACCCTACGGGTTCGAGAACAATGTAGACATGACCGAGACACATCTCCGGTCAATAACCAATAGCGGAACCTGGATGCTCATATTGGCTCCTACATATTCTAGGAAGATCTTTATCGGTCGGACCAAGATAACAACATACGTTGTTCCCTTTGTCATCGGTATGTTACTTGCCCGAGATTCGATCGTCGGTATCTCAATACCTAGTTCAATCTCGTTGCCGGTAAGTCTCTTTACTCGTTCTGTAATACATCATCCCGCAACTAACTCATTAGTTGCAATGCTTGCAAGGCTTAAGTGATGTGCATTACCGAGAGGGCCCAGAGATACCTCTCCAACAATCGGAGTGACAAATCCTAATCTCGAAATACACCAACTCAGCATGTACCTTCGGAGACACCTGTAGAGCTCCTTTATAATCACCCAGTTACGTTGTGACGTTTGGTAGCACACAAAGTGTTCCTCCGGTAAACGGGAGTTGCATAATCTCATAGTCATAGGAACATGTATAAGTCATGAAGAAAGCAATAGCAACATAATAAACGATCAAGTGCTAAGCTAACAGAATGGGTCAAGTCAATCACATCATTCTCCTAATGATGTGATCCGTTAATCAAATGACAACTCATGTCTATGGCTAGGAAACTTAACCATCTTTGATTCAACGAGCTAGTCAAGTAGAGGCATACTAGTGACACTATGTTTGTCTATGTATTCACACATGTATTATGTTTCCGGTTAATACAATTCTAGCATGAATAATAAACATTTATCATGATATAAGGAAATAAATAATAACTTTATTATTGCCCCTAGGGCATATTTCCTTCAGTCTCCCACTTTCACTAGAGTCAATAATCTAGTTCACATCGCCATGTGTTTTAACACCAATATTCATATCTGTATATGATTAACACCCATAGTTCACATCGTCATGTGACCAACACCCAAAGGGTTTACTAGAGTCAATAATCTAGTTCACATCGCTATGTGATTAACACCCAAAAGAGTACTAAGGTGTGATCATGTTTTGCTCATGAGAGAGGCTTAGTCAATGGGTCTGTCATATTTAGAGCCGTAAGTATTTTGCAAATATTCTATGTCTACAATGTTCTGCACGGAGCTACTCTAGCTAATTGCTCCCACTTTCAATATGTATCCAGATTGAGACTTAGAGTCATCTGGATCGGTGTAAAAGCTTGCACCGATGTAACTCTTTACGACGGGCTCTTTTATCACCTCCATAATCGAGGAATATTTCCTTAGTCCTCACTAAGGATATTCTTGACCAATGTCCAAAGGATCTACTCCTAGATCACTATTGTACTCCTTGCCAAATTCAGAGCAAGGTATACAATAGGTCCAGTACATAGCATAGCATACTTTATAGAACCTATGGTGAGGCATAGGGAATGACTTTCATTCTCTTTTCTATTTTCTGCCGTGGTCGGGATTTGAGTCTTACTCAATTTCACACCTTTGTAACACAGGCAAGAACTCTTTCTTTGACCGTTCCATTTTGAACTATTTCAAAATCTTGACATGGTATGTACTTATTGAAAAAACTTATCAAGCGTCTTGATCTATCTCAATAGATCTTGATGCTCAATATGTAAGTAGCTTTACCGAGGTATTTATTTTAAAGAACTCCTTTCAAATACTCCTTTATGCTTTCCAGAAAAATTTTACATCATTTCTGATCAACAATATGTTACTCACATATATTTATCGAAAAGGCGGTAGTGCTCCCACTCACTTTATTGTAAATACAGGCTTCACCGCAAGTCTCAGATAAAACTATATGCTTTGATCAACTTATCAAAGCGTATATTCCATCTCTGAGATGCTTGCACCAGTCCATAGATGGATCGCTGGAGCTTGCACATTTTGTTAGCACCTTTAGGATTGACAAAACCTTCTGGTTGCATCATATACAACTCTTCTTTAATAAATCCATTAAGGAATGCAGTTTTGACATCCTTTTGCCAGATTTCATAAAATGTGGCAATTGCTAGCATGATTTGGACAAACTTTAAGCATCGATACGAGTGAGAAAAAACTCATCGCAGTCAACATCTTGAACTTTGTCAAAAACCTTTTTCGACAAGTCTAGCTTTGTAGATAGTAACACTACTATCAACGTCCGTCTTCCTCTTGAAGATCCATTTATTCTCTATGACTTGCCGATCATCGGGCAAATCAATCAAAGTCCACACTTTGTTCTCATACATGGATCCCATCTCAGATTTCATGGTCTCAAACCATTTCGCGGAATCTGGGCTCATCATCGCTTCCTCATAGTTCGTAGGTTTATCATGGTCTAGTAACATGATTTCCATAATAGGATTACCGTACCACTCTGGTGCGGATCTTTAATTTGGAAGATCTACAAAGTTCGGTAGTAACTTGATCTGAAGCTTCATGATTATTATCATTAACTTCCTCACTAATTGGTGTACGAATCACTAGAACTGATTTCTATGATGAACTACTTTCCAATTCGGAAGAAGGTACAAATTACCTTATCAAGCTCTACTTTCCTCCCACTCACTTCTTTCGAGAGAAACTCCTCTAGAAAGGATCCATTCTTAGCAACGAATGTTTTGCCTTCGGATCTGTGATAGAAGGTGTACCCAACAGTTTCCTTTGGGTATTCTATGAAGACGTACTTCTCTGATTTGGGTTTGAGCTTATCAGGATGAAACTTTTTCACATAAGCATCGCAACCCCAAACTTTAAGAAACGACAACTTGGGTTTCTTGCCAAACCACAGTTCATAAGGTGTCATCTCAACGGATTTAGATGGTGCCCTATTTAACGTGAATGCAGCTGTCTCTAATGCATAACCCCAAAATGATATTGGTAAATTGGTAAGAGACATCATTGATCGCACCATATCAAATAAAGTGCGGTTACGACGTTCGGACACACCATAACATTGTGGTGTTCTAGGTGGCGTGAGTTGTGAAACTATTCCACATTGTTTTAATTGAAGACCAAACTCGTAACTCAAATATTCATCTCCACGATCAGATCGCAGAAACTTTATTTTCTTGTTACGATGATTTTCCACTTCACTCTGAAATTCTTTGAACCTTTCAACTATTTCAGACTTATGTTTCATCAAGTAGATATACCCATATCTGCTCAAATCATCTGTGAAGGTCAGAAAATAACGATACCCGCCACGAGCCTTAATACTCATTGGTCTGCATACATCAATATGTATTATTTCCAACAAGTTTGTTGCTTGTTCCATTGTTCCAAAGAACGGAGTTTTAGTCATCTTGCCCAAAAGGCAGGGTTCGCAAGCATCAAATGATTCATAACCAAGTGATTCCGAAAATCCATCTTTATGGAGTTTCTTCATGCGCTTTACACCGATATGACCCAAACGGCAGTGCCACAAATAAGTTGCACTATCATTATTAACTTTTCGTCTTTTGGCATCAATATTATGAATATGTGTATCACTATGATCGAGATCCAATAAACTATTTTCATTGGGTTTATGACCATTGAAGGTTTTATTCATGTAAACAGAACAACAATTATTCTCTGACTTTAAATGAATAATCGTATTGCAATAAATATGATCAAATCATATTCATGCTCAACACAAAAGCTAAATAACATTTATTTAGGTTTAACACTAATCCCGAAAGTATAGGGAGTGTGTGATGATGATCATATCAATCTTGGAACTACTTCCAACACTCATCGTCACTTCCCTTCAACTAGTTTCGTTTATTCAGAACTCATGTTTGAGTTACTAATCTTAGCAACCTAACAAGTATCAAATACTGTGGCTACTATAAACACTAGTAAGGCACACATCAATAACTCAGATATCAAATATACCCTTGTTCACTTTGCCATCCTTCTTATCCACCAAATATTGAGGGCATTTCCGCTTCAAAGGACCATTTCCTTTTGCGATGTAAGCACTCGGTTTAGTGCTTTGGTCCAGCTTTGGTCTTCTTCACGGGGTGACAACTTGTTTGTCATTCTACTTGAAGTTTCCTTTCTTTCCTTTGCCCTTTACTTGAAACTAGTGGTCTTGTCAATCATCAACACTTGATGCTCTTTCTTGATTTCTACCTTCGTCGATTTCAACATCACGAAGAGCTCGGGAACCGTTTTCGTCATCCCTTGCATACTATAGTTCATCACGAAGTTCTAGTAACTTAGTGATGGTGACTAGAGAATTTCATCAATCACTATCTTATCTGGAAGATTAACTCCCACTTGATTCAAGCGATTGTAGTACCTGCACAATCGAGCACATGCTCACTAGTTGAGCGATTCTCCTCCATCTTTTAGCTATAGAACTTGTTGGAGACTTCATATCTCTCAACTCGGGTATTTGCTTGAAATATTAACTTCAATTACCGGAACATCTCATATGGTCCATGACGCTCAAAACGCCTTTGAAGTCCCGATTCTAAGCCGTTAAGCATGGTGCACTAAACTATCAAGTAGTCATCATATTGAGCTAGCCAAACGCTCATAACGCCCCGCATCCGCTCCTGCAATAGGTCCATCACCTAGCGGTGCATCAAGGACATAATTCTTACGTGCAGCAATGAGGATAAACCTCGGATCACGGATCCGATCCGCATCATTGCTACTAACATCTTTCAACACAATTTTCTAGAAACATATCAAAATAAACATTTGAAAGCAACAACGCGAGCTATTGATCTACAACATAATTTGCAAAATACTACGGGACTAAGTTCATGATAAATTTAAGTTCAATTAATCATATTACTTAAGAACTCCCACTTAGACAGACACATCTCTAGTCATCTAAGTGATCACGTGATCCAAATCAACTAAACCATGTCCGATCATCACGTGAGATGGAGTAGTTTTCAATGGTGAACATCACTATGTTGATCATATCTACTATATGATTCACGCCGACCTTTCGGTCTCGTGTTCCGAGGCCATATCTCAGTATATGCTAGGCTCGTCAAGTTTAACTCGAGTATTCGCGTGTGCAACTGTTTTGCACCCGTTGTATTTGAACGTAGAGCCTATCACACCCGATCATCACGTGGTGTCTCAAAGACGAAGAACTTTCATAGCGGTGCATACTCGTGGAGAACACTTCTTGATAATTAGTGAGAGATCATCTTATAATGCTACCGTCAATCAAAGCAAAATAAGATGCATAAAGGATAAACATCACATGCAATCAATATAAGTGATATGATATGGCCATCATCATCTTGTGCTTGTGATCTCCATCTCAAGCACCGTCGTGATCACCATCATCACCGCGCGACACCTTGATCTCCATCGTAGCATCGTTGTCGTCTCGCCAATCTTATGCTTCTACGACTATCGCTACCGCTTAGTGATAAAGTAAAGCATTACTGTAGCGATTGCATTGCATACAAGAAAGCGAAAACCATATGGCTCTCGCCATTGCCGATAACTCGGTTACAAAACATGATCATCTCATACAATAAAATATAGCATCACGTCTTGACCATATCACATCACAACATGCCCTGCAAAAACAAGTTAGACGTCCTCTACTTTGTTGTTGCCAGTTTTACGTGGCTACTACGGGCTTAGCAAGAACCGTTCTTACCTATGCGTCAAAACCACAACGATAGTTCGTCAAGTTAGTGTTGTTTTAACCTTCGCAAGGACCGGGCGTAGCCACACTTGGTTCAACTAAAGTTGGAGAAACAGACACCCGCCAGCCACCTGTGTGCAAAGCACGTCGGTAGAACCAGTCTCGCGTAAGCGTACGTGTAATGTTGGTCCGGGCCGCTTCATCCAACAATACCGCCGAACCAAAGTATGACTTGTATCGCCCACAACTCACTTGTGTTCTACTCGTGCATATAACATCTACGCATAAAACCTAGGCTCTGATACCACTATTGGGAGACGTAGTAATTTCAAAAATTTCCTACGCACACGCAAGGATCATGGTGATGCATAGCAACGAGAGGGGAAAGTGTTGTCCACGTACCCTCGTAGACCGTAAGTGGAAGCGTTATGACAACGCGGTTGATGTAGTCGTACGTCTTCACGATCCGACCGATCCAAGTACCGAACGTACGGCACCTCCTAGTTCAGCACACGTTCAGCTCGATGACGATCCCCAGACTCCGATCCAACAGGGTGTCGGGGATGAGTTCCGTCAGCACGACGGCGTGGTGACGACGATGATGTTCTATCGACGCAGGGCTTCGCCTAAGCACCGCAACAATATGACCGAGGTGGAATATGGTGGAGGGGGGCACCGCACACGGCTAAGGAACGATCACGAAGATCAACTTTTGTGTTTATGGGGTGCCCCTGCCCCCGTATATAAAGGAGTGGAGGAGGGGGAGGGCCGACCCTCTCTATGGTGCCCTAGGGGAGTCCTACTCCCGCCGGGAGTAGGATTCCCCCTTTCCTAGTAGAACTAGGAGCCCTTCCAAGTAGTAGGAGTAGGAGGGAAGGAAAGGGAAGGGAAAAGGAGAAGGAAGGAAGGGGGCGCCCCCCTTCCCTAGTCCAATTTGGACTAGCCAATGGGGAGGGGTGCGGCCACCTTTTGAGGCCTTTCTCTCCTTTCCCGTATGGCCCATTAAGGCCCAATACCTCCCGTAACTCCCCGGTACTCCCGAAAATACCCGAATCACTCGGAACCTTTCCGATGTCCGAATTGTTGGGGAACGTAGTAATTTCAAAAAAATTCCTACGCACATGCAACATCATGGTGATGCATATCAACGAAAGTGGGAGTGTATCTTCATACCCTTGAAGATCGCTAAGCGGAAGCGTTTATCAACGCGGTTGATGTAGTCGTACGTCTTCACGATCCGACCGATCCAAGTACCGAACGCACGGCACCTCCGAGTTACGCACATGTTCAGCTCGATGGCGTCCTCGCCTTCTCGATCCAAAGAAGATGGCCAAGTAGTAGATGAGTTCCGGCAAGACGACGGCGTGGGACGGTGTTGGTGAAGAACAATCTCCGCAGGGCTTCGCCTAAGCACTACGGAAACTATGACGGAGGATAAACTAGAGGGGCGGGGTTGCGGCACACGGCTTGGTGTTTCTTGATGTCTCTTTGGTGCTAGCCCTGCCCTCTATTTATATGTTGAGCCTTGGGCTCAAACTTGGAGTAAAGCCTCCATAAAGTCGGTTTCACCCGAAAGGCAAGAGTCCTTCTCGGACTCCGGGCCGACGCCTTGAGGTTCCCGACGTCTGGACCCAGACGCCAGGACCTCGGCGTCGCCCTCGGACTCCATAAAACTTCCTTTGCGCTTTCCAAAACCTTGTGGGCTTTCCCTTTGGCCCAAATAACGTGTTCTCGCACCCAAACATTTCGGAAACATTGGAACCCCTTCCGCAAATTCGGAACCCTTAGGAGATCAAACACTATTATCCCATATATCGAACTTTATCTAGGACCATTAGGAGTTCCTCGTCATGTCCATGATCTCATCCGGACTCGAACAACCTTGTTACCAACATACACAACTCATATAATACTATATCGTCAGCTAAACGTTAAGCGTGCGGACCCTACGGGTTCGAGAACTATGTAGACATGACCGAGACACATTTCGGTCAATAACCAATAGCGGGACCGGATGACCATATTGGCTCCTACATATTCTACGAAGATCTTTATCGGTCAAACCGCATAACAACATACGTTGTTCCCTTTGTCATCGTTATGTTACTTGCCCGAGATTCGATCGTCGGTATCCAATACCTAGTTCAATCTCGTTACTGGCAAGTCTCTTTACTCGTTACGTAATGCATCATTCCGTAACTAACTCATTAGCTACATTGCTTGCAAGGCTACTAGTGATGTGCATTACCGAGAGGGCCCAGAGATACCTCTCCGACAATTGGAGTGACAAATCCTAATCTCGAAATACGCCAACCCAACATGTACCTTTGGAGACACCTGTAGAGCACCTTTATAATCACCCGATTCGTTGTGACGTTTGGTAGCACACAAAGTGTTCCTCCATTAAGCGGAGTTGCATAATCTCATAGTCATAGGAACATGTATAAGTCACGAAGAAAGCAATAGCAACATACTAAACGATCGTGTGCTAAGCTAACGGAATGGGTCATGTCAATCACATCATTCTCCTAATGATGTGATCCCATTAATCAAATGACAACCCATGTCTATGGCTAGGAAGCATAACCATCTTTGATCAACGAGCTAGTCTAGTAGAGGCATACTAGTGACACTCTGTTTGTCTATATATTCACACATGTATTACGTTTCCGGTTAATACAATTCTAGCATGAATAATAAACATTTATCATGAAATAAGGAAATAAATAATAACTTTATTATTGCCTCTAGGGCATATTTCCTTCACGAATATAGTTGTCCAATATATCGATCTTTACGTCTCGACCATTTCGAGACTCCTCATCATGTCCCCGTTCTCATCCGGGACTCCGAACTCCTTCGGTACATCAAAACTCATAAACTCATAATATAATTGTCATCGAAACCTTAAGCGTGCGGACCCTACAGTTCGAGAACAATGTAGACATGACCGAGACACATCTCCGGTCAATAACCAATAGCGGAACCTGGATGCTCATATTGGCTCCCACATATTCTACGAAGATCTTTATCGGTCAAACCGCATAACAACATCGTTGTTCCCTTTGTCATCGGTATGTTACTTGCCCGAGATTCGATCGTCGGTATCTCAATACCTAGTTCAATCTCGTTACGCAAGTCTCTTTACTCGCTCGTAATACATCATCCGCAACTAACTCATTAGTTGCAATGCTTGCAAGGCTTAAGTGATGTGCATTACCGAGAGGGCCCAGAGATACCTCTCCAACAATCGGAGTGACAAATCCTAATCTCGAAATACGCCAACTCAACATGTACCTTTGGAGACACCTATAGAGCTCCTTTATAATCACCCAGTTACGTTGTGACGTTTGGTAGCATACAAAGTGTTCCTCCGGTAAACGGGGGTTGCATAATCTCATAGTCATAGGAACATGTATGAGTCATGAAGAAAGCAATAGCAACATAATAAACGATCAAGTGCTAAGCTAACGGAATGGGTCAAGTCAATCACATCATTCTCCTAATGATGTGATCCCGTTAATCAAATGACAACTCATGTCTATGGCTAGGAAACTTAACCATCTTTGATTCAACGAGCTATTCAAGTAGAGGCATACTAGTGACACTATGTTTGTCTATGTATTCACACATGTATTATGTTTCCGGTTAATACAATTCTAGCATGAATAATAAACATTTATCATGATATAAGGAAATAAATAATAACTTTATTATTGCCTCTAGGGCATATTTCCTTCAAATGGCCCATTTGGCAATCCGGCATGTAGCATCGCGGTTGTTTATTATGTCATTGAGTGGTACTTCGGAAGCCATCGTGATCGAACACTCCTGGAAGTAGTGTCGTAGCTTTCGGAATGCCATGAAGACCGCGTATGCTATCTTTTGATAATGAGGGTACCGGGATTTGCATGGTGTGAGGACAGTGGATACGTAGTATACCGACTTCTGAAGCAGAAATTTGTGTCCGTCCTGCTCTCGCTCAACGACGAGCACGACGTTCACCACCTGGTGTGTTGCCGATATGTATAATAACATGGGTTCGCCGATGTTCGGCGCGACAAGGATTGGGTTGCTTGCTAGAAGGGCTTTTATTTCTTCCAGCCCGGCCGTTGCCGCATCCGTCCACTCGAAGTGATCGGTGCGCCGGAGAAGGCGATAGAGTGGCATTGCCTTTTCTCTCAATCTAGAGATAAAACGTCTTAAAGCTGCCACGCATCTGGCGAGTTTCTGGACGTGTTTAAGGTCCGTTGGCGTAGACAATTGTGACAAACCTCGGATTTTGGCCGGATTTGCTTCAATTCCTCTATTGGAAACGATGAAGCCCAGCAGTTTTCCCGCGGGGACGCCGAAAACACACTTTTCCGGATTGATCTGATGTCATATGCACAGAGGTTGTCGAATGTGAGATGTAAATCGTCTATTAGTGACTCGACGTGCTTAGTTTTGATGACGACGTCTTCCACGTACGCTTCAACTGTCTTGCCAATCTGTTTCTCCAGGCATGTTTGGATCATGCGTTGATAGGTTGCCTCGGCGTTTTTGAGCCCGAAGGGCATGGTGTTGAAGCAGAATGGTCCATATGGGGTAATGAATGCCGTTGCGACTTGATCGGACTCCTTCATTTTGATTTGATGGTATCCGGAGTATGCGCCGAGGAAGCACAGTGAGTCGTGTCCTGCGGTAGCATCAATGATCTGGTCGATGCGGGGGAGGGGGAAGGGATCCTTAGGGCAGGCCTTATTGAGGTCTTTTAAATCAACACACAGGCGCCAGGATTTATCCTTTTTTGGCACCATCACCAGTTTTGCTAGCCAGTCCGGGTGTTTTATTTCTCTAATGAATCCGGCCTCGATTAGCTTGGCTAGCTCCTCGCCCATAGCTTGATGTTTGGGTTCGGAAACGCGCCGGAGTGTTTGCTTGACCGGTTTATATCCCTTCAATATATTGAGGCTGTGTTCGGCCAACCTGCGTGGGATTCCTGGCGTATCAGAAGGGTGTCAGGCTAATATATCCCAGTTCTAGCGCGGGAACTCTCGTAGTGCGGCGTCGACCGTCGGGTCTAGTTGTGCCCCTATAGACGTTGTCTTGGGGTCCGTTGGATGGACTTGGAATTTGACTATTTCTTCTGCTGCTTTGAAGGAGGTGGATTTGGGTCGTTTGTCCAGGATTACATCGTCCTTATCCACCGTGGAGCGTAATGCGGTTAATTCTTCGGCCGCGAGGGCTTCAGATAATGCCTCAAGGGCCAGGGATGCGGTTTTGTTTTCGGCGCGGAGTGCTATGTCCGGATCACTTGCGAGAGTGATTATGCCGTTGGGCCGGGGCATCTTGAGCTTCATATACCCGTAGTGAGGTATAGCTTGGAAGCATGCAAATGCTTCTCGCCCCAATCGGGCGTGATATCCACTGTTGAAAGGGGCCACTTGGAAGGTTATTTCTTTGGACCGATAGTTCTCCGGTGTGCCGAATACCACGTCAAGTGTGATTTTTCCCGCGCATCGCATCTCCTGACTGGGAATAATTCCTCGGAAGGTCGTGCTGCTTTGCTCGATGTGGCTCCTATCTATTTCCATTTTGCTGAGTGTATCCTCGTAAATGAGGTTTAGTCCACTGCCGCCGTCCATGAGAACCTTGGTGAGCCGAAAGCCGTCCATGATCGGACTGAGGACCAAGGCGGCTGGTGCCCGGACTGTCCTGAATTTTGGTTCGCCATCGACATTAAAAGTTATAGCCGTGTCGTTCCAAGGGTTTATTGCTGTGATTTGGCAGACTTCAGCGAGGTCGTGGAGTGCCCTTTTGCGCTTATTGTTGGAAGCGAAGGTCTCGAAGACCATCAATACTCTGACGTCGTCGTCTTCCGGGGGGTGTTGCTCTGGGGTGTTTTTGGTCAGGATATCCTCGCTGCTCTTGGCCACTTGCCGGAGTACCCAACATGCTCTAAGGCTGTGGGTTGATATGGTATTCGGTGTTGTGTGTATTTTGCATGGACCATCGAGCCATCCTTCCAGAACGGTTCCGTGCCCTGTAACCTGTCTATACGTCTTTACTATTGGGTCGGGCGTGCCACGAGGGTGCGTCCTTTTCGCCTGAACGAGGGGTTGGATGGAAACCGGTGGTTCCCAGCGGGCTGCCTGAGTTTTCCACGCGCTTTCCATTGCGCAGTACTTGTGTACCATGGTTTCCAAGTCCGCAAAGTGTGATACGCGACGGTGGTTGATGGCGTTGAGGATTCCTTCATCCGTGCAATTGTTGTGGAACGCTGAGATCGCGTCTCCGTAGCGGCAATCTTTAATCTTGTCTTTGACAAGGAGGAATCTGGCCCAGAAGTGATGGATCGTTTCCTGAGACTGCTGTCGTATGCCCATGAGAGCGCTTATATCTGGGTGGGTGGGTGGATTTAAATCCGAATCCTGACCCAATTTGCGATCCGGAGTCTGGAGAACTTCCGAACTTAATAGTTCGGGCTCCGGGATGTCAACTGATTTTTTAGGCTTGTCGTACGATTCTATGTTCGGAGGACAAGGTGTGTCATTCTGCGGGCGGGTGTCCGGCTCTTCGAGCTCGGAGATCCGAAAATAGTTCTTCCTCCATATAGGGGAAGAGTTGTCGTCTTGCTCCTCTACTACCTCTATCTGATGGGTGATCGGTGGAGTTTTAATTTCTCTCTGGTCGGGTTTAAGCCCAATGCGATCATAGTCTGTGGCGACCCCCAGGGCGGCGATGCGATTTAGGAGCTCGTTTAAAGACGACAACTCCGCCGGATCCATCTACTTGGAGTATTTGGAGTCAACATGGAGGGGATTTTCGATGACCCGAGAAGTCATTGTCGGCTTAACGGTCGGCGGTCATGGTAAAGCCGCCCAGCCGGAGGGTTTAGCCTGGGGCCAGTGCTCCTCCGGAGGTGATATTATCCTTGAGAACAAGGCGAGCCATCGATCCTATCCTTCGACGACACAGCGGAACTCTCAATGAAAGCACCAATGTCGGTGTCAAAACCGGCGGATCTCGGGTAGGGGGTGCCGACAAAACCGGCGGATCTCGGGTAGGGGGTGCCGAACTGTGCGTCTAAGGTCGATGGTAACAGGAGACGGGGGACACAATGTTTACCCAGGTTCGGGCCCTCTCTATGGAGGTAATACCCTACTTCCTGCTTGATTGATCTTGATGAATATGAGTATTACAAGAGTTGATCTACCACGAGATCGTAATGGCTAAAACCCTAGAAGTCTAGCCTGTATGACTATGATTATGATCATTCTAAGCCCTCGGTTTATATAGACACCTAAGGGGTCTAGGGTTGTACAAAGTCGGTTACAGAGAAAGGAATCTTCATATTTGGTCGCCAAGCTTGCCTTCCATGCCAAGGAGAGTCCCATCCGGACACGGGTAGAGTCTTCGGTCTTTGTATCTTCACATCCCATCAGTCCAACCCATGATTAACAGGCCGGACGCCCGAGGACCCCTTAGTCCAGGACTCCCTCAACAAGCGCTACCGTTTATGCCCCTAGCTAGGCATAATGCAAAGATCTAAGTATTGTCATATTTGATTTAATTTTCCTTAGAGGTGTTTTTGTCGGGAGGTTTTGCAAAAACAACAGAAAATACCTTATCCATAGAGACTTTAGCACTATCAAGTTGCTTATCATCATATCCCCTTTGATTTCCGGCAACAATCCAGGAATAATGTTGATTAACATCATTGAAAACTTGTTGGATTATATCTAAAACAGGGGCTTCCTTTTTAAGATTCCCATCAAATATTTGATTATCCCCAAGCAAATGTCTTAGCACATAATCACTGTTATAAAGAATCTCATCTATCACCAGTTTTTCACGATTCATACCATAGAAACCAAAAAATTCCCTAGCTTCCCGTATTATGTAATCAAATTCATTCATAAGAACAAGGGTGGCCAACTTTTTAGCTTTGGGATTCTTTATAACGGGTGGCTAAAAAAACAATCTTTGCAAGGTAGAATGGGTACGGATAAATTTATTTTCAAGTTTCAGAACTAGTGTTGAAATAGCTTCTGCATAAGATTTAGTCCTTTTAAGTATAGGAACATCGTCAAGACTTAAACACAATTGTAAAATTCTTGAATACGTTCTTTTCCTATAACATTCCCTTGCCCCAAAACAAAAGTTTTAGCATCCAGATTGCCAGATCGTCCAATTTTAGGAGTTAGGCCATCATCTGTTTCTGCCATACCAAAGTCACACATGATGACAAGTTCAAGCAAATAAGAGATCCGACGAGAAAGGTGAACGAAAAAGAGGGCGAATAAAACGGCAAATTTTTGTGAAGTGGGGGTGATGAAAACGAGAGGCAAATGACAAATAATGTAAATTGCAAGGAGATGAGATTTGTAATTAGGAACCTGGTAGATATTGATGATGTCTCCCCGGCAACGACGCTAGAAATTCCTTTTGATGGGACTTAAACTACGTTGGTATTTCCCCAAAGAGGAAGGGATGATGCAGCACAACTATGGTAGGTATTTCCCTCAGTGATGAGGCCAAAGTTATCGAACCAGTAGGAGAACCACGCAACACTACGTGAACGGTACCTACACACAAAGAACAAATACTTGCAACCCGACATAAAAGAGGGGTTGTCAATCCCTCCCGGGTAAAAAGAAAGATAAAATTGTAGTAGATTGGTAAATTAATCTCGTGGGAACGCGAGATAAAATAAATAACAATAAATTGCAGCAAGGTATTTTTGGGTTTTTGGATTAATAGATCTGAAATAAAAGCAAATAAAAATATATCTCGAAGGCAAATATGATAAAGAAGAGACCCAGGGGGCCGTAGATTTCACTAGTGGCTTCTCTCGAGAAAAATAGCATACGATGGGTAAACAAATTACTGTTGAGCAGTTGATAGAACTTCAAATAATTATGATGGTATCCAGGCAATGATCATTATATAGGCATCACGTCCAAGATTAGTAGACCGACTCCTGCCTGCATCTACTACTATTACTCCACACATCGACCGCTATCCAGCATGCATCTCGTGTATTAAATTCATGGAGAAACGAAATAATGCAATAAGAACGATGACATGATGTAGACAAGATCTATTAATGTAGGAATAGACCCCATCTTGTTATCCTTAATAGAAACGATACATACGTGTCATTTCCCCTTCTGTCACTAGGATTGAGCACCGTAAGATCGAACCCATCATAAAGCACCTCTTCCCATGGCAAGAAAAATCGATCTAGTTAGCCTAACTAAACCAAAGATTCAAAGAAAAAATACGAGGCTACAAGTAATCATGCATATAAGAGATTGAAAGACTCAAATAACTTACTCAAAGTTCATCGGATCCCAACAAACACACCACAAAAAGAGTTACATCAAATAGATCTCCAAGAGACCATTGTATTGAGAATCAAAAAAGAGAGAGGAAGTCATCTAGCTACTAACTACGGACCCGTAGGTCTACAATGAACTGCTCATGCATCATCGGAGAGGCACCAATGAGGATGATGAACCCCTTCATGATGGTGTCTAGATTGGATCTGTGGTTTCTGGAACTTGCGGCAGCTGGAATTGTGTTTCGTCGACTCCCCTAGGGTTTTTGGCATATTGGGGTATTTATAGAGCAAAGAGGCGGTGCTGCAGGCCACCGAGGTAGGTATAACCCACCAGGGCGCGCCTGGGCCCCCAGGCGCGCCCAGGTGGGTTGTGCCCCCCTCGGGGCACCCCTCTAGTACTTCTTTGGCCCATCATGTGTCTTCTGGCCCAGAAAAATTCTCAAAAAAGCTTCGCTGCGTTTGGACTCCGTTTGGTATTAATTTTCTACGAAGTAAAAAACGAGCAAAAAAATAGCAACTGGCACTGGGCCCTATGTCAATAAGTTAGTCCCACAAAATGATATAAAGTTGCTATAAAATGATTGTAAAACATTCAAGAATGATAATATAACAACATGGAACAATAAAAAAATTATAAATACGTTGGAGACGTATCAATTACCATAAGTTTGAAGGCCTCCAAACATCCTGTCCCTGATAAGCCACCGAACATCCGGTCCCTCCGAAGCCACCGGACCTCAGATGACCACCAGACGTCTGACACTGCCCGCATGCAGCCACTCGGGTTTCGGACCATGTATCCCTCTTTGCCACACTAGACTATATATACCCCATCACTTGGATGAATCGGGGTTAGTATAGCATATGGGATAAACTAGAGAGAGCTTTGCTCCTTTACCTACTGCATTGGGGACCAAGACCTCAATTGGAGAAGATCTCTAGTGGATTCAAGGCCCCTTTTAGGGAAGATCATCCATGGATTTTAAGTCCCCACCTCTCCTAGAGGATTGGGAAGAACTATCCCCTCCAAGGTCTCATCTCCCCTAGGATTTGAGATGAACCCTGCCTCTTTACTTGTTTTCTTTTGTTGGTTGTGGATCCATGTGCTTGCATGGGATTGTGGAGCTAGTGAATCTGTGAATTGTGTTATTGTCTTGAGTGTTTCTCTTGTTATTCTTCTTGTGTTCATCTTCTCTGTTTGCACTTGCCAAGTTGGCTCTGATGTACCCATGAGTCTTTCTTTCTTCCTCTAGAAGAAAAAGGGCGATCTCGCCAACATCTCTCCCAAGGAGAGTTCCTCTGGCGGCTCCCCTCTGCCGACGACCTCGGTCATTGGTGGTGAGGGGGGTTGTCAGATCCACGTGCGTGGATAGTTTTCGGCTAAAGTACCTTCATTTTTATGTTGTTCATCATCTTGACTTCGACAGCGGCGATGGCAGCGCTGAATAAAGATTCTTCAGATCCTTCCCTGACAAGGCGATCGGCCCTATGGTTGGAGATGGTTTTGGAAACCAACATGTTCAAGTAAGGATGGTGTGGCGATGGCATCCTCATGGTGGACATGTTTCCTCGGGCTCCGCTGTTGCGACGACGTCCGCGCCAACGTTGGCGCGGAGCTTGGGAGGTAGTTCAGGAGCGGATGTAGATTGTGGTCGGCATCGATGACATTTGGAAGACGGAACGTGTCCTGGGTTCGTGGTTGATGGATGGGAGGTGCGGTTTCCTCCTTCGGCGTCTTAGTCGTGGTGGGTTGCCAGATTTGGAGTTTGATGGCGTGTCCGGGGTGTTGCCTGGTCTGATTCGTTCAATGACAATGGCTTCACTTTTGTTGAGCCACCTTGGAGGTCCGCAAAGCTACATGTCAGCAATGGAGCCGTGTCGAGCTCGGGTGAGGAGGTGATCCGTCATTATTTTTTCTTCGATGGCTGTTGTGGTGGTGCCGAAGGCAGGTGACGGGCATTGGTGTGAAGCTCAGAGACATTCTGCTATTTTTCAGTTCTGTCATATCGGTCCTTACATGACTTGTACTTTGATCTTTATGATATGAATGAGACACGTATTATCATGCACAAAAAACCTTCTCCACCTCCTAGTCTGAAAGATTGGGAACCCTAGGGTCTCTACCCTACATCATCTAACTACCGGATATTCATGTTTTGTAACCCTTCTAATTTTGTGAGGTTTTGATCTTACAACATGGATGAAGTTTTTACAAAGGTCTGGCTTGCTAAGGTCTAGCATCCATAGTTAAGCTATACTTTGGATTCATTCATAGTTGAGCAAGAAAATATTTATAAATGAAGAAGGGCTTGCAGATTTTGAATGTGCATGGGGTCATGAGTAATGACGAAGTTTAGTATGAAGCTCGGATTTTTAATAGTCTCATGTTTCATACACCCTGCATGTGGAAACAACAACGTGAGGTGTCATGGGTATGGTTGTGTAGGCCAGTAAATTTTTACCCACTCAACCACAACAGCCAAGGTAATCAGCAAAATTGATTAGATGCGACTAGCTTGTTTCTGCAAGAGGTTTGCATGTGATGTGATATAAGCCTTCGTTTAATCAACATGTTTGTATGAGATGCATGTTGCAATATTTTATCTTGACTTGGGAGTCATGGTATGACATGATGGTTGGAGTCATGTAATTGTCTTTTCTTTTATTTGTTGACCTGTGTATTAGCCTCGGTGGTACTTAAGAAGACATTATTTTTACGGTGGTGGATCTCAACACAAAAGCCATACACGGAGATGTTCAAAATAGTAGAGACGTTCAAAATTACCTTTTGTTTAATCGGGCATCCGCTTTCCATTTAACTGCTCAAATGGATATATTTCATTGTTTTTTAACCGGCGATAAAAAGAATATTCTGATACACAAGAGTTATATAGGAACTGAAACAATCTTTTTTTCTTTTTAAAAATAAAACGAATTTCTTGAAGTAATGAAAGTAGTCCAATTCAAATAGTAGTTGAGAAAGAATCGCAATAAATGCAAAAGACGGAACATCTTGGATACGATATTGAAGCAGCTGAACCAAGATTTCCAGATGGATAGGATAGGGCATTTATATATGTGGTAGATAGTCCAAATGCAAAAAAATCTTCTAAAAGCAAAGTATTGAATGAATAGAGCGTAAATTCTTAAACATTGGTATTTATTTCGAACAAAATAATTCCATAATCACGAATGTTCAAACAATCTAGTGCTAGTATATGATTGTTGAGTTGCATTTCAAATTTGAAGTTGTTCATCATATACAACCACCACCATTGGAGGTGTCTAAAAGGTTTTTCTATGGCTACCTGGATCATCTTATTAGTATTGCCCAAAATTCCATTTGTGACCCGGTCAAAGACAAGAGGATTATTTTATATGATAGTGTGATCCCTAGATCCTAGATCTGCTACTGCGTCGGTTGGACCTCCCTCCAAATGGTATGGATGGATGTGTAAAATTAAACACTGGTCCATCCATACCATTTCTAGGGATGCTAAGTAGGAATGTTACTCCGAGACAACGCAAGTCCTTCTCTGCTCGTAGAGAGCTTCTTCTTGTAGAGATGCTATGGAAGCCGAGCTTCGTGCTTGCATGGAGGGTCTCTCTATCGTCACAAAGAATTGATCTTCCCATCCTACTGGATACAGTTTATGTGCTGAATTGCATTCAAATTTGAAATGTTTTAAAATAGCCCCGAATTATTTTGTTTTTTCCGTGGAAGGCTTGCATTCAAATTTGAAATGTTTTAAAATAGCCCCGAATTATTTTGTTTTTTCCGTGGAAGGCCAGCAAAGTTCCCATATCTTGGATCTCATTTCGTGTTTTCCTTTCCCACGGGACAAGTTGCGCCCGCCCGGAGACCGGTTCGCTCATCACTAGCCTGCGACTCAGCGAGCCATTCTGGTTGACGTGGCCACTCCGTCCTCGGTTCCACGTCACAGAGACCCATCATCCACCGCTCGTCCCAGATCGGACGGCTCCTCGCCCTCACGCCGTCGCCCGGCCCCACGCGCAGGGACCGTGACACCGCTCGCTTCGTCCCCATCCTCATCTCTCCCTCCAGATCTCTCAGTTCCCCGCTATTAATTACCCACCTCTCTCTTCCCTCCTCTCTCCCCGTAGCTCTCTCTCCTCGCCCCGCTCCGTCCTCCCCTCCTAGGGTTCGACGCCCTCGCCAGCCCGCGGCGAAGCCACCGCCCACCTCGCCGGCGGCGTCCGCGGCCAGGTAATCCCGGTGCCTCCCTCCGCCATCCCCGGATCTCGAGGCGATCCGCTGGCCCGTCCTTTCCCCCGATTCGCGTGCCGCTGCCGCAGATCTGTGTCTCATGTCGCTGTTTCCTGCCTGATCCGTGTCGAAATCCGCGTCGCCATGGCGCCGTGTATGTGTGTCCAGTCGTGTTTGTTCATGTGGCTGGTTTACGTGCTAGTTAGGTAGGCGAGGCGTCCAGATCCATGCGAGCCTAGGATTTCTAGGCCGTTGCATGGATGCGACGTTTGCCGGAGTCGTTAATTGGCGGTGGTTTTAGGCCGATGGGAATGATATGCGGCGACGTTTCGTCGGTGGATCTGTGCTTGATCCCAGGGTCGCAGAGTTCGCTATTCTGGTGCATTTGATATGGGCGTAAGCAAAGCGTTGTGGCAGCTGGCTGGCTGCTTAGTTTAGAATGGACGCTAGCTAAATTGCTTCCGGATCCATGCTGATGGACCCAATTAATGTTACTAAAAAAATGTCTGAGCGGTCTAATTCGGTTACTTTCTGGATAGGCCGCCTGGTTTCATTTTTGAACAGAATTGTAACTGTCAGGCACTTATAAAATTACAAGTTTTTTTTTATTTAATTGTGATGCATATGTGCAGTATCTTGTCTGGTTGCAAATTGATGCAGCTGAGCAAGAAATCTGTGGTTTTCATTTTATTCCTTTGTCTGCTTGTCAATATCTGGGTATGTTCATTTCTGTTTCAGCCAAATTAGTCCATCAACCTGATCGCAATCATGACTTAGGGGATAATGCACGAAATGGGAATTGCTGTGAAGTTTACTTTGTTCTTTATAATGTTTAAGATAAGTTGTCATGTGCATTGTACATAATGCTGATCTATTTTCTTTTGTGGGATCAGGAAGATGGCTGGCGGCTTTCGGGTGCTGCATCTTGTCAGGCCCTTCTTGGCTTTCTTGCCGGAAGTGCAGAGTGCTGACAGGAAAATACCATTTAGAGAAAAAGTGATCTACACCGTCATTTCTCTCTTCATTTTCCTGGTGTGCAGTCAGCTCCCGCTCTATGGCATCCATTCAACCACTGGAGCTGATCCTTTCTACTGGATGCGTGTTATTCTTGCATCAAACCGTGGTACTGTCATGGAGCTGGGTATTACCCCAATTGTGACATCTGGAATGGTTATGCAACTTCTAGTGGGATCCAAGATTATTGAAGTTGACAACAGTGTGAGAGAGGATCGTGCTCTGCTGTAAGTATTTGCGAAAATAGCAGAATCTCGTTATTACTTTCCTTTCTAAGGTTAATGTTGATAAGTGCTCTGTTCATGGTCTCATGTATATGTAGTTTATCATTTGTGCGGTGAATGACCAATGAAAATATTAAAGCTTGCTGATTCATATGTTGTATCTCCAGCGATATTGTGTTGATGCTGTACTTATTTACTCAGGAATGGTGCACAGAAGTTGCTGGGTATCCTGATTGCCATTGGGGAAGCTGTGGCATATGTTCTGTCTGGAATGTATGGCAGTGTGAGCCAACTTGGAACTGGAAATGCCATTCTCATCATACTTCAGCTTTTCTTTGCTGGCATCATTGTCATCTGTCTAGATGAACTTCTCCAGAAAGGCTATGGTTTGGGTTCTGGCATTTCTCTCTTCATTGCTACCAATATCTGGTAAGCATATTGAGCTTTATTTTTGTTACTTGTTGATTGATGTGCTGCTACTCTGTTGCTAGTTGGCTTATGGTTGATTTGATCCTATGTAGTGAGAATATCATCTGGAAGGCATTTAGCCCTACCACCATCAACAGTGGACGTGGTGCTGAATTTGAAGGGGCTGTCATTGCATTGTTCCATCTGTTGATTACTCGATCAGACAAAGTCCGTGCCCTACGAGAAGCTTTCTACCGTCAGAATCTGCCAAATGTGACCAATTTGCTTGCTACTGTCCTGGTCTTTCTCATAGTTATCTATTTCCAAGGCTTCCGTGTTGTGCTTCCAGTGAGGTCAAAGAATGCTCGTGGGCAGCAAGGCTCATACCCAATTAAGCTGTTCTACACTTCAAACATGCCCATCATTCTGCACTCTGCCCTGATTACCAACCTGTATTTCATATCCCAGGTATAGGCTTCTGTTCCAGATCTATAATAACTATAGTAGGGTGAGCATTTGCATGCATGTTTAGGTGCTGACCGTTTTCATTGTTGGTGCAGCTTCTCTACAGGAAGTACAGTGGAAACTTTCTGGTTAACCTTCTCGGTATATGGAAAGAATCTGAATATTCTGGCCATTCTATCCCTGTTGGTGGTCTTGCTTACTATGTAACTGCACCATCAAGGTGAATAATTGATTTCTTGTCACTGCTTAGTCAAGAAGATACTGTTCAGTATACTTACCCTTTGATGGAAACTGCAGTATGGCTGATATTCTGGCGAATCCATTCCATGCATTGTTCTATGTGGTCTTCATGCTGTCAGCATGTGCTCTCTTCTCAAAAACATGGATTGAAGTCTCTGGTTCATCAGCCAAGGATGTTGCTAAGCAGCTGAAGGTACAAATGATGCATACGCAGTATTTGTCTTGTCTGGTTACTCTTCTTACATATAGCAAGTCTCACAACTCCTTTTGTGGAAAATATTGATTTGATTCCTATGTGTCTGTTTTCACGTGCGGTACCAAGCTGTACAATTCTGAAATTGGTGCATATCACCAAAGATTTGTACAAACTTCCAAGCAATTTCATCTCTTCCATCCACTGTTTAAACCTCAATTGTTTTGGTATAGGATCAATTCATAAAACATGATTATCTGTTTCTAGAACTTGTTTGTCTCTCGTAGGATGTTTATAAAATCCAGCCTGATGTTGGGGCGCCAGCGTTATGTGTAATGTGACAAAGCATTTAACTAGGATGACATGTTGTCAGAAAACATCAACATTATCTGTGTATGCAACTAGTTTGTTCTTTGTAGGTTTCTTGGAAAGCCTGATGTTGGGACATCAATGGCTACACAGTAATTATTTAGCTGTAATATTGAAGTGTTAAATTGGGGTGATTCATTAGCTATTTTTGGTGACTTAGTTTCAACTTGCAAAGACTGTTTTACGCAAGATCATACTGTTAACTTAATTTAATTCTTGGCAATCCAACAGGAACAACAAATGGTGATGCCAGGTCATCGTGAGTCAAACCTGCAGAAGGAACTGAACAGATACATCCCTACTGCCGCTGCATTTGGTGGAGTGTGCATCGGCGCATTGACTGTTCTTGCTGATTTCATGGGTGCAATTGGTTCAGGAACCGGAATTCTGTTGGCTGTTACCATCATATACCAGTACTTCGAGACCTTCGAGAAGGAGAGGGCGACAGAGCTTGGTTTCTTCGGGTTTTGATTGATACATGATAGCTTTGGGAGCATGTTATGGCTACAGCACAGCTCGAGTCTTTCTAGACAGTCGCAATACTGCTTGGCTGGCTGGCTGTTGTGGTTGTAACCGGAGATTAAATTCTGTTTAGGTTACCCCGACTTATTTACAGTTGAGAAATCTGTAGATGCTGCGTGTGTTCTTCAGGCCAGTTATGGTGGTGGACCGGTCCAAGCACGGGCGTGGCCGTCACCTGTCATCTTCCGTAGACTTCTCATGTTTTTGACTATATAGCAACTGAATGTTTTGGGACCAATTTAGTCATCTTGAGCTGGTATATGTTTTTCTTGCCTGCAACCCTTATTAATCTCTCTGATCCTTTCAACTGTTGAGTAGGCTTTTCTGTAGAACAAAAATTCTTGACCCAGACTCATACTAGTACACTGCATGTGCATATGTTGAATGAGTTTGCTCATAACGTGTTCCTATTGAGGTGAATGAATTCTGGCGGTGTTCGTTAGAAATGAAACGTCACGTTCTCAAATAATCCTTGAGGATGCATAAAACCTTGTGTAGTTTATATGAGACATTTTTGTAAGGTTAAAAAGACCATAAATACATTTAAAACGCAGCTGCACTATTTGAAAGAAGTGAGCGCACACCCGATCGGGCAAAGGTAGATCGCGCTTTGATGTCATCCTATTTTGTAAGCTATAACTTTTGAAATATTATTTGCCGTTGCTTAATAATACAACTATGGAGTATATGTTGTGGTGATTTGTTTTAAAGGCAACTTTGATGCCTTGCGTCGTACTATTGGATTGACTTAACTTTAACAAGTCAACAATTCTATAGTCAACAATTTTATCATGAGAGTCTAATTTTGGAGCCTCCGTCATAGTTTAGAAGGTCATAGTTTAGAAGGCATAGTTAAATTTGCGTGTGTTTTCATAATAGACAAGGTTTAGGGTGCATTGCATTTATTTTTAGTATCTAATTAGTACTCCGATATACTATTTCTATATGCATACGTAGTGTGAATGCTATTTTTTAGCCCATTTCACCACCAATAGATAACCACTTAGGTCTCAAAGAATTTCTAAGCGCGTCTTCTAAACCGTGACGGAGGGAGTAGCAGAATATGTAAGTGGCAACCGTGTGGCAGATTGCAAAACTGCCACACGCATCGAGCACGGTTAGTTCCAGTCACCCTCCCGATCTCCTTCCTTTCCCGCATGTCCTCGCGATCTCCTTCTTTTCCAACATGTCCTCGTGATCTCCTTCCTTTTCTCGCGATCTCTTTCTTTTCCTGTACGTCCTCTCGATCTCTTTCCTTTCCTTCCTTTCCCGAACATCCTCCCGATCTCCTTCCTTTTCTTTCAGTTTCCTTCCTTTCCCGCACGTCCTCTCGATCTCCTTCCTTTCCTCCTGATCTCTCCTTCCTTTTCCCGTCCTCTTAATTTCTTTCCTTTCAATCATCAATTACGGCCCCACGTGCTTTCTGATTTTTGAGCAAAAATAATGCTTGGATTGGGATTTAATCTCTGGTTTGCACGTAATCAACGAAGGGAGCTAACCACCTCGCCTATGACACTCATTGTTGAACAAGTTAAAAAAAATACTGTTTTTGACATGTTTTGCCTTTAATATTTTAGCATTGAAAAACTTTTGTTTCACCTATCAAACCTGGCATATAAACTTTTTTCGTGGTAAATTCTTCATCACCACCACAATAAATGACACACCACCAACATGATAACTGTTGTATACCACACAGTACATTATGTGTAAGTAGCATGGTCATAAGCATTGTAGGCGTGATAACTTTGGTGAAAGCATCGTGGTAACTATGATCATTGGAAAGAAATTTGTTGAACCCCGGCCCCTGGTAATTTCTGTAAATAGCATGATAACATTCATGCCATAGACCTGATAATTTAGATACAAACATCGTGGTAACTTTAACCATTGGGGAAGAAAAATGTGAAAAGATATCAGATAAATTTTTTTTTGCGGAAAACTTCCAATCTATTCATCTTCAATCATGGCAGTACAACGAACACCAAAAATAAAAATTACATCCAGATCCGTAGACCACCTAGCAACGACTGCAAGCACCGAAGCGAGCCGAAGGCGCGCCGCCATCATCGCCGTCTCCATCGCCGGAGCCGGGCACAACTTGTTGTAGTAGACAGTCGGGAAGTCGTCGTGCTAAGGCCCCATAGGACCAGCATCCCGGAACAGCAACCGCCGCCGATGAAAAATAACGTAGATCGGAAGGATCCAAACCGAAGACACACGAACATGGACGAACAACGACGAGATCCGAGCAAATCCACCAAAGATAGATCTGCCGGAGACACACCTCCACACGCCCACCAATGATGCTAGACGCACCATCGGAACACGGACTAGGCGGAGAGACCTTTATTCCATCTTCAGGGAGCCGCCGCCGTCTTGCCTTCCTGAGTAGGACACAAACCCTAACAAGATTGAAAAAACGACTAAAAACGGAGCCCTCCCGCCGGCCCTTGCCAGGATCCACCGCGCCTCCATGGCCCTAGGGCCACCGGAGACGAGGCGGACCTGCGCCGGCGCCGGTGAGAGGCACGAACCCTAACTTTCTTTCTTGGAGGAGGAGGATGAGACAAAGCCCTAAGATACCAGATAATTTATGTGTAAATCGATGGTAATATACGCAACGCACATCTGAAAACTGAGGTAGAAATACCATGGTAACTTTGACCATATGGAAGATTTTTTTTAAAAGATACTCCGTTATCTTCTGTGTAAATAGCACGGTAACATACCTCCCTTCCCTGGTATCTTTATATGTAAATAGTAGGAAAACATATGCACCGCGATAACTAAACACCATGATAAGTTTTTGAACCGTGGGGGCGGAGTTGAGGGGGGGATTCTTGAAACATACCCTTGATAAACTTTGTGTAAATAGCATGATATTTTAAGCACTGCGGGCTTGATAGGTTACCTAGAATCACCATGATAACCTTTTGTCCCGGGAAAAGTTGTTCAAAACATCCCCGATAATTTTTGTGTGAATAACATGATAATATAAGCACCGCATAACCGATAACTTACAATATAAACATGATGTCAACTTTTTACCGAAGGAAAACAAGTTGTTGAAAACACACACTCGTCTCGCGGGGCCTCTTAGATGAACACAACACATGATGTGCCACGGAAAAGCCACACAATGTTTAGTGTCTTGAGGGGCACACGTGCTCGTGGGTGGGCCCAAAAAAATGGCCCACTTTGACCCGCTATAGGCGTGATAAGTTACACAAAAACATCATGGTAATTTTTGACCTATGGAAAAAGTTACCGAAACACATCCAGGTTTTTAGGTGTAAGTACCATGATAATTTACGAACTGTAGCCCGGTAACTCATGTACAATCCCCCATGGTAACTTTGACCAGGGGCGAGGTTGATGTACATATACCCTGATAATTTATGTGTAAGTACCATGGTATTTTAGACATCGAAGACCTTATAACTTGTATACAAAACACAGTGGTAACTTTGAAAGGGGTGTAGTTGTTGAAACATAGTACCTGGTAAGTGCTATGTAAATAGCACGGTGACTTACGCAACACATGCCTGATAACTTGCATGCGAATACCATGGTAACTTTGTCCTGAGAGGAAATTGTGGTAATTTTTTGTACTTTTTTATAGTAACACAATTGTTAAAAAAAGGGGGTCAAAACGATTAGTTTCTTTAGTTTGAGCAACAAAAACCTAAGAGTGAGTTGGTTGTGGTGGCGCGCTTTCGTGCCAAGGAGGTATGGGTTCGAATCCCACATGCGCAATATTTTTTTATCATGTCGTAAACGTGAAGAAGTGGCAGTTTTCTCAGAGGTGGGCGCGCGAGATGTGCGGGAGAAGCAGGTTTCTCGGGCGAGCCTGCAGGGTCGTTCAGGAGAAGGTGGGGTCGAAGGAAAGAGGATCGTGTGGTACTTTAAAGCGAAAGAAGTAGAGGTGTGGCAGTTTTGCTTATATGGCACACATGTGCCAAATATCACAGTCCTTTAAACTTAAAAGTCAGATTTAAAGTTTCAACAAATTCTGAAAGAATCTACACGAACATATGAATATATATTACACATGTGCAAAATTGATGACAAAATAAGTAAGCATCTAAGCTATACAAAAATAACAAAATAGTTATCTCTAAATAATAAATAATACATAAAAAAATACAAGCACCCGCGGGCGCACTCCCACCTATGTCTCACCACTAAATAAGCATAGGGACCTTCAGTTTTAATTGGACGTATGCTTTTTTGAGAGACATTCTTTTATAGTCTTAATGATATTTGACTAGAAATAAATGCATCTAGATGTGGACGGCTTGACAGACATCTAACACTGGCCCCGCATGCATGTTGATTTTATTGAGGCCTACGTTTTGAATCATATAACACATCTAATATTTTGTCTGTACTAAGTTCTTAGAAAATTTCTTTTAATACTAATCCTTAGAAAATTATGTAAATAATCCGAGAGATTTTTCAACAATCTTAAGTGAAAAACTGGGAACATCATGCTAATAATTCTAGAAACCTTTTCATAATAATCTCGTGTTTTTTTAAATCCCAGGAATTATTCTCTTATAAAAAGATGAGAATTTAATAATACAAATTCCAAGAAAGGTACAATTAATCATCGCAAATCAAAACTAATGTGCCGTGTCACATACACGCAAACGAAGTTACTACGGGCAATTGATGAAAGAAACAGTTTCCATCTTTACAGTGCTTCATTCTAGTCATTTTCTATTAAATTGACGTGTATCCAAAGTCTTTATCAAAAAAGTCTTTTGCCCCGCTTTATAAATAAAGCAAATTGTCAAGAGCACACATACATGGACTAGTCCAGAACACACACTCCCAAATCACATAACAAGAGGTCAAAAGGTACTGCTGAGGGCACGGCTCAACAAGCCCAACACAAAACACAAAATAAAACACGAGGCTCGGCCGAGGCCGAGGCCGGGAGCACGCCAGACATCTAATCAGGCTCTAGAGGAGGCGGAGGGGGCGGCGGCGACAGGCGGACGGCCATCGAGCGAAGGTCGGTGATGAAGACGGAGATGGCGTTCCGGCCCCGAGGACGGCTAAGCGGCCGCCAAAGCTGCAAGTAACCAGACAGTTTGAAGAGAGCGTCAGTAGCCCGTCAAAGTGGAGAGCGTCAGTATCCAAAGTCTTTGCCATCAATGTTTCGTTGAAATCTTTGCTATGTTTGTCGAACACACTACCTTGAATTAAATGAATACGGGCACCTCACTGTTGACATTACGCAAACATGTTACATTGTGATCTCGTTGTAAATTAAATGAAAACCTAGACCGATCCCCAAACAAGCCATGAGTGGCTTTTAATCTAGGGGCTGTGTCTCCGTGCGCTCCTCGTCTGCGTCCATAATACATGCATTGTTCATCTTTTCAAAATCACGATTTTGTCATTTTTGTGTAACTCACATGGTTACTTATTTCATCATCAAAATTGGCACGTGTGTAATATTCATCCATATGAATATGTGGATTTTTGGAACTTCTGGGAACTTCAAAATATTATTTTGGCACTATTCAAAATACAGGGCTCCAATGCACCGGTCAACCAAAGTGACATTTTGACTTATATCATAGACAACTTAGGAATGATGGCACACAAATTTCATCGTATATAGGCAACTTTGACGATACATGGAGACAACTTTCAGCACTAAAGAAGGCAACTTGCATTATGAAGGTCCATACAACATAGCAAAATTTAACATGGTCCTTACCTTCTTTTTCATATGAGAGGTAAGAAGGTAAGAGTTACTCGGACCCACTACTAAATGAAATCAACGATTCAAATCTATTATATACTCTTACTTGTCGTGTGAAAAGAGAAGGTAAGAGAAACCACGTTAAAACTGCTTATACATCATATATTATGCATACACGATCCTATAATCACCTATACATGTTTTGTAAAGCAGGTAAAACATTTCTTCTAAGTTAGTTGCCATGGTTATGAAGTTGCCTACATCATAATATGTGGACTAAATTAAGTTTAACATTAGAAAACAAATAAGCTAGGCAACTTCACTTCATTAAAAGCAACTAGTCTGCAATGATATGCAACTAAGTAGCTAACATCACCTTACTTTTTATAAGCAATTTTGCTTCTATGAGAGGCAACTTTAGTGCTACAAATAGACAACTTCATTACATTTCATGTTCTAATTAATTTTGTTTAATATTATCTTTATTTTGCTCACCGAAATAGACAACTTCACTACATTTCGTGTTCTACTTAACTTTGTTTAATATTCTCCTAATTTTGCTCACTACTACTTCTAAGTAGCCTACTGTTAACGTTTGTATATTGTTATTTCATTGCCTATAATACTGTGAAGTCATCATCCGTTGATTCTTAGTTGTCTGCCATTTCTAGTTAGTTGCCTAAAGTGAGTGCTATAGGTTGCTCGACATTGCTAATTAGTTGCCTAGCGATGATGTGCAATTGCATGTCATCGCTAATTAATTGGCTATAGTATTAGGAGAAATTGTCTATCATCGTTGCTCCTATAATTTGAAGCATAGTGTTTGGATATTATCCAATTATGGTAGGCAACTTATAGATGAACTTAGTGAACTTGATAGGCATGGTAGCTAACCTATAAGGACTTCTCATTGATAGGCACTCGTACTAGAAAGCTAAGAAGTCGTTTTTCTATAGTATTAGTACTAAGGTTGCCTTCGTAGCACTCAAAGTTTCTCTAAAAAAAGTTTATCAAAACATATACATATGTGATATAGTTTTGAAGAACTCGTTGCTAGAAACCCAACGGTGATAACGAATCTGAATTCCGACGCCCGAGTGAAAAGTTATAGCTAAATTCTACGAAACCCAAATAAATGCACATATCTTATCCTTTCTTGACTGCTTTGTCGATGGTAGGGAGCATTCAGAGATGGGATCAGATACTTTCCTTTTTATAGCATCAGTAGATGCTAATTATCCATTATGGCAGATCTGCCTGGCTGCACCTGCGACCGCCCCGGCACCGAGTAGCGTTGTCTCTTGTACTCTCTCCGCCATAAAACAAGAATTCTTAGATATTTTAATATGGACTACATCTGAACTAAAACGAGTGAACCAACACACTAAAAGGTGTCCATATGCATCTGATTCAAAAAAAATACAACATCTTATATTTGTGAAAGGAAGAGTAATTACACAAAAAATCGCACCACAGGTGCACTTCAAGCCAGGATTTTTGTATCCTCAGGAATTTCACAGCTGTATAGGAGTTATTTTTAGTATCTTTTTCATGGTTTCGTAGGAAAAGTTGTAGTGCCACTACATGAATTTTGATCTTGCAGTAGGATGTAAGAGCATCTCCAACTTGAATTGTATATATAGATTGCGTAGCCCTTTTTGAAACTTCAGACTTTTGATTGCATTGGATAGTGCATGAAGGTTAACATGATATGAGAGTCTAATTTCTTAAGTTCAAGTCCTGCCTTTTGCAGTTTATTTAAAAATTATCGTTGCCCCCCTGTTTGTCCACATATAGAACTCTTGAGCCATACCTCTGAGTCTATTCACGTGTTGACTTTCTGTATCAAACATGAGAGGAGGTGTTGAAGTGTATGCATGGATTGCCCGACCCTTACCATAAGTTCTGACTTTTGGTTGCATTGACAAGTGCTTGAAGCTTGACACCAACCATAAAGATCAAATATGACCTCCATTTATCCCTGGATAGCAGTCGGCTGATCCTCGGCAACTATGCCCTCTTCCCAAATTGTGACGCCTGTATAATTAGACTACAGTAATTCTCTAGTAATGATGCCACATCACCTCTGTCACTGTAGTTAATCTCGGTTAACTCAAAAACCGATTCAAATTCAAAATCAGGCAAACAATAAAAGTTTTCAAATAATAAAACTAAAATGTTCGAAGTGTGCAAATAAATGCTTAGGTATTTATGGTGAGGGAACCATGCTTTTATAAAAACACCTAAATACATAAAATGAATTAAAATAGAAAAGAGAAATAAATAAAAGAAAAGGAAAATACAAAACAGAAAACAAAAAGATAAAAAGAAGAGAACCCCCACTGGCCAACTGGACCAGACGACCCAGCCGGCCAGCCCATCTGGCCCTAACCGGCCCAGCCCACTTCCCTGTCCCCCTTCCCCTCCCTGTTCACCTCATGCGCTGGCCGCAGCGCGCCCGCACACGCCGCCAATGGACACGCGGCGTCCATCCGCCGCTTCCCGGCGAGGATAAGGCACGCCCCGACTCTCTCCCCCTCCTAACCCTAGCGCCCACTTTCCCCTCTCCCTCTCCCTGGAGCTCGCCCACCCCTCCCTTCTCTCTGCTGAGCACAACCGAGCATGGCCGCCGCCACATCTCCGTCGACCCCGCGACCACCGAGCCCTTCCGACCCCGCCGATCTGTCGGGAATCCCCAGCGCCGTCGACCCCTTCGTCTGGTGCCGTTGGATCAAGTCAGGGAGCAACACAACAACGCCGGTGACCCGATCCCCTTCTCCGGCCATTGCGACGCCACCGCCTCGATTCACTACACCGAGTCCTCCCCGAGCACGCAGCCGTCCCCCTACAGCCTCGCCGTGAGCTTCTTCCCCTCCTTCCCCTCACCATTCTCCCTCGCGCGCCTCCTAGCTAGCTCGCCCGCCGTCGCCCGAGCGCGTTGCCGCCGACGAGCTCGGCGCTGTGGCCATGGGCGCCTTCACATGAGGCCGAGCGCCGCATCATGCTCCTGGGGTTCCCAGGGGCCCAACGCGCGCGTCCGTTGCTCTCGCCGAGCCCCGTAGGCTGATCCCCGCCAACGCCCGTTCCGGCCGTCCGCCCCGCCCGACGCCGTCGTCGTTGCAACCCGCCCCCGCTCGAGCTAAGGTCGCAGTTGGGTGCGCCGCTTCTCCCGCTTCCGAACGAGCCTAGCCGCGCTCGATTTGAGCCACCGTAGCGCCGTTTCCGTCGAGCACCCGTACGCGCCGCCGCCTCTGCTCATCGCCGGCAATGATTCCGGCAAAGTCCGGCCGCGCTACCGCCACCACTCGACGCGCGACACCGACCGCGTTCGAACGCAATTAGAACTGCGCGAAACGGTGCCCCGTAGCGAAATTCCGAGCGTCTCCGGCGAGCTCGCAGCCGCGGGAGGCCACAGGAGCAACTCCGGCGCCGGCCGCCGACGTGGCACACCTGGGCCACCCCCCTGGGTCACTGCCAGCGGCCCCGCGGGCCCCTGTTGACTAAGTTGACTCAGTAAACTTTGCTGACTGGGCGTCCCTTGTCAATGATAGGCGGGCCCCACTCGCTAATTAACTTTAGTGTAATTTAAAATGGTTAATTAACCTAAGCAGCCACTGACACCCGGGGCCCACCCCCCTTAATTAGCTCTGTTTAACTAAAATGAACTCAATTAGCTCTCTGTCTATGACATGTGGGTCCCATTGGACCCACAAGTTAGTTTGACCTGGTCAGCGAGTCTGTTGACTGCTGACGTCATCAGCACGCCATGCCGACGTCATATTTCTATTTTTGTTAATTTAGATAATTCCAGAATATTGTTTAAACTTTGAAAATTCATAGAAATTAAACCGTAGCTCAGATGAAAATGTTTTCTATATGCAAGTTGCTCAGAAAAATCCAACGAATCCGAATACACGGTCCGTTCATCTGCCACATGCCCCTAGCATGCTGAACATGGAAAATTTCCCCTCCGGTCATCTGTCTGACACAGGTCCGGAACCGGGAATACATTCCCGATTGAATTCCCCCTTCACCTTTTTCGTGCAGCCTTACGTTAGGTCACATCCGGCACAACATATTGCCATGTTATGCTTTGTGATGCTATGTTTGCTTTATAATTAATGTTTCTTCCCCCTCTTCTCTCCGATAGACCCCGAGACCGATGCTGCCCCTGTGATCGACTACGTCGACGACCACCCCTCCTTGCCAGAGCAACCAGGCAAGCCCCCCCCCCCTTGATCACAAGATATCGCCTATTCTTCTCTATACTGCTTGCATTAGAGTAGTGTAGCATATTCTTGCTTTCCGTTAATCCTATCACGATGCATAACCTGCCCTTGCTACTACTGTTGTTACCTTTACCTGCAATCCTACATGCTTAGTATAGGATGCTAGTATTCCATCTGTGGCCCTACATTCTTGTCCGTTTGTAGTGCTATACTATCAGGCCGTGATCACTTGGGAGGTGATCACAGGTATATACTATATACTTTATACATGATACGTGTGGTGACTAAAGTCGGGTCGGCTCATGGAGCACCCGCGAGTGATTCACGGATTGGGGGCTGAAAGGACCTTTGTCCCAACGGCCCTCTGTGTGGATCTTTGTGGCGGAGCGACAGGGCAGGTTGAGACCGCCTAGATGAGAGGTGGGCCTGGCCCTGGTTGGTGTCCGTGGTTACATCATTAACACGCTTAACGAGATCTTGGTATTTGATCTGAGTCTGGCCATTTGGTCTATACGCACTAACCAGCTACGGGAAAAGTTATGGGCACTTTCGATGTCGTGGTATCAGCGAAGCCTTCGTGGCGTCGGTGGTGGCGGCGGCGCGCGGATTGGATGGAGCGCTGCTAGGCTAGGTGCGCTTCGGCCACATACATAGCGTCTTGGTGTGATAAGGCGATGGGCCTGGACCCTGTGCGCTTAGGTTTAGACCGGCGTGCTGACCTCTCTGTTGGCCTAGGTAGGGCTGCGATGTGTTGATCTTCCGCGGCCGGGCATGACCCAAAAAAGTGTGTCCGGCCAAATGGGATCGAGCATGTTGGGTTATGTGGTGCACCCCTGCAGGGAAGTTAATCTATTGAATAGCCGTGATCTTGATAGCAGGGACGACTTGGAGTTGTACCTTAACCTTATGACAACTAGAACCGGATGCTTAATAAAACACACCCTTCCAAGTGCGGATACAACCCGGTGATCGCTCTCTAAGAGGGCGATGAGGAGGGGATCGCCGAGTAGGATTATGCTATGCGATGCTACTTGGAGGACTTTGTCTACTCTCTTTTACATGGTGCAAGGCGGAGGCTGCGAGCGTAGTCTTCGATAAGACTAGCTATCCCCCTTATTACGGCATTCTGCAGTTCGGTCCACCGATATGCCTCTTTACACATATACCCATGCATCGTAGTGTAGCTCCTTGCTTGCAGTACTTTGGATGAGTACTCACGGTTGCTTTTCTCCCCTTTTCCCCTTCCCTTCTACGGTTGTCGCAACGGATGTCGGAACCAGAGGCGACGCCACCGTCGGCGGCATCGCTACTACACCGGAGGAGCCTACTACTACGTGCAGCCCGCGGAGACGGCGACCGGGGAGTAGTTAGGGGATCGAGGCGGGAGGCTGCGCCTCTTCGATCTGTATCCCGGTTTATGCTAGCCTTCTTAAGGCAAACTTGTTTAACTTATGTCTGTACTCAGATATTGTTGCTTCCGCTGACTCGTCTATGATCAAGCACTTGTATTCGAGCCCTCGAGGCCCGTGACGTGTATTATGATGCTTGTATGACTTTTTTTATGTTATTAGAGTTGTGTTGTGATATCTTCCCGTGAGTCCCTGATCTTGATCGTACACGTTTGCGTGCATGATTAGTGTACGATTGAATGGGGGGCGTTACAAGTTGGTATCAGAGCCGACTGCCTGTAGGAATCCCCCTTCCACACTCTTTGGCCGAAGTTGAGTCTAGTCGATGAAAATTGTTTTACTAACTTGGCTGTGCAGCCCATGGGCCCACGTCGCCATTGGGTGGTATTAGGATCTTTTACTCCTCGTCTATACTCTGGGACTCTGATCTCTCTTCTATTCGGGTTAAATGATTTTACTAACTCTAACTCTAGGTTCTCATAACTACTTCCTCCCGGAGAGCCACTCGATACAGGTGATCGCCTGATGCACTAGAAGATTCTGAAGTTACTCTCCGATGTTCCTTGATACTTTGTGCCATCGCTTTTGCAATTACCTTCCGTCGATAAACCCCTATGGATAACCACGTATACTCGCCATTCATACAATGTTTCCCAGTTGATCTTGTTACTGCAAGATACCCCGAAATTCTCTCTGTTGTTCCGAGAATCCTTTGAGCTTAGTGGCTTTTTTTTGTCACCTGAATACCCCTACGGATAATTCTCGCACTTACCGAGTATCCACTCATCCCAGTTGATTCATGTATGCCACCAATCTTCGAATACCATTTGATCTTCCAAAAATCCTCAGGAGCCTATTGCTCTTGAAATTCTTGCTTGCTTACATTATGGTTAATCCCATAAGTCTAGTAATCTTATTGGCATCCCTTGTCACTATCATTTTGAGTCCGTTGATTCAATATGTTGCGAATGTTCACCATCATTAGTCGAATCCTAGGATTATCCTTCCGGCTCAGGCGTCATTTGGATATGAGCTGGTTCTTGACCAATCAATGCCTTGATCGGTTTTGCTTCTAAGTCTATTGAACTTATTCATTTTCGATCAGAACGATTGCTTCTGATCCCTTGATTTGGAAATCTTAATTCCTTTGCCTTTGAGCTTTGATTTAGTCAGTTGTTTCTATAATAAAATGCCTTTGCATTGACTCTTCCATTGGTAGTGTGCAAATGCTCACATCAACTCCGTTATGGACCGTCAGTTCCTTTGTTGAATTTCCATCCGACAGTATCCCTTGTGTACAAAAACCTCGAGAAGTTCTTTCCCTGATACATAATGCCATTGGTAAATCCTATTCTCTGATTGGCCAACCATGCTCTACTTTCGAGTTGGTGATATTTACTATTGAAGCTTGTGGTATATGTTTCCACGATGCCCCGATGGGTTGGACCTATGCCTTCCCAGATCCAGGTAAACCCGAGAACTATCATGAGTCATACTCTTCAGGTGTTTTGCTAGATAAAATTTAGACATTACAACTTCTTTGAAAAATGAGAAGTGAATGAAAGGTTATGCATTGGAGAAGTGGGAATCGACCTTGAACTTTGTGTTCATGCCCATGGACACGATGTAGATCCTATCATGAAAGCTTCTTGTAATAATAACTATTTCCTTGATATAATCTGCTTTGGTATCGGTGAATTGATCCTTCGCAATTGTGCTTCCGACCATATGTTCTTCTTTTATCCCATTTCTCGCGCAAGTTGAGCACTTGTCTTTGCGGAGTAATACCCCAGTCCAACCTCTACTTTGATTTGTCGTGAGTATTACCCCCTGGTATCTCAAGATTATCACGGAACTGCATAACTTCTTATGAGTTCTTCATCAAGTGCTACATTCTCATTGATTCCAATTTTTCACAGGCTCTGAGTTATTAAACACTCAAAGACACCGATAACTGACTCGAGTCCGTATCGTGATTAAGCAACTCTTGGTAACCTTCATTACTTACGAATTTGAACTCAATCACGTCATTCCTAGCCTGTTTGGCTATATCCTTGTCGTGCCGATTTTAACTGTGCTACCTGGTCCTTCTTCCTAGAGCAATTTTTTTTGACGATGAGCTAAGCTTATGTCGATCTTCCTCATCATATCATTTCGCTTTGGACAACAAGCTTGCTTTGGAGTTTGTGTCATACCCTTGGTTCCATTAACCTTTCGCTTCATCATTCCTTTGACTTGATGTCATTGCCGATCTGTTACATCTTCGTGGAGCCTCTCGACAAAATTTGTCGTGATCATCATCAACATCTTGACTCCTTCCTGGATATCAATTGAATTCATGATGAGAAATACCATCCTTGACCTCGATGAATTTTATTATCAACGACCACTTTATTGCCTTCCCACCAACACAGCTTGTTCGTGTTTGGTGTTATACCTTGAGTTCCCTGTCATCCAACAATTGTTCTTCTTTACTCTGAACATTACCATCTCTTATGTCATCAATGTTGTGAGAATTACACCACCTCTTAAGAATTTGTGATACAGTGATGCTTCTCACCATCACCATTCTTTTCTTGGTCCCCGTGTTGGGTGAACTCTGTTGTGCAAATTTAATATCTCCAGCAACCCTATTGCTTTGAAGTTAATGGTCGGCCATTCATCCTTAGACTATTGGTTATTGAATCACCATTCTAACATTGGTCATGCTACCTAAGCACATATTTTGAGTGCACCTTTCAACCAATGTTTAATGGTGTATAATTTACTCGAGCCTACATAATTATATCATTTGATCTGACAAATGATATCTCCTTTTCCACATAATTGTGGAGATCCATCTTTTGGATACCTCGATGAATTATCGCTGAGTCCATCAGCCACCTCCTCACCCTCTCCTTGATTTAATGATGAACTCTTGTTTTGGAACTTTCTTCCATAGTTCGTTCCCCGAGAGTCTTACGATGTCGCCTCGTTAATTTGTGTCGCACCTTTTCTTCTCAGGCATCCTGAGCCTGAGGTATCCCAACACCAATCAGATCTGAATTTTGGTCAGATCTGATGGTTGGAACATACTTTCAAGAGTTATAACATTGGTCCTCTTATGACACGGTAAGGTGATGTCATGCCTAACACACCCGACCGGAGGACCTAGTGTTATAGTTTCCTTTTTATCAAGGTTAACCATTCTTCCATGAGGAAATTGAATGACTTGTTTAATAAGTTTTTCCTGATAGATCCTTTGTGTATCCAAGGTCTGACCTTTGCTTGAAGACCTTGTCAATGCTATCTTGAAGCATGTCTGTGTTACTCCGATCTTCAATAAGAACATTTGAAGCAAAATGCTATCTTTTCTTTATCAATTATCCAAAACACCGTTGTATGGGTATGGTCATCAAATTCCTCTCCCCTTACCTAAATGGTTACCTACTCTATATCCTATCATGGATATCTTTCTCTGCTTGTCCTTGGGAAGGATATGCCCCCGAAATGTGTTTAAACATATTTTTCCTTTCCATTGTTCTGTTTAACCTGATGATCACATTTTCCTTTTCATTGGTTTGTTTGACCTTTCTTGTGATCTATATAAACTAAGCAGTAATAATTCACTGCTTATGTAAACACCTCGGTGTACACCTCTGTCAGTGAGACCCTGTTTCTATTGTTGATGACATTCCGGTAACCACCGATGGATGAGAACTTTGCCTATTGGTCCGCCTCGTTCAACAAGCAGGAAAAATGGTTCTCTTCGTCCCTCGCCCTTGGTACCGATGTTGTTGTCGACATAACCGGCAGACTAACCTCTGACATGCCTTGCTTACATGACTGTGCAAGATGTCAACGCCTTCCTACTTCTAACCACATGGTGGGCCCATAACCCACAGTTCCACAGGATCGGAACCTGACTCTCCTGTACACCCCCTGTTCCCAAAGTTATTCCTAGCGCGTGGTCTCGTATGTAATTCACGAGCCACCTTCCAATGAGATCATCAATTCTGGTATCAGACACAATACTTATTCCCGTTGCTTTGAACCCCTATCACGCCTTGTTTCAGACACCGAACGATTGCCTGCCCGCTTGAAACTTCTATTTTGCACCTTACTTTGCTCTCGATATTTTCTTAAGTTTAAATTTGAGAGTTACTTCCACCCCCTTCCTCGATGTTATCGACCAGATAGTCGACCTTGCAGAGGTCTGTTCTCCCGGAATATACCCACCCTTTATTCTTTCATAAGTACGATGGAGTTCCCGAAGAAAGGATGCCGACTTCATCATGATGACCTGGAGCCAAAAGAAGAGAGAAAAAAAAGCATGACCTTAATGGATCGACCTCTTCGCGAAGAGCAACCAAGACCGAGAAGACTCGTTAGAATTCTGTAACCAAATCCCTTCCCCCTTACTTCCCCCTTAAATCTCGGGACGAGATTTCTTGTAGTGGAGGAGAATTATGACGCCTGGATAATTAGACTACAGTAATTCCCTGCTAATGATGCCACGTCACCTCTGTCACTGTAGTTAATCTCGGTTAGCTCAAAAACCGTTTCAAATTCAAAATCAGGCAAACAATAAAAGTTTTCAAACAATAAAACTAAAATGTTCGAAGTGTGCAAATAAATGCTTAGGTATTTATGGTGAGTGAACCATGCTTTATAAAAAACCTAAATACATAAAATGAATTAAAATAGAAAAGAGAAATAAATAAAAGAAAAGGAAAATACAAAACAGAAAACAAAAAGATAAAAGAAGAGAACCCCCCCTGGCCAACTGGACCAGACGACCCAGCCAGCCAGCCCATCTGGCCCTAACCGGCCCACCCCACTTCCCTGTCCCCCTTCCTCTCCCTGTTCACCTCATGCGCTGGCCGCAGCGCTCTCGCACACGCCGCCGATGGACATGCGGTGTCCATCCGCCGCTCCCCGACGAGGAAAAGGCACGCCCCGGCTCTCTCCCCCTCCTAACCCTAGCGCTCACTTTCCCCTCTCCCTCTCCCTGGAGCTCGCCCACCCCTTCCTTCTCTCTGCCGAGCACAACCGAGTGTGGCCGCCGCCACATCTCCGTCGACCCCGCGGCCACCGAGCCCTTCCGACCCCGCCGATCTGTCGGGAATCCCCAGCGCCGTCGACCCCTTCGTCTGGTGCTGTTGGATCAAGTCAGGGAGTAGCACAACAACGCCGGCGACCCGATCCCCTTCTCTGGCCATCGCGACGCCGCCGCCTCGATTCGCTACACCGATTCCTCCCCGAGCACGCTACCGTCCCCCTACAGCCTCGCCGTGAGCTTCTTCCCCTCCTTCCCCTCTCCATTCTCCCTCGCGCGCCTCCTAGCTAGCTCGCCTGCCGTCGCCCGAGCGCGTTGCCGCCGACGACCTCGGCGCCGTGGCCATGGGCGCCTTCACATGAGGCCGAGCGCCGCATCGTGCTCCTGGGGTCCCAGGGGCCCAACGCGCGCATCCGTTGCTCTCGCCGAGCCCGGTAGCCCGATCCCCGTCAACGCCCGTTCCGGCCGTCCGCCCCGCCCGACGCCATCGTCGTTGCAACCCGCCCCCGCTCGAGCTAAGGTCGTAGTTGGGTGCGCCGCTTCTCCCGCATCCTAACGAGCCTAGCCGCGCCCGTTTTGAGCCATCGTAGCGCCGTTTCCGTCAAGCACCCGTACGCGCTGCCGCCTCTGCTCATCGCCGGCGATGATTCCGCACAAGTCCGGCCGCGCTACCGCCACCACTCGATGCATGAAACCGACCGCGTTCGAACGCAATTAGAACCGCGTGAAACGGTGCCCGTGGCGAAATTCGGCGTCTCCGCGAGCTTCGCCGCGAGGCCACCGAACAACTCCGCGCCGCCGCCCGACGTGGCTGGCAGGGCCACCCACAGGTCCTTGCCGGTGGGCCTCATGGTCCCTGTTGACTAAGTTGACTCGATCAACTTTGCCGATCAAGGCGTCCCTTGTCAATGACTGGCGGGCCCCACTCGCCGATTAACTTTAGTGTAATTTAAAATGGTTAATTAACCTAAGCAGCCACTGACACCCGAGGCACACCCCCCTTAATTAGCTCTGTTTAACTAAAATGAACTCAATTAGCTCTCTGTTTATGACATGTGGGTCCCACTAGACCCACAGTCGGTTTGACTGGTCGTGAGTGCATTGACAAGCGGCGTCATCGAGACGTCATCTTGACGTCATATTTCTATTTTTGGTAATTTAGATAATTCCAGAATATTGTTTAAACTTTGAAAATTCATAGAAATTAAACCGTAGCTATGATGAAAATGTTTTCTATATGAAAGTTTCTCAGAAAAATGCAACGAATCCGAATACACGGTCCGTTCATCTGTCACATGCCCCTAGCATGCTGAACATGGAACATTTCCCCTCCGGTCATCTGTCTGACACAGGTCCGGAACCAGGAATACATTCCCGGTTGAATTCCCCCTTCACTTTTTTTCGTGTAGCCTTACGTTAGGTCACATCCGGCACAACATATTGCCACGTTATGCTTTGTGATGCTATGTTTGCTTTATAATTACTGTTTCTTCCCCCTCTTCTCTCCGATAGACTGTAAGTGCATCTAGTGCTCCTTAGTGATTTTGGTGTATTGAAGACTTATAGGTTAAGGGTCTAATGCGTTTATGAGTGTACACAGGTCTATAAGTATATGAGGAGTTTGATATTTACAGTGAAAGTCGACCCTAAAATGAAGTTCTTCAATGAAGACTTTGATATTCTGAAGATTTTCTGAAGACTTTGAAAGTGAAGAAATTGGTGTGACCTTGAAGACTTGGTATTCATTTGAGGAACATGAAGCGTGAAGACTTTTGTTTTCGTAGTTTCGTTTTCTCTTTCTTGAGTCATAGGAAACACCGTCATTGTTAAAGGGGTCGAGGAAATACTAAGGAAAAATTTCCATGTGATGCTCAACTCAAAATCCTACACCTACCAATCCCTTGAGTGAAGCCATTGGAAATCTCATACAGATTCAGTCAATTTCTTGATGGTGAGCGAAGTTCTTCCAGTGTTGAGAATTTGTTCGACCGAGGAGTTAGGAATTCGCCAGTCTTGGATTGCCTACGATGAGAACATGATAGCCACGAGGAATTTGAACCTCAAATTTCCGACCGTTCTGTCTTCTTGCCACTGTCCCAAAATATCCTATCCACCTAACGGTCATATCATTGAAGGGCATTTATGTCTTATCATGTAGGGCTGCTCCCTAGGCTATAAATAGCCGCCCCTACAACCACTAGCTGGTTGGCTGCTCCGAGAGAAACTGACACTTGTTAATTGAGAGCATCCCATCCTCCGAGGACTTTTAGCGAAAATCATCAAGTGAGGAAAACCCAAACCCAAACACCTACAAACCCAAAGTGATTGAGCATCACTGAAGAGATTGATCCTGCGTGGATCCGACGCTTGTTACCTTTGAAGACTGTGCTTCTTCCAGACGGTTAGGCATCATGGTCTAGAGCATCCAAGAGGAATTGTGGATCGCCGAGTGACCGAGTCTGTGAAGGTTTGGAAGTCGCCTGAAGACTTGCCATGAGTGATTGGACGAGGTCTGTGTGACCTTAGTTCAAGGAGAATACGGTGAGGACTTGGTGTCCTGAGCTGTGTGCTCAGGACTGGGTGTCCGGGACTGTGTGTCCTCGAGTTTAAATACTCAGCCGCTCCAACCAGATGTACAACTGAGACAGCAGTTGGAACTGGTCTACCAAATCGTTGTCTTCACCAAGCTTAATGGTTCTATTTCCTCAACTCTTTCGTTTCCTCATTACTGTGTTAAGTGCTTCATCATATCTGTGTTTGAAGACTTTGACTGAAGACTTCCTCAATTTCCTCAGTTCAATTTCTTGATCTATTTGTCTTCATCTTGTGTTATCCTGTGATTACGCTTTACGTACTCTGTGCTTGTCTTCATTTCATCATGATGACCATGCATGTATACTGTTATGCTTACTTCGAGTACTTATTCGCTGCAAGTAGTTCTTAGCTAAGGAATTTCCTCACCGCAAATTCCTCGATGAAGAATTCAGAAAAATCGCCTATTCACCCCCTCTAGTCGATATAACGCACTTTCAATTGGTATCGAGCAAGGTACTCCCTTGTTACGTGTGATTTTAGTTTAACGCTTTGGAGTTTTAGTTATGTCGACCGCAGGTATGATCAAGGTCTCTGCTGGCTGTCCTACCTTCGATGGGACAGACTAGCCCTACTGGAAGAATAAGATGCGAATGCATCTTGAGGCAGTTGACAACGATCTCTGGTATGTTGTGGAAAATGGTGTTCCCTCCGTCTCACCCACACTGAACGCTACCGATGTGAAGAGATTCAAGCAACTCGATTCTCAAGCAATGAATATCATATGTGGCCATCTGAGCAAAGGACGGTATGGAAGAGTGAGTGCTTTGGAAATTGCTAAGCTTATCTGGGATAGGCTGTCCAAAGTGAATGAAGGAGTCTCAACTCAGCGTGACTCTCGAGTTTATGCTCTTCGCAATCTCTTCAACCGCTTCAAAAGACTCGACAATGAAAATGTTCAACAAACCTTCGATCGCCTCACAGACATCTCAAATGAGCTTCAAGCGCTTGGTGCCACTGACATCACCGACCATGAGGTGGTGAAGAAATTGTTGAGATCGCTTGATTCCTCATTTGATACTCTGGCATTGATGATACAAGAACATGCTGATTACAAGTCACTTGATCCCGCTGATATCCTCGAGAGGCTAAATACTCATGAGTTCCAGCTTGCTGAAAAGAGAGATCTCTATGGTTCGAGCTATGGCAGATCACGTGCCCTGAAGGCCAAGGCAGTGTCTGAATCTGAATGTGAAGATCCTGGTAGCAGCTTTGGTGATCCTGAAGAATTGAGCCAGGAGCTAGCACTGCTCGTGAAGAAGTTCCAGAAGTTCTCAGGACGTGGTCGTTTAGGAAAATCCTCAAGGAGCAGTGATTCCTCATCCAGTGACTACAAGAGAAGGCTATGCCACAAATGCAAGAAACCTGGTCACTATATTCAAGACTGTCCTAAGTGGGAAAAGGAATTAAAGAAGAAGAAATACAAGGATTACAGTTCTGATGATGCTAAGAAGAAGAAGAAATCATCAAAATCTTCATCATCGAAATCCTCGAAGTCTTCATCTCACAAGAAGGGCAGCTCCAAGAAGGCTCGGACATTCATTGGCAAGGAAATGGACTCTGAGGCTGAATCTGAGGAACATGAGGAAGAGGAGGCATCTGAGGAGTCCGAGTCCGGTGTGGCGAGCCTGGCTCTCGCTACTGCCTTCGTCAGCAAGTCTATCTTCAACTCTGAAGAAAACGACCTCACCAACAAGGCTGATGAAGACAATGATGACTACGCTCCCACCTATTGCTTCATGGCAAAGGGTGCCAATGTACTCAGATATACCTCCTCTGAATCTAGTGAGAATGAATCTGATGAAAACCTCAAGCCCAGTTACTCTAAACTTGCTAAGATTGCTGTAAAATAACAAAGGGCTTTTGAAAAGGTTCAAAACATGCTAGACAAAAGTGATGGTATGTTGGGTGAAGAAATGGATCACACTAAAGCCTTGGTGAAAATCTTTGAGACTTGAGTCTAGGTTTGACAACCTTCAAGGTCATCATAACACTCTCTTATCTCGATCATGAGAAGCTTTCTTATGAATTTCTTCAAAGAAAGCAAGATCTTGAGAAGCTAAGGGTGAGTTATGAAGATCTTTAGAAGGAGCGTGATTCATTACTTGCTCAACAAATCAGCGCTTCTCAGGAAGAATTTGTTCCTCCATGCTTAAAGTGCATTGAGCGTGAATCGCTAATTCTTCACTGAATGTTCAAATGCTTCAATTGTTACAAATTCTTCACCTGCCTCTGCTATCACTAATTCCTCATCTGAGGACATTGCTAGTATCACTGACAATGCAAGGCTGAAGGAATTGTACATGATAGGCATGTACAAAAGCCTCAAAGGGCATCAGACTCTTTGTGATGTGCTTAAAAAGCAGATCCTCAACAGGAACCCTAGGAAATAGGGTATTGCCTTTGAGAGGAAAATCAATGCTGATGGTACATATTGGAAACCTGAGCAGTACCCCAAAACCTCATGGGTTGCTGCAAAGGGATCACCAGTTGATCCATCTAACTTATCTGGCTTTACATGTGAATCTCCTCATTCTTCCGATGAATCATTTGACTCCAACTATAAGCTGTTCAAAAATCAGAATGGTGAAGTATTTGCTAGATATGTTGGCACTAAGCGCAGAGCGGTTCCCTATGAAGAAAATCTGGGTTCCCAAAGGTGCCTTGAAAGTCTTGGTGAATGTCCTCATGACACCACACGTGAAGAATAGGAACCCCAGATCAAACTCTTCACATGGACCAAATTCTTCATATGGATCCAAGTCCTCATACGGACCAAATTCCTCACGTGGATCAAATTCCTCAAAAGGATCAAAGTCCTCACATGATTATCGTCATGCTAACAACTCTGTTTCGCAGGGTTGATCTAAGGGCTATGAATATGTGCATTATTCCTCAAACCATTATGTTCATAAGTCCTCGAAGAATTTCTCTGCTTATTCATATGCTTACCCTAACCCCTCTTATGTGAAACGAAATGGTTTGGCTTCTCTGCCACCATTCTCGTATGGAGCGCAAAGTGATGAACTCCTTGCCACCCCTTCAGATGTGGGTGGTGAAGAAAAATAACTAATCTCTTCTGCAGGGTCAGGTCTCCAGACGTGCTTTAACGTCTGAAGAATTTGCTGGGGGCCTGACAAAAATTGCCTGAAAGGACGCAGGCTAATCATGAAGAAATGAACTTTCATTTCACACGTCCTCATACTGCTATATCTGTTTTACTGCTTGATGAAATTCATCTGATGAATTTGATATCATATTCTTCACTGATGAAGTATATGAGTTCGTAAGCTGCACTAATTCATCTGCAGGATGATCAACCCAAAGCCACTGAGTGGGTCCTCAATAGTGGATGTACAAATCACATGACTGGTGACAAGAATCTATTGATGGATGCTCCCTTATCACCATCGCATCTGAAGCATATCATCTTTGCTGACAAAGGCAAAAGTCAGGTATTGGGTCTAGGTAAGGTTGCGATCACAAAGGATCGACATATGGACAAAGTCATGCTTGTTGAGTCCTTAGGATACAACCTTATGTCTGTCTCAATGCTTTGTGATCTGGATATGGTTGTTGTCTTTGGCAAGTATCGTTGTGTTGTGGTTATGGAAGCCGTCAATTCCAAAGTCTTCGAAGGCTTTAGGAGAGGAGATTTGTATATTGTTGATTTCTCTATAGGACCACAACCAGCCGTGTGCCTACTTGCAAAAGCTTCAGAAGGCTAGCTATGGCATCGACGACTTGGTCACGCAGGCATGAGGAATTTGCACATGCTTGCGAAGAAGAAGCATGTCATTGGCATTGAGAATGTCAAATTCCTCAAGGATCACTTGTGTGGAGCCTGTGAAGCTGGAAAAATGACCAGGCCAAGCATCCAGCGAAGACTATCATGACCACTACTCGACCATTCAAATTGCTTCACATGGACCTCTTTGGTCCTAATCATTACTCAGCAGTCACTAATGATGCATCTCTATATGGCTTTGTTATTGTTGATGATTACTCTCGTTACACATGGGTACACATTGTTACTTACAAACATGAAGTGCAGGAAGTATTCAAACGATTTTCCTCAAGGGCTTCAACCAACTTTGGTGTGAAGATCAAGCACATCAGGAGTGACAATGGAACTGAGTTCAAGAATTTTGGTCTTGATTACTATCTTGATGAACTTGGTATTACTCATGAGTTATCTGCTCCTTATACTCCTCAGCAAAATGGCGTCGTGGAGCGCAATAACAGAACTCTTGTTGAGATGGCTCGCACTATGCTTGATGAGTACAAGGCGCCTCGTCACTTCGGATTGAGGCAATTTACTTTGCATGCCACATCATCACTGGGGTATATCTTCACAAATTCTTCAAGAAGACGCCTATGAACTCCTCAACGACAAGAAACCCAATGTGAGTTATTTCAAAGTCTTGATGCTAAATGTTGATTAGAGATCCTCATCACAACGCTAAATTTGCACCGAAAGCACGTGAAGGTTTTATTCTTGGTTCTGAAATGGACTCAAGCACACCTCTGAGTCTTCAACAATGTTATTCACAAGATTGTTGAAAGCTGTAGATGTGGTTCGATGAAACTAATGGCTCGCAAAGAGAGCACCTACCTTCATCATAGATGAACCAGCACCGAGGATTCTATCAAGTTCAAGGCTCTTGAGGATGTCATTCCCATGAAGAATCTCTTTGAAGAATTCATTCAGAACATGAAGAACGTCGAGTGATGCACTTGAAGATAATGCTGAAGAAAATGGTGCTGAAGAAAATGCTGATCAAATTCCTCGAGGACAACCAACTCATCCTCGCGTTGCAAAAGAAGTGCAAGTTGACAAGATCATCGATGACATTGAAGCACCAGGTCCTCTCACACGCTCAAAAGCTTCACATTTATCTAACTCACACTCCAACACTAGGATTATGGTACCCCAAGGGCTCTGCTTTTGATCTCATTGGATATTCTGACTCTGACTATGCTGGTGATCGTGTGGACCGCAAGTCAACATCTGGTACTTGTCATTTCCTCAGACGATCTTTGGTCTGTTGGTCCTCAAAGAAAGCGAATCTGCGTATCACTATCTCTGCGGAAGCTGAGTACATTTCTGCTGGCTCTTCTGTGCTCAATTGCTATGGATGAAGCAAACTCTCAAGGATTATGGCATCAACGTGAAGAATGTGCCTCTCTACTGTGACAATGAGAGTGCCATCAAGATTGCTCACAACCCAGATTCAAAGACTCGAAGACTAAGCACATTCAGATTCGTCATCATTTTCTTCGTGATCATGTGTTGAAGGGCGACATTTCTATTGAGCATGTGAAGACTGAAGAATAGCTAGCCGATATCTTCACAAAGCCCTTGGATGAGAAGAGATTTAGCAAGTTGCGGTGTGAGCTAAATATCTTAGAGTCTTCAAATGTTCTTTGAAAAGGACACTCATCCTAACACTTATGCAAAATTGATGACTTAGATGTGCAACACATGAAGAAACGTTTTTCTTCAATCAATGAAGAATAACACTCTAAGTGTGAAGAAATTAATGAAGAATTTGATTCTCAGAACCTTACGACAATTGTACGCAGTGTCTGGAATCATCATTCTTATACGGTGGGTCACGCCACCACAAAAGTTGAAAATCTTCAATTTGAGTTTTTCCTCAGTTTTTCAAATTCTTCAACTTTTCAAAATCTTCACTGGTTCCGTCGTTTTTCTTCATTGGCTATATATATATGGGTTTATGCCCTCTACAACATTCACTTATGGCTATTTCTTTAAGTTGCGTTTTCTGCTAAGTGAATGTGATCGGACCCTTCCCCCTCTATGCTATACTCAACCCAATCTATTCACAAATTCTTCATGCACGTTCTATTTGAAACTCGTTCAAAATCTTCACTGTGTCCTTGTCAGCTGAAGAAATTGCGAACGAAACTTTAAAACTTATCTTATCAAAATTTTCGGCTTTGCCGCTCAAACGATTCGCATCCACGATAGACTTATCTATTCACCCACGATCTAACACGATCTCCACTTTTCGAAGACGTGGGTGACACATGTCATCTTGAATGAGAAGGGTCAGGCACGTTAGTCCTAAATCTTCGGCGAACAATTTTTCACTGCGACTATAAATACCCCCTCTCCCCTTCCACACTTAATTTACTCCGCTCGATCTTTCTCTCCCGCTCGAGCTTCTCAAACCCTAGCTCTGCCGCTACTCCATCGTCTCCAATGAGGAAGAGCTTCACTATCTCGACCTCGTCGTCGTCGTACTCGCGCCGGCCGTGGAAATCTTCACTCCGCCGCCGCCGCAGCCGTCTTCCTCCGCCGAGTTAGGGCGTGGAAGATCTGAACTGACGAGCTTCAAATCTACACCTCACAGTTCGTCGTGTTCTTCATCCAGGGTAATTAAAAGTTACTTTTACTGCCCTCTTTGATTCAAATGATTCCTACAAAATCTTCAAATGTTTTTTTCTTCAAATCTTCACACACTAAACACCTCACATGTCATCTGTTCTTGATTCGTTTCTCTAAGCATCATTTTTCTTCAAGATTCCTCAATTGTGTGGATCTTTGATCTATACAACTCTGGAACCTAAGACAAAGAACGCTTAGTGAAATTCTTCAAGACTCATCTGGTCAAATTCCTCAAACTTGTTCTTTTTGAAAAACCTTCTGACAACGCATATGACCTCTTCAAATTCCTCGCAACTATACTCTGTTCACAGGTACTCATGTCCGCTGCTGAATCACTAGGTTCTCATCAACTTAACTCATTTGCAGCGTTCCTCGAAGAAAAGTTGCATACTTCTTCAGAGAACTCGATTGTTCAATTACCTCAACTGAAGAATATGGCAGACGGTAAGAAGCCGCAGAAAGGAGGAAAGAAGCCTGAGGTCATGACTGCTTTTGAAATCCCTGAGGACATTTACAAAGACTATTGCTTTTGATGAGGCCAAGTTCGAAAGGAGAACAAAAATTAGCGCAAAGGTGCGATCTGAGGATTGAAAGGAGATGGGCAAGAGAATGGAGGATGCAGGTATGTTACTCCAAAGTATATGAAGAAATTAGCACTTAATCCTCCATGCCCAAGAGCTCCATTGGCACTGCCAAGAAGGCGACCCCACCGACATCAAGCGTGGTGAGGATTTTCCTGACGAATGGGCCAAGCGCCAAGCCAAGTTGGCTAGACAAGCCAAAGAAGCAGTGAGGAAATTCAATGAAGACTCTGCTGCTGCCACTGAGGCCTCTGTCAGGCCTAGGAAATCAATGGCGAAGAAGCCCGTGCACAAGCCAAGTGCTTCACCAACAGTGCCCTCACGGCCAAGTTCCTCAGCAATGCCCTCATGGCCAATTCCTCATGCTGCTCCTGCTCCTCCAAAGTCCTCAGCTGCTCCAGCAAAGTCCTCAGCACCTGTGCATCTGGCCATGTGCCAAAGGACTGCAGGCATCTCTATTGCCTCTGGTGTCTCAACGAGTTCCTCAGCTGCACCAAATTCTTCATCTGGCCCCACTCTGCTGAAGACAAAGGCAACGGCTGGACAAGGTCCTCGGCCAAGTCCTAAGAAGAAACAGGTTGCCTTCCAAGTGCCATCTGACGATGAAGCTGATGATGATGAACTTGCAGAAATCATCAGAGACAGACAAGAAAGGGCCGCTAGAGCCAAAGGCACAACTGTGCCACTGCTATTGGATCCTAAGTTGATCCTTGATTACATTGATCTCTGGCACAAGGACCCAAACACTCCTATGCCTGATTTTCAAATATACTCCTGGTCAAAGTCACATGCTGACCCATTTCATCTCTGAAGAGAAATGGAAATTTGAGAAGGCCAGGCAGATCAAGAAGGCTCAGTACAGGAAAGAGAAGTTCCTGAGGAAAAACGTTCTCTCTTTGACGATTGATGAGTTTACAAAGATCCAGTCTGAAATCAAAGCCCTCAGTGATGATTTTGATGCTTATTATGCTGATTGGCAAGGAGCCAAAGTCAGGTTTGTTAAACTGACTGAGAAGTTCACCAATGTTGCAGCTCCATCGCAACAAGAAGTTCCTCAGGCTGAAGCCTCTGCTCAGCCTACTGAAGAACATGCCAGCACCGCTGATGACTTTCAGTCTGTTGAAGAAAATGTTAGTTCCAGGGCTGATGACTCCATACCAGCCACTGAAGAAATTGCCAGGGCATCCACTAGTGGTGCGCCTCAAGAAAATGAAGAAGTCAGGGCAACTGCATCAGTTGCGCCTGAGGAAATTCAATCAGATTCCTCAGCTCCTCCTGCGCCTACACCAACTCCTATACTTCCATTTGCATCAGATGTGAAGAAGACCAAGGCTGCAGAGCGAGCTGCTGTGAAGAAAAGGAAAGCATCAGGTGCTTCAGATTCTCCAGCTCCGAAGAAAATGAAGCCTATGACCAGCTTGTTTGAAAATCCCATTGATGTTGTTCCGATCTCCACCATGCCATCAAAGGACCTTGTTCCTTTTGGTGAAGAATATGTGATCCCTAGCGGATTTGATGAAGAAACTCATTCTGCTGCTTCGTTAGAGCAGATTGATGAAGAAATTGAAGTGGATGCGATCCCTTCAACACCAGTTGTTTCCTCGCCAATGCCTCAGTTCACAGCTGAAGAGGCTGGCGTTGAAGAAATTGAAGATGAAGACGTGGATATTGGGTGCACTACGCCAGTGATGAATGATGACTTTTGGGAAAGTCAAGCACCCCAATTCTCCACTCTTCACCCCACTACAACAAATACCTCGGTCCCTGCACCAACCGTTCAAATGGGCTCTGAAGAAACTCACCCCACCTAAATGCGTGCATGAAGAAATTCCATCCACTAGTGCTTAAGAACCTGCTGCTGCTGATCATATGACAACGCAGACTACAACTGAAGAGGAACCAAAAATTCCTCAGCCTGAAGAACCTAAGATTGCGATTCCTGAGGTCGTGATGCAACTCACTGACACTCCACTGCCAAAGCCAAAGGATCCATTCTCATGCAAGCAAAAGTTCAAGGCTGAAGACTTCTTCAGCGAGCATGTGTTCTTCACAGATTACAACCCATATGACTCTGCTCGCATAAGGAAGAGGCGTTTCTGGACTGCTAGTCAAGCCAATTTCTATTCCTCAGTGTTGTTCAACAAAGACAAAGTCTTTGATCACACATTCCTCATGTGGACATGGAATCTCTGCCAGGCTTCGAGCCAGTCCTCAGTGTTCTTCATGACTCTGGATTGTTAAATTTCTGCACTGACATATGTGATTGGAATGAAGAACTCATTCTTCAGTTCTATGCGACGCTGCACATCACAGGAGATTACGAAGATGTGAACTCATGGGTGCTGGATGGATGTCGAAAATACTCACTACAAGGCACCAAACAATGAATTGCCGTGCCTCCCACTCGATCCTCCCTTGATGGTGCTCGTTCGTCTACAATGAACTGAGCTTACAAATCATTACATGCAAGTCTTGATGAAGCCTTTGAAGCCGTGGCAGGCCCCTCGAACCAAATTCCTCGTCAAGGAATTATCTGTATGTGCCTCGGATCGTCTATCGCATTACAGCGAATACAATGAGTCCTATCAAAACCACGACTCAAATGATGAAGAAGTCGTTGGCATCATGAAGAATATGCTTTTCGATATCATTCATGGCGTTCCCGTCAACTTCCATGATTTCTTCATGAGGACTCTGACAAATATTGCTATGTCACCATTTGAGCTGAAGCCTTATGCACCATGGATTATGAGATTCATCAGTACAAGGTCTTCACTCAATTACAAGGCTGACACTCTGAACCACTGCAGCTACTTGCCTCCAATTGAAGTCCTCAAATGGACATTTTCCTCAGCCGATGATAAAGGCAAGGCAACTGCTGTGATAGATGAAGGCATTCGTCCATTGGATGGTCAATTTCGCAAGGCTGCATCCTATTCAACCAATGATGACTCTGTCACACATGCTTCTGCCGCCAACAACTCTGCCAAGCAAAATCCTCAAGCCACAGCACCCAGGGTGATGACTGGTCGTGAGTTACTCCTCAGTCTTCATCAGAAAGTTGATTACAAACATAAATGGGTCAAGCGTCAGTTTGGTTCAATTATTCACAACATGACCTCAACACAAAATGCAGTGAAGAAAAAGCAATACTACCTCCATGAAACCTTCAACCGTACCTGGGTTGTTCCGTCTCATGTTTACAGTTGAAGAAGATCTGAAGAAAATGGAGTGCGAAGGAAGAAATTGACTGATCGCACCTCCTCAGAAGAAATACAAGAAGGTCAAGGTTCCTTCCTTGGTGGCCAGCTCTTATTCTTCATCGCGACAATCGATGAAAATGAAGACTTGGACGACACTGCGGCAGGCCCTACTACGACAACCGACCCCGACAACGCTGGCGCTCCTTCATCAACTTGATATTCTTCAGGGGCGTTAGTCCTCAGTTTTGATCCTTTTGGTCATTCGATGACGAAGGGGGAGAAATTTAGTTAGTCTTCAACGGGTCTATTATATGGGCTTTTTTTGCTAAGTTACAACTCTCGCTCTTCTGAAACTTTATTGGATCGAGTTGTAATCTTAAACCCGATGGTGCTCTGATACTTTTGATGTGTTCCTCTGCATGCATATTCCTCATTATAGGTCAATACACGCATGCTGAATTACACCAGTCACCATATTTCATCATGCATTTCAAATTCTTCATATTATATGTCAAATGCGTGTATGAATTACAAGATATAGGGGGAGATCTCCATGATTCAACTCTTCAAGTGTGCATTGCCTCAAAAGAAAATTCCTCACTATGCACATCTTCAGGGGGAGTTCTTCTATATCTTGCAATCAAATTCCTCAATATCAGTATTTACACTTCATATGTTTATCCCCGTTGAAAACTTAACCTATATTGTCATCAATCACCAAAAAGGGGGAGATTGTAAGTGCATCTAGTGCTCCTTAGTGATTTTGGTGTATTGAAGACTTATAGGTTAAGGGTCTAATGCGTTTATGAGTGTACACAGGTCTATAAGTCTATGAGGAGTTTGATATTTACAGTGAAAGTCGACCCCTAAAAATGAAGTTCTTCAATGAAGACTTTGATATTCGAAGATTTTCGAAGACTTTGAAAGTGAAGAAATTGGTGTGACCTTGAAGACTTGGTATTCATTTGAGGAACATGAAGCGTGAAGACTTTTGTTTTCGTAGTTTCGTTTTCTCTTTCTTGAGTCATAGGAAACACCGTCTTTGTTAAAGGGGTCGAGGAAATACTAAGGAAAAATTTCCATGTGATGCTCAACTCAAAATCCTACACCTACCAATCCCTTGAGTGAAGCCATTGGAAATCTCATACAGATTCAGTCAATTTCTTGATGTGAGGCGAAGTTCTTACGTGTTGAGAATTTGTTCGACCGAGGAGTTAGGAATTCGCTTGATCTGGATTGCCTACGATGAGGAACATGATAGCCCCGAGGAATTTGAACCTCAAATTTCCGACCGTTCTTTGTCTTCTTGCATGCCACCTGTCCCAAAATATCCTATCCACCTAACGGTCATATCATTGAAGGGCATTTATGTCTTATCATGTCGGGCTGCTCCCTAGGCTATAAATAGCTGCCCCCTACAACCACTAGCCGGTTGGCTGCTCCGAGAGAAACTGACACTTGTCAATTGAGAGCATCCCATCCTCCGAGGAATTTGAGCGAAAATCATCAAGTGAGGAAAACCCAAACCCAAACACCTACAAACCCAAAGTGATTGAGCATCACTGAAGAGATTGATCCTGCGTGGGTCCGACGCTTGTTACCTTAGAAGACTGTGCTTCTTCCAGGCGGTTAGACGTCATGGTCTAGAGCATCCAAGAGGAATTGTGGATCGCCGAGTGACCGAGTCATGAAGGTTTGGAAGTTGCTGAAGACTTACCACGAGTGATTGGGCGAGGTCATGTGACCTTAGTTCAAGGAGAATACGGTGAGGACTTGGTGTCCGAGTGTGTGCTCGGGATCGGGTGTCGGGGACTGTGTGTCCTCGAGTTTAAATACTCGGCCGCTCAACCGGATGTACAACCGAGACAGAGTTGGAACTGGTCTACCAAATCGTTGTCTTCACCAAGCTTCTGGTTCTATTTCCTCAACTCTTTCATTTCCTCATTCTTGTGTTAAGTGCTTCATCATATCTGTGTTTGAAGACTTTGATCAAGACTTTCTCAATTTCCTCAGTTCAATTTCTTGATCTGTTTGTCTTCATCTTTTGTTATCCTGTGATTACGCTTTTCGTACTCTGTGCTTGTCTTCATTTCATCATGATGACCATGCACGTATTCTGTTATGCTTACTTCGAGTACTTATTCCGTCATAAGTAGTTCTTAGCTAAGGAATTTCCTCACCGCAAATTCCTCGATTGAAGAATTCAAAAATCTATTCCTCCCCCCTCTAGCCGATATAACGCACTTTCATTGACCTCGAGACTGATGCTGCCCCTGTGGTTGACTACGTGAGCGAGCGACCCCTCCTTGCGAGCAACCAAGCAAGCCCCCCTTGATCACCAGATATCGCCTATTCTTCTCTATACTTCTTGCATTAGAGTAGTGTAGCATGTTACTACTTTCCGTTAATCCTGTCACGATGCATAGCCTGCCCATGCTACTACTGTTGTTACCTTTTCCTGCAATCCTACATGCTTAGTATAGGATGCTAGTATTCCATCTGTGGCCCTACATTCTTGTCCGTCTGCTGTGCTATACTATCGGGCCGTGATCACTCGGGAGGTGATCACGGGTATATACTATATACTTTATACATGATACATGTGGTGACTAAAGTCGGGTCGGCTCATGGAGCACCCGCGAGTGATTCACGGATTGGTGGCTGAAAGGACCTTTGTCCCAACGACCCTCTATGTGGATCTTTGTGGCGGAGCGACAGGGTAGGTTGAGACCGCCTAGGTGAGAGTTGGGCCTGGCCCTGGTCGGTGTCTGTGGTTACATCATTAACACGCTTAACGAGATCTTGGTATTTGATCTGAGTCTGTCCATTTGGACTATACACACTAACCAGCTACGCGGGAACAGTTATGGGCACTCGACGTCGTGGTATCAGCCGAAGCCTTCGTGGACGTCGGCGATCGGCGCAGCCGGATTGGACCGAACGCCTGCTAGGCTAGGTCTGCTTCTCGCGTCAGACGCAACATGCAGTGTGCTAAGGCGATGGGGCCTGCACCCTGTGCGCTTAGGTTTAGACCAGCGTGCTGACCTCTCTGTTGGCCTAGGTGGGGCTGCGACGTGTTGATCTTCCGCGACCGGGCATGACCCAGAAAAGTGTATCCGGCCAAATGGGATCGAGCGTGTTGGGTTATGTGGTGCACCCTGCAGGGAAGTTAATCTATTCGAATAGACGTGATCTTCGGTAACAGGACGACTTGGAGTTGTACCTTGACCTTATGACAACTAGAACCGGATACTTAATAAAACACACCCTTCCAAGTGCCAGATACAACCCGGTGATCGCTCTCTAACAGCACGACGAGGAGGGGATCGCCTGGTAGGATTATGCTATGCGATGCTACTTGGAGGACTTCGGTCTACTCTCTTCTACATGCTGCAAGACGGAGGCTTCAAGAAGTGTAGTCTTTGATAAGACTAGCTATCCCCCCTTATTATGGCATTTTGCAGTTCAGTCCACCGATATTGCCTCTTTACACATATACCCATGCATATGTAGTGTAGCTCCTTGCTTGCGAGTACTTTGGATGAGTACTCACGGTTGCTTTTCTCCCCCTTTTCTCCCTTCCCTTCTACCTAGTTGTCGCAACCAGATGTCGGAGCCCAGGAGCCAGATGCCACCGTCGACGATGACTCCTACTACACCGGAGGAGCCTACTACTATGTGCAGCCCGCGGACGACGACCAGGAGTAGTTAGGAGGATCCCAGGCAGGAGGCATGCGCCTCTTTCGATCTGTATCCCAGTTTATGCTAGCCTTCTTAAGGCAAACTTGTTTAACTTATGTCTGTACTGAGATATTGTTGCTTCCGCTGACTCTTCTAGATCGAGCACTTGTATTTGAGCCCTCGAGGCCCCTGACTTGTATTATGATGCTTGTATGACTTTTTTTTATGTTTTTAGAGTTGTGTTGTGATATCTTCCCGTGAGTCCCTGATCTTGATCGTACACGTTTGCGTGCATGATTAGTGTATGATTGAATCGGGGGCGTCACAAATCCATGCAAGTTGATCAACAGAAAAACATTTGCTAGCATACAACATACGATAGCTCATAAAAAACATGATGTAAAACTAGTACTTGTCGGAGGAGAGTCCGATCAAACCCCGTTGGAGCCTATGGCCTCATGGTCGTTGGAGGTGGAGCGAATCCATGACATGTCATCGGAGTCCTCGCCATCGACCTCCGTGAACACTTTCTCCTGCTCGACATAGCCGATGAGCAGCTCGCCACCACCATGTGCTCGTCCTTGAGCAACTTGAGGATGGCACGGTTCTCGACGATGAGCTTGAGCACCAGCGGTGCGCTCGGCTTCGAGTTGCACTTCAGCCACGAGGTGCTCCTCATCGACGAGCGTCTCTGGTATTGCACCTCCACCTCCAAAGGAGTCGCCACCCTAGGCTGCAGCCTCGACGTCTGCAAGCTCATGCGCATGATCCATGGGGTCAACACCATCCACCATTTCCTCCTTTGAGCTCGGGTCGCATGTAGCACGTAGTATGGCGCTCCTCGGGGGTGAGCTACGCGCGTCGCTCGGCTGAGAGCATGGCATTGGTATGTTGGGCTGTGGCACGACATTTGAGAGGGGTGGGGGCCTGGGCTAGGTTAGGGGAAAGGGAGGGATAGGGTTAGCGGTGATCCAGATGAATTTTATAGTCAAGGGGACACTCCTTGAGTGGCTCATGAGCCACGCCAGCATGTGAAGGAAATATGCCCTAGAGGCAATAATAAAGTTGCAATTTTATATTTCCTTATTCATGATAAAGGTTTATTATTCATGCTTGAATTGTATTGATTGGAAATTTATATACATGTGTGAATACATACACAAATACCGTGTCCCTAGTAAGCCTCTACTAGACTAGCTCGTTGATCAAATATGGTTAAGGTTTCCTAACCATAGACATGTGTTGTCATTTCATAACGGGATCACATCATTAGGAGAATGATGTGATGAACAAGACCCATCCATTAGCTTCGCATAATGATCGTTCATTTTATTGCTATTGCTTTCTTCATGTCAAATACATATTCCTTCGACTATGAGATTATGCAACTCCCGTATACCGGAGGAATGCCTTGTGTGCTATCAAACGTCAGAAGTATCTCTGAAGGTGTTTGTTGAGTTGGCATAGATCGAGATTAGGATTTGTCGCTCCGAGTATCGGAGAGGTATCTCTGAACAATTATGTCAGTGAACACATACTCAATGTTTGGGTATTATAATCACTTGACTCAGCTGGGAGTTAATCTTCTAGTTGATTGTGTTATTGATAGAGTTCTTCAATCACTGCCACCAAGCTACAAAGGCTTCATGATGAACTATATATAATATGCAAGGGATGAACAAAACAATTCCCGAGCTCTTCGCAATGCTCAAGGCCACGGAGGTAGAAATCAAGAAGGAGCATCAAGTGTTGATGGTTAACAAGACCACTAATTTCAAGAAAAGGGGCAGGGAAAGAAAGGGAACTTCAAGAAGAATGGCACGCAAGTTGCCACTCCCGGGAAGAAATCCAAAGCTGGACCCAAGCCTAAAACTGAGTGCTTCTACTGCAAAAGAACTGGTCACTGGAAGCGGAACTGCCCAATTACTTGGCGGATAAGAAGGATGGGAAAGTGAACAAAGGTATATTTGATATACATGTTATTGATGTGTATCTTAGTAATGCTCGTAGCAGCGCCTAGGTATTTGATACTGGTTCGGTTCTCATATTTGTAACTCTAAACAGGAGCTACGAAATTAACGAAGATTGGCTAAGGTACACATGTTCGCTGCTGAATCACTAGGTTCTCATCAACTTAACTCATTTGCAGCGTTCCTCGAAGACAAATTGCATACCTCTTCAGAGAACTCAATTGTTCAAAATCCTCAGCTGAAGAAAATGGCAGATGGCAAGAAACCTCAGAAGGGAGGCAAGAAACTGGAAGTGAACACTGCCTTTGAAATCCCTGATGACATCTATGCAGGGTATTGCACTCCAGATGAGGCAATTCATGGAAAGGAAACGAAGAATGAGCGCAAGGTGCGCATTCGAAGGATTGAGAGGAGATGGGCGAGAGAATGGAGGGAATATTGTTATGTCGCTCCCAAGTACATGAAGAAATTCGCTGTACACCCCCCATGCCCAAGACCTCCATTGGCACCTGGTCAAGTTGCTGATCCCTCTAGCATCAAAAGAGGTGAGGAATTTCCCGTTGAATGGGCCAAGCGACAACCGAAACTGGCCAAAGTGGCCAAAGAGGCAGTGAGGAAATTCAACGAAGACACTGCTGCTGCTGCTGAGGCTTCTGCTAGCAAGCCCAAGAAGGCTATGCCTAAGAAGCCAGCTTGCAAACCACCAAGCTCCTCAGCAATGCCCTCACGGCCAAGCTCATCTATGCCCTCACGACAAATTCCTCAAGCTTCTCCAGTTCCTCCAGCTGTTAAATCCTCAGCTGCTCCTGCAAAGTCCTCAGCACCTGTGCACCTCACCTCGTGTCAAAGGACCACTGGCATCTTAATTGCCTCAGGAGCCTCTGCAAGTTCTTCAGCTCCTCCACAATCCTCAACAGACCCAACTTTGCTGAAGACTAAGGCCACTGCTGGATGAGGCACTAGACCAAGTCCTCGCAAGAAGCAGGTTGCCTTTCATGTACCGTCTAGTGAAGACGAGGTTGATGATGAAGAATTGGAATAAATCATCAGAGATGGACAACAAAGGGCCGTTAGAACCAAAGGCACAAATGTGCCCCTTCTGTTGGATCCCAAGTTGATCCTTGAGTACATTGATCTCTGGCACAAGGACCCTAACACTCCTATGCCTGACTTCAAGCTCACTCCTGGCCAAAGTCACATGCTGACTGCCTTCATAGGCGAGGAAAAATGGAAATTTGAGAAGGCCGGGCAGTTGAAGAAAGCTCAGTACAAGGAAGGAGCATTTTTTGAAGAAGCATGTTGTCAAAATGACAACTGATGAACTTGTAGCCATGCAAACTGAGATCAAAGGACTCAGTGATGAATTTGACGCATACCGTGCAGATTGGCTAGGAGCCAAGGTCAGATTCGTCAAAATGGCAGAAAGATTCACCTCCAATGTTGCAGCCCCAGCGCAACATGAATCTCCTCAGGATGATGCATCTGCACAGCCTACTGAAGAACATGCCAGCACCGCTGATGAAAATCAGGCTGCTGAAGAAACTGAAAGCACCAAGGCTGATGAAGACATACCAGCCGCTGAAGAAATTGTCAGGGCAACCACTAGTGTTGCGCCTAAAGATCAAGCCAGCCAGTGAAGCATCATTCTTGAGCTCAAGACACTGAACAAGCTGTGGCAATCTGCATCGGGCCATGCATCGAGGTAAATGAACCAATTTCCTCTGCTCCTCCTGCACCAACTCCAAGTCCTATTCTTCCTTCTGCATCAGAAGCGGAGAAAACCAAAGCTGCACAAAGAGCCGCTGTGAAAAAAAGGAAAGCATCTACCGAATCAGAGTCTTCAGTACCTAAGAAAATAAAGACTTTGACGAGCTCTTACGAAAATCCTATAGATGTTGTTCCTGTTTCAAGCATGCCATCAAAGGATATTGTTCCCTTTGGTGAGGACTATGAAATCCCAAGTGGATCAGATGAAGAAGATCCTTCTACTGCTTCGTCAGAGCGGTTGGATGAGGAAATTGAAGTGGACAATATCACTTCAACTCCATTTGTATCATCGCCCATGCCTCAGTTCATGGCTGAAGAGGCAGGCGTTGAGGAAATTGATGAAGAAGAAGACGTGGATATTGGGTGCACCACTCCAATTTTAAGTGATGACTACTGGGAAAGTCATCACCCCAATTCACCACTGTTCACTCATCTGCAAGAAATTCCTCAGTCCCCGGTTCAGACCGAAGAAATTTAAACGGGCTTGAAGAACCTCAAGCTTCTCTTCTTACCATCCCTGAAGAAATTCCACCCACTAGTGTTGATGTCAATGCTGCTGAGGAGATGGAGACCCAGGCTGCTACTGATGTCATTGCAGCTGAAATTCCTCTGCCTGTGGCTCCTGAGACTGTGATTTAAGAGGTTGTGAAGAATTTGACTGACACTCCTCAGCCTAAGCCCAAGAATCCCTTCTCCAAGAAACAGAAGTTCAAAGTTGATGATTTCTTCCATGAACATGTGTTCTTCACGGAATATAATCCCTATGACTCTGCTCATCTTTGACGCAAGCGTTTCTGGACAAAAAGTCAGATGAACTTCTATTCTTCACTGCTATTTGATAAGGACAATATCTTTGACCATGAGCATATTCCTCATGTGGATATGGAGTCACTACCTTGCTTCGCCCCAATCCTCAGTGTTCTTCACGACGCTGGGCTGCTCAATTTCTGCACCGACATCTGTGACTGGAATGAAGAGCTAATTCTTCAGTTCTATGCTATGTTGCACATCACCGGCAACGCTGAAGATGTGAATTCATGGTTGTTGGATTGGATGACTAAAAACACTCACTTCAAAGCTCCGGACTCTGAATTACTTCATGCCCTACCTACCAGTCCTCCCCATGAAGGTGCAAGACTCATCTACCATGAACCTGAGTTATCTGATCATTTCATGCAAGTGTTGATGAAGCCTCCCAAGCCTGGCCAAGCCCCAAGAACCAGATTCCTCGTGAAGGAATTGCTCTATGTGCCAAGGACTATATACAGAATTTTTACCAAGACCCTCAGTCCAATTAAGGGCCACAACTCTAATGAAGAAGAGGTCGTTGGCATCATGAAGAATCTACTATTCAACATTATCCATGGAGTTCCTATCAACTACCATGATTTCTTCATGAGGACTATGGAAAATGTTGCTCTTTGACCATTTGAATTGAAGCCTTACGCTCCCTGGATCATGAGGTTCATCAGATCAAGGTCTTCAATTCATTACAAGGCTGATTTGCAAAATCATGGCAGCTACTTGTCCCCAATTGAAGTCTTCAAATGACCTATTTCCTCATCTGATGAGAAGGGCAAGGCTGCTATTATTGTTGAAGGCACTCGTCCATTGGATGGCCAGTTTCGCAAAGCTTCTTCCTACTCCACCGATGACGACTCTGCCACTCATGATTCTGCCGCTAATGCTTCAAAGCCAAATCCTCAAGCCACTGCTCCAAGGGTGTTGACTGATCGTGAGCTTCTCCTCAGTCTTCACCAAAAGGTCGATCGCAAGCACAAATGGGTCAAGAGACAGTTTGGTTCAATTCTTCAGAACATGACAATAACTCAAAACTCTGTGAAGAAGAACCATTACTATCTGCATGAAGTATTTGATCGCACCTGGGTTGTTTTGTCTCATCTCTACGGTGAAGAAGATCTCAAGCAAATGGGCTTCAAGCAGGACTTTGACTAGTCTCATCCACCTTCGAATAAATTCAAGAAGGTCAAAGTTCCTCACTTGGTGGCCAGCTCCTATTCTTCATTGCGCAAGACTGATGAAAATGAAGACTTGGACGACACCGCGGTAGGCCCTACTTCAACAATCGACCCCAACAACGATGGCGCTCCTCCATCGACTTCGTGGTGATATTCTTCAGGGGCGTTAGTCCTCATTTTTCATCCATTTTGGTCATTCGATGACAAAGGGGGGGATTTGAGTTAGTCTTCAAGCGGGTCTATCTATATGGGCGTTTTTTTAAGTTAAAACTCTCGTTCTTCTGAAGTTTTTGTTGGATTGAGTTGTAAACTTAAGTGCGATGGTGGTCTGATAGTTTTGCCTTGTTCTTCTGCATGCTATTTCCTCGGATATGTTAATGCACGCATGCTAAATTACATCAGTCACCATATTTCATCATGCATTTCAAATTCTTCATATCATATATTAAATGCATGTATGAATTACAAGATATAGGGGCAGATCTCCATGATTCTACTCTCCAATGTGCATTGCTCCTCAAAAGCAAATTCCTCACTCATGCACATCTTCAGGGGGAGTTCTTCTATATCTTGCAATCAAATTCCTCAATATCAGTATTTACACTTCATATGTTTATCCCCATTGAAAACTTAACCTATGTTGTCATCAATCACCAAAAAGGGGGAGTTTGTAAGTGCATCCAGTGCCCCTTAGTGATTTTGGTGTATTGAAGACTTATAGGTTAAGGGACTAATGTGTTTGTGAGTGTACACAGGTCTATAAGTCTATGAGGAGTTTGATATTTACAATGAATGTCGACCCCTAAAAATGAACGTCTTCAACTGAAGACTTTGGCTTTCTGAAGACTTTGAAAGTGAAGAAATTGGTGTAACCTTGAAGACTTGATATTCGTGCGAGGAACATGAAGCGTGAAGACTTTTGTTTTCGTAGTTTCGTTTTCTCTTTCTTGAGTCATAGAAAACACCGTACTGTTAAAGGGGGTCGAGGTAAAACTAAGGAAAAGTTTCCAAGTGATGCTCATCTCAAAATCCTACACCTACCAATCCCTTCGAGTGAAGCCATTGGAAATCTCATACAGTTCAGTCAATTTCTTCAGTGACAGAGACAAAGATCTTCTGGTCGCTAGGGAATTTGTTCTGACTGAGGAGTTAGGAATTCGCCGGTGTGGATTGCCTATCAGTGAGGAGCATGATAGCCCTGAGGAATTTGATACTCAAATATCCAACCGTTGTTGTGCTATGTGCCAGCTGTACCAAAATATCTACCCACCTAACGGTCATATCATTGAAGGGCATTTATGTCTTATCATGTCGGGCTGCTCCCTAGGCTATAAATAGCCGCCCCCTACAACCACTAGTTGGTTGGCTGCTCTGAGAGAAACTGACACTTGTCATTGAGAGCATCCCGTCCTCCGAGGACTTTGAGCGAAAATCATCAAGTGAGAAAAACACAAACCCAAACACCTACAAACCCAAAGTGATCGAGCATCACTGAAGAGATTGTTCCTGTGTGGAACCCATGCTTGTTACCTTTGAAGACTGTGCATCTTCCAGACGGTTAGGTGTCATGGTCTAGAGCATCCAAGAGGAAATTGTGGATCGCCGAGTGACCGAGTTTGTGAAGGTTTGGAAGTCACCTGAAGACTTACCACGAGTGATTTGGCGAGGTCTATGTGACCTTAGCTTAAGGAGAATACTGTGAGGACTATGTGTCCGGGACTGTGTGTCCTTAGGTTTAAATACCTAGCCGCTCCAACCAGACGTACAACTGTCACAATAGTTGGAACTGGTCTACCAAATCACTGTCTTCATCGAGCTAACTTGTTCTAGTTCCTCAACCCTTCCATTTCCTCATTACCGTGTTGTTGTACCTGATCGTTACTGTTTGAAGACTTTGACTGAAGATTTTCTCAATTTCCTCAGTTCAATTTCTTCAGTCAGTTTATCTTCAGCCCGCTTATCCTGTGTTTACGCTACTTGTACTTTGTGCTTGTTTTCATTTCATCATGATGTATGTACTACTATTCTGTTATGCTTGCATCTGAGTACTTATTCCGCTACTAAGTTGTTCGTGACTTAGGATTTTCCTCACTGTGAAATTCCTCAGTGACGAATTTGTAAAAATCGCCTACCCTCCCCCCCCCCCTCTAGTCAACTTAACGCACTTTCAGTTGCCAAGAATGGAACCTTTCTAGAGAAGGAGTTTCTCTCGAAAGAAGTGAGTGGGAGGAAAGTGGAACTTGATGAGGTAATTGCACCTTCTCTCAATTTGAAAAGTAGCACATCAGAGAAATTTGTTCCCGTGATGCCTGCACCAACTAGAGAGGAAGCTAATGATGATGATCATGAAACTTCAGATCAAATTACTACTGGACCTCGTAGGTCGAACAGAGCATGTTCCGCACCAGAGTGGTACGGTAATCATGTTCTGGAAGTCATGTTATTAGACCAAGGTGAACCTACGAACTATGAAGAAGCTATGATGAGCCCAGATTCCGACAGATGGCTTGAGGCCATGAAATCTGAGATAGGACCCATGTATGAAGTGTGGACTTTGGTGGACTTGCCCGATGATCGGCAAGCTATTGAGAATAAATTAATCTTTAAGAAGAAGACAGACGCTGATGGTAATGTCACCATCTACAAAGCTCGACTTGTCGCAAAAGGTTTCCGACAAGTTCAAGGGGTTGACTACGATGAGACCTTCTCACCCGTAGCGATGCTTAAGTCAGTCCGAATCATGTTAGCAATTGTCGCATTTTATAATTATGAAATCTGGTAAATGGACGTCAAAACTGCATTCCTTAATGGATTTCTTAAAGAAGAGTTGTATATGATGCAACCAAAAGGTTTTGTCGATCCTAAAGGTGCTAACAAAGTGTGCAACCTCCAGCAATCCATCTATGGACTGGTGCAAGCATCTCAGAGTTGGAATATACGCTTTGATGAGGTGATCAAAGCATATGATTTTATACAGACGTATGGTGAAGTCTGTATTTACAAGAAAGTGAGTGGGAGCTCTGTAGCATTTCTGATATTATATGTGGATGACATATTGTTGATTGGAAATAATATAGAATTTCTGGAAAGCATAAAAGGACACTTGAATAAGAATTTTTCAATGAAAGACCTCGGTGAAGCTGCTTATATATTGGGCATCAAGATCTATAGGGATAGATCGAGACGCTTAATAGGACTTTCACAAAGCACATACCTTGATAAAGTTTTGAAGAAGTTCAAAATGGATCAGTCAAAGAAAGGGTTCTTGCATGTGTTACAAGGTGTGAAATTGAGTCAGACTCAAAGCGGCCACTACAGAAGATAGAGAGAAAATGAAAGTCATTCCCTATGCCTCAGCCATAGGTTCTATCATGTATGCTATGTTGTGTACCAGACCTGATGTGTGCCTTGCCATAAGTTTGGCAGGGAGGTACCGAAGTAATCCAGGAGTGGATCACTGGATAGCGGTCAAGAACATCCTGAAGTACCTGAAAAGGACCAAGGATATGTTTCTCATTTATGGAGGTGACGAAGAGCTTGTCGTAAATGGCTACATCGATGCTAGCTTCGACACTAATCCGGATGACTCTAAGTCACAAACTGGATACGTGTTTATATTGAATGGCGGAGCTGTCAGTTGGTGTAGTTCCAAGCAGAGCATCGTGGCGGGAACTACATGTGAAGTGGAGTACATAGCTGCTTCCGAAGCAGCTCATGAAGGAGTCTGGATGAAGGAGTTAATATCCGATCTGGGTGTAATACAAAGTGCATCGGGTCTAATGAATTTTTTTGTAACAACACTGGAGCAATTGCCTTGGCGAAGGAATCCAGGTTTCATAAGAGAACCAAACACATCAAGAGACGCGTCAACTCCATTCGTGAAAAGGTCGAGGATGGAGACATAGAAGTTTGCAAAATACATACAAATCTGATTGTGGCAGACCCGTTGACTAAGCCACTTCCACGAGCAAAACATGATCAGCACCAAGACTCCATGGGTGTTAGATTCATTACTATGTAATCTGGATTATTGACTCTAGTGCAAGTGGGAGACTGAAGGAAATATGCCCTAGAGACAATAATAAAGTTGTTATTTTATATTTCGTTATTCATGATAAAGGTTTATTATTCATGCTTGAATTGTATGATCGGAAACTTAAATACATGTGTGAACACATAAACAAATACCGTGTCCCTAGTAAGCCTCTACTAGACTAGCTCGTTGATCAAAGATGGTTATTAAGGTTTCCTAACCATAGACATGTGTTGTCATTTGATAACGGGATCACATCATTAGGAGAATTATGTGATGGACAAGATCCATCCGTTAGCTTCGTATAATGATCGTTCAGTTTATTGCTATTGCTTTCTTCATGTCAAATACTATTCCTTCGACTATGAGATTATGCAACTCCCGGATACCGTAGGAATGCCTTGTGTGCTATCAAACGTCACAACATAACTGGATGATCATAAAGATGATCTACGGGTATCTCCGAAGGTGTTTGTTAAGTTGGCATAGGTCGAGATTAGGATTTGTCACTCCGAGTATCGGAGTGGTATCTTTGGGCCCTCTCGATAATACACATCATAAGCTTGCAAGCAAATGACTAAGGAGTTAGTCATGAGGTGATGTATTGCGGAACGAGTAAACAGGCTTGCCGGTAACAAGATTGAACTAGGTATGAAGATACCGATGATCGAATCTCGGGCAAGTAACATACCGATGGACAAAGGGAACTACGTATGTTATCATAACGGTTTGACAGATGAAGATCTTCGTAGAATATGTAGGATCCAATATGGGCATCCATGTTTCGCTATTGGTTATTGACTGGAGAGGTGTCTCGGTCATGTCTACATAGTTCTCAAACCCGTAGGGTCCGCACGCTTCACGTTCGTTGAGGATATAGTGTTATATGAGTTATATGATTTGGTGAACGAATGTAGTTCAGAGTCCCGAATGAGATCACGGACATGAAGAGGAGTCTAGAAATAGTCGAGAGGTAAAGATTGATATATAGGACGATGTTATTCGGACGCCGAAAAAGTTTCGAGATGCACCGGGTAGCGGTCAGGTCACCGGAAGGGGTTCCGGACACCCCCCCCCCCCCCGATAGGTGTATGGGCTTAATGGGACAAGGGAGGGACAGACCAACCAACACGGGGCTGGTGCGCCCCTCTCCCTGGCTGGCCAGCCTTTGGGAAGGAAAAGGGGGAGGCCTAGCCCCTCCTTAATTTCCCTCTCATGGGAGAAAAGGAAAGGGGGGGGGGCACCTCCCTCCCTTACCTTTTCCCCGCACCTATACATGGCGGGGAGGCCACTTGGGAGGAGACCCCAAGTAGGATTCGGCCTACTTGGGGCACCCTCCTGGCTGCTCCCTCCCACCTATATATATGTGGGGGCGCCAGCACACCCTGCACAATTGCCTAGCCTGCAGCGCGCCCCCCACGATTTACACCCCGGTCATATTTTTGTAATACTTAGGCGAAGCCCTGCGGAGATAACTTCACCATTACCATCACCATGTCGTCGTGCTGTCAGAACTCATCCACTACCTCGTCGTCTTGCTGGATCAAGAAGGCGCGGACGTTGCCGAGCTGAACGCCGAGGTGTTGTACGATCGGTTGGATCGCAAAGAAAGTTCAACTACATCAACCGCGTTGTGAAACGCTTCTGCTTACGGTCTATGAGGGTATGTAGACACACTGTGACGCCCCTGATTTGATCGTACACTAATCATGCACGCAAATGTGTACGATCAAGATCAGGGACTCACGGGAAGATATCACAACACAACTCTAAAACATAAATAAGTCATACAAGCATCATAATACAAGCCAGGGGCCTCGAGGGATCGAATACAAGTGCGCGATCATAGACGAGTCAGCGGAAGCAACAATATCTGAGTACAGACATAAGGTAAACAAGTTTGCCTTAAGAAGGCTAGCACAAACTGGGATACAGATCGAAAGAGGCGCAGGCCTCTCGCACAGGATCCTCCTAACTACTCCTGGTCGTCGTCAGCGGGCTGCACGGAGTAGTAGGCACCTCCAGTGTAGTAGGAGTCATCGTCGACGGTGGCGTCTGGCTCCTGGACTCCAGCATCTGGTTGCGACAACCAGAAGAAAGGAAAGGGGGGGAAAGGGGAGAGAAAGCAACCGTCAGTACTCATCCAAAGTACTCGCAAGCAAGGAGCTACACTACATATGCATGGGTATATGTGTAAAGGGACATATCAGTGGACTGAACTGCAGAATGCCAGAATAAGAGGGGGATAACTAATCTTGTCAAAGACTACGCTTCTGGCAGCCTCCGTCTTGCAGCATGTAGAAGAGAGTAGATTGAAGTCCTCCAAGTAGCATCGCATAGCATAATCCTAGCCGGCAATCCCCTCCTCGTTGCCCTGCTAGAGAGCGATCACCGGGTTGTATCTGGCACTTGGAAGGGTGTGTTTTATTAAGTATCCAGTTCTAGTTGTCATAAGGTCAAGGTACAACTCCAAGTCGTCCCATTATCAAGATCACGGCTATTCAATAGATTAACTTCCTGCAGGGTGCACCACATAACCCAACACGCTTGATCCCATTTGGCGGACACACTTTTACGGGTCATGCCCGCCGCGAAGATCAACACGCCGCAGCCCCACCTAGCCAACAGAGAGGTCAGACGCCGGTCTAAACTAAACGACAGGGTGCAGGCCCATCGCCTTAGCACACCTGCGCACGCCAGAACGCGCCGAAGCGTAACTAGCCCCTTAATACAAGAGCAGGCTTACGTTCCAATCCGCGCGCGCTCGGTCGCTGAAGTCACGAAGGCTTCGGCTGATACCACGACGCTGAGTGCCCATATCTTTCCCACGTAGTTGGTTAGTGTGTATAGACCAAATGGCCAGACTCAGATCAAATACCAAGATCTCGTTAAGCGTGTTAATGATGTAACCATGACACCGACCAGGGCAGGCCCACCTCTCACCCGTAGTCTCAACTCGCCCCGACGCTCCGCCGCAAAGATCCACACAAAGGGTCGTTGGGACAAAGGTCCTTTCAGCCCCAATCCGTGAATCACTCATGGTGCTCCACAAGCCGACCCAACTTTAGTCACCACATGTATCATGTATAAAGTATATAATATATACCCCGATCACCTTCCGAGTGATCACGGCCCGATAGTATAGCATGGCGAGACGGACAAGAATGTAGGGCCATCGATGGAATACTAGCATCCTATATTAAGCATTTAGGATTGCACGAAGGTAACAACAATAGTAGCAAGGACAGGCTATGCATCAGGATAGGATAAACGAAAAGCAGTAACATGCTACACTACTCTAATGCAAGCAGTATAGAGAAGAGTAGGCGATATCTGCTGATCAACGGGGGGCTTGCCTGGTTGCTCTGGCAAGGAGGGGTCGTCAACAACGTAGTCGGACGGGTAGCAGCGGCGTCGGTCTCGGTGTCTAGCGAGAGAAGAGGGGGAAAGAAACAATAAATATTAAGCAAACAGATGCATAGCGATGCATGACAAGACAAGTATCGGTGCTAGGGGTGCCCTAACGCGGTATGAGGTGATACCGGCGAAGGGGGGAAACATCCGGGAAAGTATTCCCGGCGTTTCACGTTTCGGACAGATGAACCGGAGGTGAAATATTGCAGGTTCTCTATGCTAGGGATGTGTGGCGGACGAACGGGCTTCGTATCCGAATTTGTCTCGTCGTTCTGAGCAACTTTCATGTACAAAGTTTTTCCATCCGAGCTACGGTTTATTTTATATTAATTTTTAAAGTTTTAAATCATTTTCTAAATTTCATTTAATTAATTTAAATCAATATTATCCAGAATAGTATGTGATGACATCAGCATGACATAGGTGTGACATCAGCAGTCAATAGTGTGGTTGACTAGGTCAAAACTGACTTGTGGGTCGAGTGGGACCCACGTGTCATTGACTGTTAATTAATTAACAATAGTTAATTGGGTTAACTAGTTATTTAGGTTAACTAAACATAATTAACCTAATTAATTAAGTTAATTATTTTAGTTAGTTAGTTAATTAATATTTTTATTTATTATTATTGTTTAAAACTCTTTTTTTAACGTTCAGGGGCTCGCGCTACCGCTACCATAGGCCAAACAGGTGCGGCGTTACCGGTAACGGGCGCGTGGGTGCCCGACAGGGGCGAACCCAGGCGCTGGCTCGAACGAGGCCAACGGCGCCGGCCGAGGAGCGGATCGGGGGAGCGGCGACGGCGGGGCTGCGGTAGTCAGTAGCACTAACGGCGACATCCGCCGCAGGTGGCTACGGCGAAGCGCGCGCGACCTGGCGGCAGCAGTCGCGCCAAGGGGTCAGCAGCGGGAGCAAGGGTGCGGTGGGGGAAACGATGGGCGTAGCCGGCGCAGCCGAAGGGGCACAAACGCGCGCGGGAGCAATGCACCGGGCGTGGCGATTGCGAGCGTGGCCGCGGGCGACGTGGAGCAATGCGTGGGTGAGGAACAGAGGGGAGAGGAGGAGCGGGAGGTGCTCACGGCGGCCGTAGGGAATGGGCAGTGGGGCTCGGGGTGGTCGACGGGGACGACAGCGACGCAGGGGAGGAGGCGACGAGGGCGTCCGGCGAGGAGAGCGAGGCGAGGGAGGCCGGATCCGCGATGGGGCCTCCGGGATCTGTACTTCTCCGGCGAAGAGGCGGCTTGGCGTGACACGAACGCGGAGGACCAGGCAGGTGCGGCCATGGCAGGAGCTTCTGCGGCCGGTGGCGCGAGGACGACGATAGGCGGCGGATCCCCGGGCGCAGGCGCGGCGGCGGCGGTGGGTCTTCGGCGCGGCAGGTGAACGGGATGGGGCGCAGGGGCGTGGTCACCTCGATCCCGATCTGGATCGGGGGAGTGGGGGGGAGAGAGTGAGTGGTGGGGGTGCGTGGTGGTAGTGGGTTAGGGTTTCGGTCGGGTGCAGGGGGGAAATAGGCCATATAGGCCAGGGGTATTGGGGTGGGCCGGCTGGCTGCCAGGTGGGCCGAGAGGCCCAGGGAGAGGGGGGTTCTCTCTTGTTTTAGTTTAGTTTTCTGTTAGTTTGTTTTTCTATTTTATTTCATTTCTTCTTTTCTGTTTTATTAAATTTCGGTGTTTATGAAATACCCAAGTTGTACCTAAAATATTATTAATACTTATGCCACTACCACAATTAACTTGGCACCTAATATAAAATCATTTGTAATTGTTTATTATTTTATAATCATTTAACTAATTGTTTTTGCTACTATTTTATTCATTTTGAGTATTTACATATTTTATAAAAGTGTGGTTTCTCCACCTTTATTTTTAGGATTTATCTATCCCAACTTGAACATTTTAGTTTTAATGTTTGAAAACTTTTGATGTTTGTCTTTATTTTAAATTTGAATTTGAATCGTTTTTCAACCATCGCGAGATTAACAACAGTAACCGAGGTGACATGGCATCATTAGCATGGAGTTAATGTAGCTTAATTCTCCGGGCGTCACAATTCTCCTACACTACAAGAAATTGCGTCCCGAGATTTAAGAGGGGAGTAATGGGGGAGAATAGGTTATGAAATTCTAACGATTCTTCTCGGTCTTGGTTGCTCTTCTTTATGTGGTCAATCCATAATGTTGATTTCTTCATACCTCGGCTTCAGGTCATCATGATGAAGTCGCCATCCTTTCTTCAGAGTCTTCATTGTACGTATGAAGGACAAGGGATAACTTCGAGAGAAAAACGGACCTCTAAAAGGTCGACTATCTGGTTGATAACATCGGGGATGGTGGCGGAAAGTAACTCTCGGATGGAAACATAAGACAATATCTAGAACAAGGTAAGTAAGTACCATGAGATGTTTCGAGCGGGTAGGCAATCGTTCAATGCCTGAAACAAAGTGTGAAATGGGTCCAGAGCAACGAAAATAAGTATCGCGTCTGATACCAGATTAGATCATCTCTAGTATGGTGGCTGGTGATCTTCATACAAATCCAATCGTGAGGAATAACTTCGAAGATAGGGGTATACACGACAGTCAGGTTTCGATCCTGGGACCTGTGGGTTATGGGCCCAGCATGTGGGTTAAAGGTAGAAAGGGCGGTGATATTTTGCACAGTCATGATAACAAGGCATGTCAGAGGATAGCCTATCAAGTATGTCAGCCACGTCGGTGCCAAGGGCGAGGGACGAAGATAACCATTTTCCTGCTCGTTGAACAAAGCGGACCAATAGGCAAAGTTCTCGTCCATCGGTGGCTACCGGAATGTCATCAACAATAGTAACAGGGTCTCACTGACAGAGTTGTACATCGAGGTGTTTGCATATGTTGGGAATTATTTCTGCTTAGATCATATAATTCCCAAGAAAGGTCAAACAAAACCACGGAAAGGAAGATGTGATTTACAGATTAAACAGAACAATGGAAAGGAAAATGTGTTTAGACACATATTTCAGGGGTATATCCTTCCCAAGGACAAGCAGAGCACGATATCCATGACATGATATAATGTAGAAAACTCTTAAGGTAAGGGGAGAGAAATTTCATGACATTACCCATACAGCGGTGTTTGGATAATTGAGCAGGAAACATTTAACATTGGGCTTCAAATGTTCTTGTTGAAAATTGGAGTGCCATAGACATGCTTCGAGATAGCATTGACATGGCCAACAGGTGAAGATCAGACTTTGGAAACACAAAGGATCCATCAGGAACAACTTATAGAATAAGTCTTACAATTTCCTCATGGAAGAATGGCTAACCTTGATAAAAGGATACATATACTACAACAATAGGTCCTCTGGCCAGTGGTGCTAAGCAATGACACCACCTTTGGGTCAAAGACCAATGTTATAACTCTTGGAAATATGTTCCAACCATCATATCCGAGTGAGATTCAGATCTGATTGGTGTCAGCATAACTTAGACTCGGGATGCCTGAGAAGAAAGGTGCAACACAATTTGTCGAGATGACATTGTAAGATTCACGGGAATTGAACTATGGAAGCGAGTTCTGAAACAAGAGTTCATCATTAAATCAAGGAGAGGTAAGGAGGTGGCATGATTGACTCAGCGACAATTCATTGAGATTTTCAAAAAGATGGATTTCCACAATCATGCGGACAAGGAGATAACATTTGTCAGATCAAATGATATAATGAGGTATGCTCGAGGAAAACATATCCAATTAAGCATTGGTTGACAGGTGCACCCGAAATATGCCTGGGTCGCACAAACAATGTTAGAATGGTGACTTAATGAACAAAAGAATTAGAATGAAACTATCGATCATTCACTTCAAAGCATTAGGGTTGCTAGAAGTTTGGAATTCACAGCTCAAAGTTTAATTGTCGGTATTCCGATTTGAATCAACACGGGGACCAAGAAAGGAACGAAGATGGCGAGAAGTAATAATATAACAAGAATCCTTAAGAGGTGACGCATTCCCATGACATTCTCGACATAACAGATGGTAATACTCCAAGATAGAACACAGCATAAGCTGGATGGCAAGGAACCCAAGGTGTAATACAAAACACGAACATGTTTGTGTTGAACAGAAGGCAATAAAGTGGTCGATGATAACACAAACCATCGAGGGGAAAGGACGGTATTTCTCATCATGAATTCAATAGATCTCTTGGAAGAGCTCGGAATGTTGATGATATTCACGACACATTTGTCGTGAGAGTTCATGAAGATGTAATCGATCGGCGACGACATCAAGTCAAAGTAATGATGAAGTGAAAGGTTATTGGAACCAAGGGTACGATACAAACTCGAAACCAAGCTTGTTGTTCAAGGCGAATTGATATGACGATGAGGATCGACGTAAGGTTAGTTCATCGTCGAGAATTGTGCTCCGGGAAGAAGGACCAGGTAGCACAGTTAAAATTTAGCACGGTAATGATATAGCCGATCAGGCTAGGGAAGACGTGATCGGGTACAAACTCGTAAGCAAAGAAGATTACTAAGAGTTGTTTAATCGCGATGCGGACTCGGTTCAGTTATCGATGTCCTTGAGTGTTTAATAACTCGAAGCCCGTGAAAAATTGTAATCAGTGAGAATGTAGTACTTGATGAAGAACTCATAAGAAGTTATGCAGTTCCAAGATAATCTCGAGATACCAGGGGGGTAATACTCGACGGTAGAGCAGAGTAGATGGTGGACACATGAAATGATCTGCAGAAGACAAGTACTTAAACTTGCATGAGAAAAGGTATTTAAAGGAGGACATGGTCAGAAAAACGATTGCAAAATGCCAGATTCCAGATATAAGATAAACTTATACCAAGGAAATATTTATTTGAAGAGAAGCTTTAAAGATACAATCTACATCGTTTCCATGGGCATGAACACAAAGTTCAAGGTCGACTCCCACTTCTCCAATGCATAACCTTCCATTCACTTCTCATTTTTTTGAAGAAGTTGTAATGTTGAAGTTTTATCTGACATAATAATAGTAGAGTATGACCCGTAGTAGTTTCCGGGTTCACACGGATTAGAAAAGCCATAGGTTCAACCCATCAGGGCCTCTTAGGAACATATACCACAAACTTCAGGAGTAAACAACACAAGCTCGAAAGCAGAGCATGTTCGACAAAGCAGAGGATACAATTTACCAAAGGCATTATGTATCCGGGAAAAGACTCACAAAGTTATCAAATATGAAGGACGTTGTCGGATGAAATCCAACAAACGAGTTGATGGTCCACAAGAGATCTGATGTGAGCATCGGTACTCAACTAGAAGAAGAAACAATGCGAAGGCATTGGATTATAGAAACAACTGACTAATTCAGAGCTCATCTGCAAAGGAATTATTATTTTCAAATCAAGGGATTAGAAGCCAACGGTCTGATTAAGAATGGATAAGTTGAATAGACTTAGGGGTACAATCGACGGCAATTTGATGAGTCGATAACCAGCTCACTTTCAAAATGACATCTGAGCCGGAAAGATATTTTAAAAGGATCAACCGATGATTGCGTGCACTCGCACTCATGTTGAATCAGTAGGATCAAAATGGCGGTGTCAAAGGAGACTAATGAATATTGCCAGACATATGGAGAGCATCCATAATGCAAGCAGACAAGTGTTTGCAGAGCAATAAGCTGCTAGGGATTTTCGGAGGATCGAATAGTATTTCGAAGACTTTTGCGAAACACAAACAACTGGGGATAAGCGGATACTCGGCAAGTGCGAGAAATTATTTGTAGGGGTATTCATGTGGCAAAAACTGCAAGGCAGTAAGTGAAGGAAATATGCCCTAGAGGCAATAATAATGTTATTATTTATTTCCTTATATCATGATAAATGTTTATTATTCATGCTAGAATTGTATTAACCGGAAACATAATACATGTGTGAATACATAAACCTACAGAGTGTCACTAGTATGCCTCTACTTGACTAGCTCGTTAATCAAAGATGGTTATGTTTCCTAACCATGAACAAGGAGTTGTTATTTGATTAACGGGATCACATCATTGGTTGAATGATCTGATTGACATGACCCATTCCATTAGCATAGCACCTGATCGTATAGTTTGTTGCTAGTGCTTTTCTTCATGACTTATATATGTTCCTATGACTATGAGATTATGCAACTCCCGCTTGCCCGAGGAACACTTTTGGTGCTACCAAACGTCACAACGAATCGGGTGATTATAAAGGTACATTACAGGTGTCTCCGAAGGTACATGTTGGGTTGGCATATTTCGAGATTAGGATTTGTCACTCCGATTGTCGGAGAGGTATCTCTGGCCCTCTCGGTAATGCACATCACATAAGCCTTGCAAGCATTGCAACTAAATGTGTTAGTTGTGAGATGATGTATTACGGAACGAGAAAAGAGACTTGCCAAGAACGAGATTGAACTAGGTATTGGATACCGACGATCGAATCTCGGGCAAGTAACATACCGATGACAAAGGGAACAACGTATGTTGTTATGCGGTCCGACCGATAAAGATCTTCGAGAATATGTAGGAACCAATATGGGCATCCAGGTCCCGCTATTGGTTATTGACCGAGAGGTGTCTCGGTCATGTCTACATAGTTCTCGAACCCGTAGGGTCCGCACGCTTAACGCTTCGATGATGCTTATTATGAGTTTATATGATATTGATGTACCGAAGGTTGTTCGAGTCCCGGATGAGATCACGGACATGACGAGGAGTCTCAAATGGTCGAGACATAAAGATTGATATATTGGAAGCCTATGTTTGACTCCGGAATCACTCCGGGTGAAATTGGGAATTTTACCGAGTACCGGGGTTACGGAACCTCCCGGGGTCAATGGGCCTTGATGGGCCTTAGTGGAAAGGAGGAAAGGGGCCCAAGTGCTGGTCAGCACCTTCCCCTTCCCTAGTCCTATTAGGACTAGGAGAAGGGGTGGCGCTCTCTCCCTTCCCACTTGGCCAATCCTAGTTGGACTAGGATTGGGGGAATCCTACTCCGGTGGGAGTAGGACTCCCAGCGCAGCCCTTGGTGGCCGCCAGCCCCTCCCTTCCCTCCTTTATATACAGGGCAGAGGGCACCCCATGACACACAAGTTGATCATTGAGATCGTTCTTAGCCGTGTGCGGTGCCCCTTCCACCAAACTACACCTCGAATATACCGTTGCGGAGCTTAGGCGAAGCCCTGCGCCGGTGGAACATCATCATCGCCACCACGCCGTCGTCGACGAAACTCTCCTCAACACTCGGCTGGATCGGAGTTCGAGGGACGCCATCGAGCTGAACGTGTGCAGAACTCGGAGGTGCCGACGCTCGGTACTTGGATCGGTTGGATCGGGAAGAAGTACGACTACTTCCTCTACGCTGCGTCAACGCTTCCGCTGTCTGGTCTCACGAGGGTACGAGACAACACTCTCATCTCGTTGCTATGCATCACCATGGTCTTGCGTGATCGTAGGGAAAATTTTGAAATTACTACGCGCCCAACAAAGTGGCATCCGAGCCTGGTTTTATGCGTTGATGTCATATGCACGAGTAGAACACAAGTGAGTTGTGGACGATACAAGTCATACCGCCTACCAGCATGTCATACTTTGGTTCAGCGGTATTGTGAGATGAAGCGCCCGGACCGACATTACGCCAGACGCTTACGCGAGACTGGTTTCACCGCCCGAGCACTCGTTGCTTAAAGGTGACCGGCGGTGTCTGTCTCTCTCACTTTAGTTGAATCGAGTGTGGCTACGCCCGGTCCTTGAGAAGGTTAAAACGGAGTCTATTTGACGAAGTATCGCTGTGGTTTTGATGCGAGGTAAGAACGGTTCTTGCTCAGCCCGTAGCAGCCACGTAAAATTTGCAACAACAAAGTAGAGGACGCCTAACTTGTTTTTGCAGGGCATGTTGTGATGTGATATGGTCAAGACATGATGCTGAATTTTATTGTATGAGATGATCATGTTTTGTAACCGAAGTTATCGGCAATGGCAGGAGCCATATGGTTGTCGCTTATTGTATGAAATGCAATCGTCTGTAATGCTTTACTTTATCACTAAGCGGTAGCGATAGTCGAGAAGCATAAGATTGGCGAGACGACAACGATGCTACGATGGAGATCAAGGTGTCGCTACCGGTGACGATGGTGATCATGACGGTGCTTCGAGATGGAGATCACAAGCACAAGATGATGATGGCCATATCATATCACTTATATTGATTGCATGTGATGTTAATCCTTTATGCATCTTATTTTGCTTTGATTGACGGTAGCATTATAAGATGATCCTTACTAAATTATCAAGAAGTGTTCTCCCGAGTATGCACCGATGCGAAAGTTCTTCGTCTTTGAGACACCACGTGATGATCGGTGTGATAGGCTCTACGCTCAAATACAACGGTGCAAAACAGTTGCACACGCAGAATACTCAGGTTATACTTGACGAGCTATGCATATAAGATATGACCTCGAACACGGAGACCGAAGGTCGAGCGTGAATCATATAGTAGATATGATCAACATATTGATGTTCACCATTGAAACTACTCCATCACACGTGATGATCGGTCATGGTGTAGTTGATATGGATCACGCAATCACTTAGAGAATTGAAGGGATATTTTTCTAAGTGGGAGTTCTTAAGTAATATGATTAATTGAACTTTAATTTATCATGAACTTAGTCCCGTAGTATTTTGCAAATTATGTTGTAGATCAATAGCTCGCGTTGTTGCTTCCCTATGTTTTCATATGTGTTCCTAGAGAAAATTGTATTGAAAGATGTTAGTAGCAATGATGCGGATTGGATCCGTGATCCGAGGTTTATCCTCATTTGCGCAGAAGAATTATGTCCTTAATGCACCGCTAGGTGACAGACCTATTGCAGGAGCAGATGCGCACGTTATGAACGTTTATTAGCTCAATATGAGCGATCATGACGTTATGAACGTTTGGCCAGCTCAATATGATGACTACTTGATAGTTTAGTGCACCATGCTTAACGGCTTAGAATCGGGACTTCAAAGACGTTTTGAACGTCATGGACCATATGAGATGTTCCAGGAATTGAAGTTAATATTTCAAGCAAATACCGAGTTGAGAGATATGAAGTCTCCAACAAGTTCTATAGCTAAAAGATGGAGGAGAATCGCTCAACTAGTGAGCATGTGCTCAGATTGTCCGAGTACTTCAATCGCTTGAATCAAGTGGGAGTTAATCTTCGAGATAAGATAGTGATTGACAGAATTCTCTAGTCACCATCACTAAGTTAGTAGAACTTCATGATGAACTATAGTATGCAAGGGATGACGAAAAAGATTCTCGAGCTCTTCGCGATGCTAAAATCGGCGAAGGTAGAAATCAAGAAAACATCAAGTGTTGATGGTTGACAAGACCACTAGTCTCAAGGAAAATGGCAAAGGGAAGAAGGGAACTTCAAAAGGAACGGCAAGCAAGTTGCTGCTCGAGTGAAGAAGCCCAAGTCTAGACCTAAGCACGAGACCGAGTACTTTTACTGCAATGGAACTGGTCACCGAAGCGAACTACCCTGAATATTTGGTGGATAAGAAGGATGGCAAAGTGAACAAGGTTATATTTGATATACAGGTTATTGATGTGTGCCTTACTAGTGTTTATAGTGGCCCCGAGTATTTGATACTGCTCGGTTGCTAAGATTAGTAACTCAAACAGGAGTTACGAATAAACAGAGACTAGTTGAAGGGAAGTGACGATGAGTGTTGGAAGTAGTTCCAAGATTGATATGATCATCATCGCACACTCCCTATACTTTCGGGATTAGTGTGGAACCTAAATAAGTGTTATTTGGTGTTGAGCATAAATATGATTTGATCATGTTTATTGCAATACGGTTATTCATTTAAGTAAGAGAATAAATTGTTGTTCTGCTTACATGAATAAAACCTTATATGGTTACACACCCAATGAAAATGGTTCATTGGATCTCGATCATAGTGATACACATATTCATAATATTGAAACCAAAAGATGCAAAGTTAATAATGATAGTGCAACTTATTTGTGGCATCGCCGCTTAGGTCATATTGGTGTAAAGCGCATGAAGAAAACTCCATCTCGATGGACTTTTGGAATCACTTGATTATGAATCATTTGATGCTTGCGTAACCGTGCCTTTTGGGCAAGATGACTAAAACTCCGCTTCTCCGAACAATGGAACAAGCTCTTGACTTATTGGGAATAATACATACCGATGTATGCGATCCAATGAGTGTTGATGCTCGTGGCAAGTATCGTTATTTTCGACCTTCACAAGATGATTTGAGCAGATATGGGTATATCTACTTGATGAAACATAAGTCTGAAATAGTTGAAAGGTTCAAAGAATTTCAGAGTGAAGTGGAAAATCATCGTAACAAGAAAATAAAGTTTCGCGATCTGATCGTGGAGATGAATATTCGAGTTACGAGTTTGGTCTTCAATGAAAACAATGTGGAATAGTTTCACAGCTCACGCCACGGAACACCACAACGTTATGGTGTGTCCGAACGTCAGAATCGTACTTTATTATGATATGGTGCGATCTATGATGTATCTTACCGATTTACCACTATCGCTTTGGGGTTATGCATTAGAGACAGCTGCATTCACGCTTAATAGGGCAACCATCTAAACCGCTGAGATGACACCGTATGAACTATGGTTTAGCAAGAAACCTAAGTCGTCGTTTCTTAAAGTTTGAGTTGTGATGCTTATGTGAAAAGGTTTTCACCGATAAGCTCGAACCCAAATCGGAGAAGTGCGCCTTCATAGAATACTCAAAAAGAAAATGTTGGGTACACCTTCTATCACAGATCCGAAGGCAAGTTTTTGCTAAGATGGATCCTTTTCTAGAGAAGAAGTTTCTCTCGAAAGAAGTGAGTGGGAGGAAAGTAGAACTTGATGAGGTAATTGTACCTTCTCCCTTATTGGAAAGTAGTTCATCACAGAATCAGTTCCGATGATTCCTACACCAATTAGTGAGGAAGTTAATGATGATGATCATGAAACTTCAGATCAAGTTGCTACTAAAACCTCGTGAGGTCTTCCAGATAAGATCCGCACTGAGTGGTACGGTAATCGTGTTCGGAAATCATGTTACTAGACCATGATGAACCTACAAACTATGAGGAAGCGATGATGAGCCCAGATTCGCGAAATGGCTTGAGGCCATGAAATCTGAGATGGGATCCATGTATGAGAACAAAGTATGGACTTTGATGGAGTTGCTCGATGATCGGCAAGCCATGTTATATAAATGGATCTTCAAGAGGAAAACAGATCTCGATAGTAGTGTTACTATCTACAAAGCTCGACTTGTCGCAAAAGGTTTTCGACAAGTTCAAGGTGTTGACTACAATGAGATTTTCTCAATCAGTAGCGATTCTTAAGTCTGTCCGAATCATGTTAGCGATTGCCACATTTTATGAAATCGGCAAATGGATGTCAAAACTACATTCTTTAATGGATTTATTAAAGAAGAGTTGTATATGATGCAACCGAAGGTTTTGTCAATCCTAAAGGAGCTAACAAAATGTGCAAGCTCCAATGATCCATCTATGGACTGGTGCAAGCATCTCGAGTTGGAATAAACGCTTTGATAGTGTGATCAAAGCATATGGTTTTATCTGACTTTTGGAGAAGCTCAGATTTACAAGAAAGTGAGTGGGAGCACTACAAAGATTTCGATAAGTATATGTGAATGACATATTGTTGATCGAAATAATGTAGAATTATTCGCAAAGCATAAAGGAGTATTTAAAAGGAGTTTTTCAAAGAAGGACCTCGGTGAAGCTGCTTACATATTGAGCATCAAGATCTATAGAGATAGATCAAAGACGCTTGATAAGTTTTTCAATGAATACATACCTTGACAAGATTTTGAAGTAGTTCAAAATGGAACAGTCAAAGAAAGAGTTCTTGCTGTGTTACAAGGTGTGAGATTGAGTAAGACTCAAAACCCGACCACGGCAGAAGATAGAAAGAGAATGAAAGTCATTCCCTATGCATCAGCCATAGGTTCCATAAAGTATGTCATGTGTGTACTGATCTATTGCATACCCTACCACTAAGATTGGCAAGGAGTGCAATAGAGATCTAGGAGTAGATCAATGGACATCGGTCAAAATTATCCTTAGTAGAATAAGGATATGTTTCTCGATTATGGAAGTGGAAAAAGGTTCGCCGTAAAAGGTTACGCCGATGCAAGTTTTAACACTAATTTAGATGACTCGAGTCTCAATCTGGATACATATTGAAAGTGGGAGCAATTAGCTAGAGTAGCTCCGTGCGAGCATTGTAGACATAGAAATTTGCAAAATACTTACGGCTCTGAATGTAACAGACCGCTGACTAAAATTATCTCACAAGCAAAACATGATCACACCTTAGTACTCTTTGGGTGTTAATCACATAGCGATGTGAACTAGATTATCGACTCTAGTAAACCCTTTGGGTGTTGGTCACATGTCGATGTGAACTATGGGTGTTAACCACATATAGATGTGAACTATTGATGTTAAATCACATGGCGATGTGAACTAGATTATTGACTCTAGTGCAAGTGGGAGACTCAAGGAAATATGCCCTAGAGGCAATAATAATGTTATTATTTATTTCCTTATATCATGATAAATGTTTATTATTCATGCTAGAATTGTATTAACCGGAAACATAATACATGTGTGAATACATAAACCTACAGAGTGTCACTAGTATGCCTCTACTTGACTAGCTCGTTAATCAAAGATGGTTATGTTTCCTAACCATGAACAAGGAGTTGTTATTTGATTAACGGGATCACATCATTGGTTGAATGATCTGATTGACATGACCCATTCCATTAGCATAGCACCTGATCGTATAGTTTGTTGCTAGTGCTTTTCTTCATGACTTATATATGTTCCTATGACTATGAGATTATGCAACTCCGTTTGCCCGAGGAACACTTTGGGTGCTACCAAACGCCACAACGAATCGGGTGATTATAAAGGTACATTACAGGTGTCTCCGAAGGTACATGTTGGGTTGGCATATTTCGAGATTAGGATTTGTCACTCCGATTGTCGGAGAGGTATCTCTGGGCCCTCTCGGTAATGCACATCACATAAGCCTTGCAAGCATTGCAACTAAATGTGTTAGTTGTGAGATGATGTATTACGGAACGAGAAAAGAGACTTGCCAAGAACGAGATTGAACTAGGTATTGGATACCGACGATCGAATCTCGGGCAAGTAACATACCGATGACAAAGGAACAACGATGTTGTTATGCGGTCGACCGATAAAGATCTTCGAGAATATGTAGGAACCAATATGGGCATCCAGGTCCCGCTATTGGTTATTGACCGAGAGGTGTCTCGGTCATGTCTACATAGTTCTCGAACCCGTAGGGTCCGCACGCTAACGCTTCGATGGCAGTTATTATGAGTTTATATGATATTGATGTACCGAAGGTTGTTCGAGTCCCGGATGAGATCACGGACATGACGAGGAGTCTCAAATGGTCGAGACATAAAGATTGATATATTGGAAGCCTATGTTTGACTCGGAATCACTCCCGTGAAATTGGGAATTTTACCGAGTACCGGGGTTACGGAACCTCCCGGGGTCAATGGGCCTTGATGGGCCTTAGTGGAAAGGAGGAAAGGGGCCCAAGTGCTGGTCGCACCTTCCCCTTCCCTAGTCCTATTAGGACTAGGAGAAGGGGTGGCGCCTCTCTCCCTTCCCACTTGGCCAATCCTAGTTGGACTAGGATTGGGGAGGAATCCTACTCCCGGTGGGAGTAGGACTCCCTGCGCAGCCCTTGGTGGCCGCCAGCCCCTCCCTTCCCTCCTTTATATACAGGGCAGAGGGCACCCCATGACACACAAGTTGATCATTGAGATCGTTCCTTAGCCGTGTGCGGTGCCCCTTCCACCAAACTACACCTCGAATATACCGCTGCGGAGCTTAGGCGAAGCCCTGCGCCGGTGGAACATCATCATCGTCACCACGCCGTCAGGTCGACGAAACTCTCCTCAACACTCGGCTGGATCGGAGTTCGAGGGACGCCATCGAGCTGAACGTATGCAGAACTCGGAGGTGCCGACGCTCGGTACTTGGATCGGTTGGATCGGGAAGAAGTACGACTACTTCCTCTACGCTGCGCCAACGCTTCGCTGCTGGTCTCACGAGGGTACGAGACAACACTCTCATCTCGTTGCTATGCATCACCATGGTCTTGCGTGATCGTAGGAAAAATTTTGAAATTACTACGTGCCCAACAGTAAGGCACAAAGGATTATCGAAACAACGACGAGTATTTCGGGGTATCTTGTAATAACAAGACCAACTAGGGATGAATGTAAGAATGACAACTGCATGTAGTTATCCATAAGGGTTGACGGTCGAAAGGGAATTGCAAACGTGACGAACACAAGTTCTCGTGTTAACAACGGAGAGTATCTTCAGGGTCTTCTGGTGCAGCTGACGATCATCGGTAATAAGGTGCTCTCCGGGTGAAAGTGATAACGGGATCCTAATGTTAGATTTAGCAAAATCATTTAACCCGAATAGGAGAGAGTTCAGAGTCCCAGAGTAAAGGTCGAGGAATAAAAGATCCTACTACCACCCAATGGTGACGTGGGTCTGTAAAACACACAGCCATGTTAGTAAAGTTTTGCAATGTCTAGACTCAACTTCGGCCAAGGAGTTTGGAAGGGGGATTCCTACAGGCAGTCGGCTCTGATACCAACTTGTGGCGCCCCCGATTTGATCGTACACTAATCAAGCACGCAAATGTGTACGATCAAGATCAGGGACTCACGGGAAGATATCACAACACAACTCTAAAACATAAATAAGTCATACAAGCATCATAATACAAGCCAGGGCCTCGAGGGCTCAAATACAAGTGCTCGATCATAGACGAGTCAGCGGAAGCAACAATATCTGAGTACAGACATAAGGTAAACAAGTTTGCCTTAAGAAGGCTAGCACAAAATGGGATACAGATCGAAAGAGGTGTAGGCCTCCTGCCTGGGATCCTCCTAACTACTCCTGGTCGTCGTCAGCGGGCTGCACGGAGTAGTAGGCAACTCCAGTGTAGTAGGAGTCATCATCGACGGTGGCGCCTCGCCTGGATTCCAAAGATCTGGTTGCGACAACCGTAAGAAAGGAAAGGGGAAAAAGGGAGAGAAAGCAACCGTGAGTACTCATCCAAAGTACTGCAAGCAAGGAGATACACTACATATGCATGGATATATGTGTAAAGGGCCATATCAAGGACCGAACTACGTAATGCGAGAATAAGAGGGGATAACTAATCACGTCAAGACTACGCTTCGGCGGCCTCCGCCTTGCAAACATGTAGAAGAGAGTAGATTGAAGTCCTCCAAGTAGCATCGCATAGCATAATCCTACCCGCAATCCTCCTCCTCCGCCTCGCTAGAGAGCGATCACCGGTTGTATCCGCACTTGGAAGGGTGTGTTTTATTAAGTATCCGGTTCTAGTTGTCATAAGGTCAAGGTACAACTCCAAGTCGCCCCATATCAAGATCACGGCTATTCGAATAGATTAACTTCCCTGCAGGGGTGCACCATATAACCAAACACGTTTGATCCCATTTGGCCGGACACACTTTTCTGGGTCATGTCCGGCTGCGGAAGATCAACACGTCGCAGCCCCACCTAGGCCAACAGAGAGGTCAGCACGCCGGTCTAAACCTAAGCGCACAGGGGTCTGGGCCCATCGCCTTTAGCACAACTGCATGTTGCGAACGCGGCCGGAAAGAACTAGCCCCCTTAATACAAGAGCAGGCTTACGTTCCAATCCGGCGCAAGGCCGCCGCCGCCGACGTCACGAAGGCTTTACCGATACCACGACGCCGAAAGTGCCCATATCTTTCCCACGTAGTTGGTTAGTGCGATAGACCAAATGGCCGACTCGGATCAAATACCAAGATCTCGTTAAGCATGTTAATGATGTAACCACGACACCGACCAGGCCAGCCCACCTCTCACCTGTAGTCTCAACTCGCCCCGACGCTCCGCCACAAAGATCCACACAAAGGGCCGTTGGGACAAAGGTCCTTTCAGCCCCCAATCCGTGAATCACTCGCGGGTGCTCCACAAGCCGACCCAACTTTAGTCACCACATGTATCATGTATAAAGTATATAATATATACCCCTGATCACCTTCCGAGTGATCACGGCCCGATAGTATAGCATGGCAGACGGACAAGAATGTAGGGCCACTGATGGAATACTAGCATCCTATATTAAGCATTTAGGATTGCACGTAAAGGTAACAACAATAGTAGCAAGGACAGGCTATGCATCAGGATAGGATAAACGAAAAGCAGTAACATGCTACACTACTCTAACGCAAGCAGTATAGAGAAGAGTAGGCGATATCTGCTGATCAACGGGGGGGCTTGCCTGGTTGCTCTGGCAAGAAGGAGGGGTCGTCAACAACGTAGTCGGACAGGTAGCAGCGGCATCGGTCTCGGTGTCTAGCGAGAGAAGAGGGGGAAAGAAACAATAAATATTAAGCAAACATATGCATAGCGATGCATGACAAGACAAGTATCGGTGCTAGGGGTGCCCTAACGCGGTATGAGGTGATACCGGTGAAGGGGGGAAACATCCGGGAAAGTATTCCCGGTGTTTCACGTTTTCAGATAGATGAACCGGAGGTGAAATGTTGCAGGTTCGCTATGCTAGGGATGAGTGGCGGACGAACGGGCTGCGTATCCGGATTTGTCTCGTCGTTCTGAGCAACTTTCATGTACAAAGTTTTCCCATCCGAGCTACGGTTTATTTTATATTAATTTTTAAAGTTTTAAATCATTTTCTGTAATTCATTTAATTTATTTAAATCAACATTATCCAGAATAGTATGTGATGACATCAGCATGACATAGGTGTGACATCAGCAGTCAATAGTGTGGTTGACTGGGTCAAAACTGACTTGTGGGTCCAGCGGGACCCACGTTAATTAATATTTTTATTTATTATTATTTTTAAACTCTTTTTTTAACGTTCAGGGGTTGGGCCCCGTTTGCCGTAGGCCCATAGGCCAAATGGGTGCGGGCGCTACCGTGTGAGCGTGGGCGCCCGCGGCGAATCGGCGGCTCGGCGAATCCAGCGCTGCTCGAGCGAGGCTGGCCGCCGAGGAGCGGATCAAGGGAGCGGCTTAGGGCTGCGGTAGCCAAGAAGAAGAACGGCAAGATCCGCCGCAGGTGGCCACGGCAAGGTGGGGCCCTATTTGGCGGCTGGTCGCGCCAAGGGGGCCGCAGCGGGAGCAAGGTGCGGTGGGGAAATCAGGCGTGGTGGGCGCGGCGAAGGGGCACAACGCTGCGGAGCAATGCTCTGGGCGTGGGGATGGCGAGCGTGGCCGCGGGCGACGTCGATCAGTGCGTGGGTGGGGAACAGAGGGGAGAGGAGGAGCGGGAGGTGCTCACGGCGGCCGTAGGGAATGGGCAGTGGGGCTCGGGGTGGTCGACGGGGACGACGGGGACGCAGGGGAGGAGGCGACGAGGGCGTCCGACGAGGAGAGCGAGGCGAGGGAGGCCGTATCCGCGACGGGGCCTCCGGGATCCGTACTTCTCCGGCGAAGAGGCGGCTTGGCGCGGCACGAACGCAGAGGACCATGCAGGTGCGGCCATGGCAGGAGCTTCTGCGGCCGGTGGCGCGAGGACGACGATAGGCGGCGGATCCCCGGGCGCGGGCGCGGCGGCGGTGGTGGGTCTTCGGCGCGGCAGGTGAACGGGATGGGGCGCAGGGGTGTGGTCACCTCGATCCCGATCTGGATCGGGGGAGTCGGGGGAGAGAGCGAGTGGTGGGGGGTGTGTGGTGGTAGTGGGTTAGGGTTTCGGTCGGGTGCAGGGGGGAATAGGCCATATAGGCCAGGGGTATTGGGGTGGGCCGGCTGGCTGCCAGGTGGGCCTAGAGGCCCAAGGAGAGGGGGGTTCTCTTTTGTTTTAGTTTAGTTTTCTGTTAGTTTGTTTTTCTATTTTATTTCATTCTTCTTTTCTGTTTTATTAAATTTCGGTGTTTATGAAATACCCAAGTTGTACCTAAAATATTATTAATACTTATGCCATTACCACAGTTAACTTGGCACCTAATATAAAATCATTTGTAATTGTTTATTATTTTATAATCACTTAACTAATTGTTTTTGCTACTATTTTATTCATTTTGAGTATTTACATATTTTATACAAGTGTGGTTTCTCCACCTTTATTATTTAGGATTTATCTATCCCAGCTTGAACATTTTAGTTTTAATGTTTTAAAACTTTTGATATTTGTCTTTATTTTAAATTTGAATTTGAATCGTTTTTGAACCATCGCGAGATTAACAACAGTAATCGAGGTGGCGTGGCATCATTAGCATGGAGTTAATGTAGCTTAATTCTCCAGGCGTCACACACACGCTTCCCCTCTCGTTGCTATGCATCTCCATGGATAGATCTTGCGTGTGCGTAGAATTTCTTTTTATTAACGTTTCCCAACACCATGATTGCGGGGTGGCCGAGAGTTGTGCTTCTCAGAGCAATGAAGTGGATTGGGTTGCGCGTGGCTCGGAATTTTCACGTCAAACATGGTGGGCATGTCCAAACTTTTGCGAACCCACCCCATATTTGGGCTAGGTTTGGGGTAGGCCGGGACACGAATTTTTGTTCGGACTCTGTCTAGGTTGTCCGTCTCAACATGAGGGGCTTGGTGGGAGCAACTAAGGAGCGCTCTTCGGGAGCCTCCCCAAGTGTCATTTGAGGTGGGCTGAATTTACGCGCACTCAGCTGCTGCCACATGTCGTGCTTTGGGTGCTTCCTTCGGATTTTTTTCGCACGCATTTTCGGCTTTGTAGATGGTTTTTTTTTAGTTTCTTTTGGCTTTTCAGTTTTTCATCAGTCTTTCTTAGCTTTTGGACAAAAAACTAAAAAAATCACGAAGAATGTGTTTTTTTTTCTTTCACGAGAGGCACGGATTTGCTTCCACGAGAGGCATGGTCGTGCCTCTTGGAAATGAAAAAAATGTGTTTTTTTCGTGAGAGGTACGGGTTTGCTTCCGCGAGAGGATTTGCTTTCGCGAGAGGCACGGCTGTGCCTCTCGGAAACGAAAAAAATTTATTTTTTTCGTGAGAGGCACGGCCATGCCTCTCGAAGACGGAAAAAATGTATTTTTTTCCCTTCTGCAAGAGGCACGGGTTTACTTCTCGTGGAGGCACAGATTTGTTTCCGCAAGAGGCACTGTCGTTTCTCTTTCAAAAAGGAAAAAATATATTCTTTGTAAAAAAATCATCAAAACCTATCAACATGGGATCTAGTTTGAAAGATCTCGATGCGAGGAATCTAATGATGAAAACGGTTCAAAATTTGGATGCACTGTTTAAAAGATTAAATGTTTTGAATAAACGAATCTACGAAAGAAAAAGAAAAACTCTCAGGTTGCGACAGTGCGTCACTTGTCGCAACCTGGGATGTAAGAGTGACCTTTGCAAGGAGTGCTCCATAAGGCATCTCTAGCAAATCCCGCAAGTCACCATCCCGGAAAAATCATTTATTCCTGTAAATGTTTTGGCAGGACGCCGGACGCGCTGCAAGAATAGACCCTGCATAGGATACAAATTTAAACAAACTACTTCGCGCTGAAAACATCACGCCGGAGTTCATCAAACCAACATATAGCATAGCATAGCATATGGGAGTTCACACGCAAAACATAGGGAGCTTTTAGTACAAACTATAATTAAACATAATCGAAATTTAAAAACGCATAGCTTAAGATCTACTCGTCACCGGAGTCCTCGTCGGAGCCGATGTTGTTGCCGTGGATGGGCGGGGGCTCGTTGCCGTGGAGAGTGTTGTAGATCAGCATAGAGCAGAGGGTTGCCTGCAGCTGGAACACCTCTAGGAGCAACGGCACGCGCGCGGCCGCAGCTACATCTCCGGTTACGGCGGCCTCCTTCGCGTTGAACCACGCGACCTCCGCCTCCTTATGGTGTCGCGATGCTGGAACGAAGATGTCGCTGAGGCAACGGAAGCTAGCCCAAGCCAGAGCGCCGGCGCTGCGGGACTTGGTGTTGCGTCTGCGTGCCGCCTCCCTCTGCATGTCCGACATGGGAGGGCGGAGGCCGGAGCCGCCTGCCTCGTCGTCGTTCATGCGCTTGCGGGCGACGAAGCCGCCGCGGGCACCGTCTCCACCGCGATCGCCCAAACTCTTGCCGTCGCCACGCCCCGCACCCGCGTCACCATCGCCGTGAAGATCCGCTCAAGCAAACCACTGCCGGAAGGGGGGGGGATTTGCGGCAGAGAAGGAAAGGGGAGGGATACCCTAAATCAGCCAGGCGCCAGCATATATCCAGGCTTTCTCGGGCCAGATTTTTGGGCTGTCTCGTAAATCAGCCGGAAAAGCGCAGTTCGACAGGCCTTTAAGGGATGTGATAGAGATGCTCTTAATTAGTGATTTTGTGTACTTGGCATGATATTGCAGTTCTGGCGTTTTTTCCTATTTGTTTTTCACTCAAATAACATAAGTTGGTAAGGTTACTAAGTTGAAACAGTATAACAATATAACATTCTCGAAACAGAAAATCCGCATTAAATAGTTCTCCACCTCGAGGATAACCTCCAGTCAAGAAATTTTCTAACTTTCTACCAACGAGCTACAAGATCTCACGTCATCAAGCAGCCAATTTATCCTTGCCGCGTGAGGCAACGTTCTTGGCGACCTCAGCAATCTCTTCCATTTGATTGTCCACCAATTCATTTAACTGCTCCTCCTGAGTGGCAAGATCTTCCGGCTGCTGATGGACTGTCTGATTATCTTCGTCCCCGCCTTCCTTTGTCCAGAACACAGCAAATGACGTGTCCTCATCGAAACTAGTGGGCACTTGGACGAGCCGCTTCCCGTTGGTTCCAGAGGCGCCGCCGAGTAGCTCACCTTTGGTGCGGTCGTAGATGCAGGCCCTAAAGTTGTCAATGCACTTGAGGTTTTCGGCGTCAAGGTGTAGATAGATCAGAATTTCCCAGCACCGCAGGAACTGCTTCTTGTTGATCTTCAGCTTCTGCCGCACGGTCTCGGCCAGGTCGGACGGCGGAACCATTATCGAACTGCGAGTTCGTTTGGACAGGTTGGTCTGCTCTAGAGACAAGACCATAGCACCAAGTGCAGGCTTGATTGGCTCAAAGGTGAGGAGACGGAGACAGTCGATGGACGAACGTACATACTGCAGGTAATCAGAAGGGTCTTCGATAGTTACGTCATACATGTTCTCGGATTCTGCAATAGAATTGATTGCCTCAAGAAGACGACGGCCGTGCCCTTCACCCTGATAAGGTGGTAAGACCAGTATCTGATTAAAGTAAAAGAAACATATCAGCCAACATCCAAAGTAGAGTCCAAAACCAACTTTATTTTCCAAAAATCAGGTTATGCAATTATGTTCAAGTCGGTTCAAACATTGGAAATAACAAAATGTATATGAGCTTGCTTTAAACAACAATGCAGACACATGAAGAAATAGACGGTAAAAGCTGTAATACCAACCTGACTGATACGCAAGCGAGTGCTCTCAGGGTAATGATAAAAATGGTGGACAGCTGCAAAGCCTAGCAACTGAAATTTTGAAGCAGATGACTCAAGCTCTGCCTTCTTCACTATAAGGAGCATTTCCCATCCATGTTCCGTGATATCTATAGGTGTGGAACCTAGAGTGCGATGATGTTAGAAAAGGGTTCCAAATATAACCGACCACTATACTCTAAAACTTTCAGTTACCTTCAACCAGAAGCAGAACAAGTGATACCAAACGTGAATAAAGGTATGCAGCAGCACCTTGGAGTTCAACTCGAACAATCTGACAATAGAAAAGCAGATCAATTTCAGTACATGTGCAACCCCAAAGAATGGCAATGGCTTGAATGCAAACTGTCATGAAAGTACACAAACTAAACCACATAACCATTCATTCTCACAATTACATTAACCTTTACTTTTTAGAAGCATCGATGCAAAAATTGCATCTTAGTATTGAGTAATAGCACTCGATAGGAAAACATGTATTTTAAGGACTTCAGTTTGTGTGCTGAATTCATAACTAAGTTAACAAAAAGCATCAATCACGCAACAGGACAACAAAAATACCTACCTCAACTGACAGATCATCTTCACCTGATGCATCACGTTTAATGGAATTACCATTCGTCACGACATCACTGCAGAAGTTTGAAATGAGTTCTGCCTGCTTCCAGAAGCAGTAAAGAAATGATGTATGGCCAAGCTCTACAAATGAAGGTACCTGATACACTGGCATTCCTTTGAGAATGCCTCCAGAAATTCATCTTTTTCTACTAGGTTTTCCCCAAAAATGTTCTGTCAAAAAGAATAAATGAGTCTTAGATCATGCACATGGAAGTTTCTTTAATTATAACAGATATTCTAAACAGGCAGATCTTACCTGAAGGACGGGCTTTAGATCTGTGATCCCTTTCCCTCCCTGAAAGAAATTTAGTTGATTGTATGATATTTGATAGCTTGAGAAAATCAGGAAATGCTTAGTTGCCATTACTAACAAATACTCCCTCCGTCCCAAAATTCTTGTCTTACATTCGTCTAGATATGGATGTATGTAATACTAAAACATGACTTGATACATCCGTATTTAGAAAAATTTAAGACAAGAATTTTGGGACGGAGGGAGTACAAAATAAGTGAAGTTTCAAATGAAGGATTAAGTCACTGAGTCATTCGTACAGACAGAAAACATTACTGAAATTGAAGTCGTAGTGGTGTTGATTCCATTCTGGTGAAATCATGTAAAAGCATGGCAAATACTACCCTCTGTGACTTAATATAAGACGTTTTTTGACACTGTCATAGTGTCTAAAAACGTCTTATATTAAGTTATAGAGGGAGTACATGCTATTAAATAGCAGCATCAAAATAGCTACATCATATTCCATTACGGTTGCAAGTGGAACAGGAGGTGCCAGCTATAAAGCATATTAAACGCAGCATGCTATTACAGTAATTCAGCAAGTATTTTTAGCAGATAAAAACGAAATGCTTCAGGTTTAGGTCAACAACAACAACAAAGCCTTTAGTCCCAAACAAGTTGGGGTAGGCTAGAGGTGAAACCCATCAGATCTCACAGCCAACTCATTAAAAAGGGAATGCAACACGAGGACTTCCCAGGAGGTCACCCATCCTAGTACTACTCTCGCCCAAGCATACATATACTCAGTCATAACAAATATATACTGGTAGCCACTAACCATACATACTCGGATACTCTTAGAATGAAATAAAATTACATGAGGTTAAAATTAAGAAACACATTGCAATAAATGGTAATGACTGGGGTAACAAGTATACAAATTATCTGAGGTTCTGTAGGCAAAGTTACAATCCATGACAGATGGAATTTCTTATAGAAGTCTCAAAATATCACAATAGAATAACCAATACTTGCAAAATAGTACTCACATCAGATGTTTCCTGGAATGAAATCTCGGCATATGCATGAAATGATATAGCACTTATCCACACATTGATCTGCACCAAGTGATATATCAGACATAAACAAATAGCATCCCATATTGCAAATTACAAGCATGTGAAACTTAAACATTGAAATAAAAATATCATGGGTTGAAGAGCCTTTTTTTTATCGTTAAGACTATCTACAGATAAGAAATCATAACTTTGCTTTCTACCTTGAGATTTGTGTAGCCATATATCTTGCCATCTTCACCAAAGAAATGGTTTAGGTCAAATGGCTCAATGGGAGTGCTGTCTGCTGAGCCCACCTCATCAGGGTTTCTTGCTGTAGTAAATGCCAATAATAAAATACATTAAGGATCTGAAGAAGCCAAAATAACAAGATTATATATTCATTGAGTCTAGTTTGAAACCCTGCAGGCATAATTCTTTGCTTTATTGCAGTTAATTAAATTTGACAACTAGATATGAAAGGCTCGTAAATTAGAATGATGTTACATGAAAGGGTGAAAAATGCCATTCTTCTTGCACTATATAATGTTTTTCACATGAACTTTTGGTACACCAAAGATGCTTGTATTTTTCTCCTCAATGATGATAGACTAAGTTACTGCTACAAAATTCCCTCTTTAATTCCAAGCTATGTAAGATAGTTTGAAATTGCACAGCAGGAACCAGAAAGTAGAGACTAATGCTTGCTGCCGAGATACTGCACACCAGATGGGACTAAGGAAAGCAATTTCATTCATACCAAGAAACACTTGCATGCATTCATTCGCTTCAGTTCCAGCATCTGTTGAACATGTAAAAAGAGATAACATTAAATTTGGTCATGACCTATACAAAACAAATTACCTAGAAGCACTGAAATCAGTGGCCGATCTAGAAAGGCATCGTAGGGGGTGCCAACCTAACACACCTGTATTTGAGCACTGCTAATAGACACATGTTAGCCTAATTAGTAAGACTAAAATAAAATTTTGTACTTTGGAGGGGATGCCATGCCACCCATGGCACCCCCACTGGATCCGCCACTGGCTGAAATGCACATCGGAGAATGAACACGGCTGCATCACGAGTAACAAATGTAAACGATGGCTCTACAAGCCCAATACAATAAAAATGGAGTGACTGCTCTCCCTGTTTCTACAGACCAATACAAACATAAACAATTAAACAGTTTATTGTACCACTCGTCACCATAATTAACAGGTCAAACAGCTAGCAATTTCGTATGCAAACTAACGAGGATATAAAGTTCTCACGCAATGTGCAGTGCCCATCCTAATCCTTTGGCATGCTGAAAGTAACCATGCAAAAATAACCAGTTCAACAACTCCATAAGTACGAAATAAAACGCTTGAGGAATGCGCAACCTCCCATCAGTATTCACCATACAGAGCTTGAGGAATGTGCAGCCTCCCATCGGTATTAACCACACAGAACTGTCCAGTGTCGAAACTAAATATGTTGGCCAGTTCACTTCCCCTGTTGACTAGCACAGAACAAAACGAAGAGAGAAAAACAAACAAAGCACATTGGTATTGCCCGGAGAAGAAAGGTCACTCCGTCTGAATCCAACGGAAAACGAATCCAGCGGCACAAACACCTCGACTGAGGGCACCTCAGTCTCTCTCAGCTGAGTGGCCCCGTGTGCGTGTCTACGAGCCTACGCGGAACCGCGCCCGAATCTAACAATACGCTCGCAGGAACACCAGGCCGTAGCCCGAGCACGAACCCCGCGGCCTCGAAAACCAAATCTACGAATCGAGAGAGGATGTGGGGGGAACCGGGGTTGCGTACCGATGCCGGCGAAGCCGACGCGGCGGCGCTTGCTTGTGTCGGCGGCGGCAGCGTCGCTCCCCTTCTGCTTGAGAGCCATGGGTGGCCGTCGATCCGGTGGCGGTGGCGGAGGCGGGGGTTCGAGGGGGGCTCTAGGGTTTGGGGGTTTGGGGAGGAGAAGACGCGGGAGATGGCGGAAGGGGGGAGGCGGGAAATGGGGAATTGCTGCGGAGTGCCCACGTCTAGCGACAACAAGTGAGACAGCCAGGGGTAGATTAGGAATTCAATATCTCTTCTTTTTTCTTTAACAATATTTTGAAGTGGTCTTGCTCCCACGCCACATCTCGCCGTTCGCCCAGTGGCGAAGCTATGTGCGCTCCAGCCTAAGTAAAAAGTGTGAAGGAATTTTTTTAAAGGGTTTAGATGAGTATAAATTTAGTATTTGGCTACATCATGTCTGCCAGTTTTACCATTTGCCCCCACTAGATTTTCTTCCTAGCTCCGCCGGTGCGTTCGCCCCTTCCCTCTCCCCAGCTTTTTCACTTTGATAAAGAAAAAACTTCTAACTAGGGGACGTGGTGTTTTGGCTCTCGGATGCATCTCCATCGGAGGGTGAACAATAAATTCAGTTAAAATAGTAAACAAATTCAAAAAAACTGAATTCTTTTGTGAAGCTAGATGCTCATGTGTGTGAAGTCTGTGTCAAATTTCATGGAGTTTGAACATTTCACTGCTCCCAATTCAAGACAAGATTAGTTTGCTCACATCTCTATAAAAATCGATCAAGATTGCTTAAGCAAACATAAAAAAAAGCTTCGTAAACGAAAAAATCATTCATGAAAACCTCAACAATCTTTTCACAAAAACCAGATAATATAATAGTCATACTTTTTTGAAAGGTAGCAAGTGCATTGCATAAATCAAAAGGCATACGTCTATAAGCATAAGTTTCAAAAAGGACAAGTAAAGATGGTTTTCTCTTGATAAGGTTGTGAAACAGGTATTTGCGAAAAACCAGAATAACCATCAGGAAAACAGAAGTGTATGTGCTTAGATAATCTTTCTAGCATTTGATCAGTAAAAGGCAAAGGGTAATGATCTTTTCTAGTTGTTTTATTTAATTTTTCGAAATCAATTACCATCATATAGCCAGTAACAATTCTTTGTGGAATAAGTTTATTTTTATTATTAGGAACAACAGTAATACCTCCCTTTTTAGGGACACAATGAACGGGATTTACACATCTACTATCAGCTATGTGATAGATTATACCTGCTTCTAGAAGTTTTCGTATTTTAGTTCTTACCACTTCTTTCATCTAAGAATTCAAGCGTCGTTGATGATCAACAACGTGTTTAGCATCAAGTTTCATATTAATCTTGTGTTGACAGAGAGTGAGACTAATGCCCTTAAGATCATCGAGAGTATATCCAATGGCAGCACGGTGCTTCTTCAAAATTTCAAATAATCTTTCTTTTTCATGTTCTGAAAGGTTAGCTGTAGCGACCCGACCTCAGACGGTCAAGTCTCTGTGCTTAAGTGCCATCCCTGGATCGGTATGCTAACACACACAGTACTCGAGGATTTATAACAGAGGTAAATCACATGTATAAAGTAACGTAAATACTATTACCTCAATCCATATAGCGGAAGTAACAACAAGGTTGTGGATTCCCATCAACACCAACGGCAAAGTTGAGTGTAGAAATCATAACCCTAACGTATCACTTACTCGTCGTAAGATTCCTGCAACATGAGACGTTGCAGCCATGTAGGTCAGTATATTGAATGTACTGGCAATTTCACATTGTAGAGCAATGCTGAATAATGGTTATCACTACATGCATATTTGGCTGGTGGAGGCTCTATGGTTATCATTTTGCGTAAAGTCAGTTTTTCCCTACTGCAATGGAATATATTTTATTTAACTACAAAGTTTGTTGAAAACATTGAGAAGGTTCCTTCAACTCAATCCCAAATTAACATCAATAACCCAACAAATTATTTAAGTAACGTGATGAGATCAACATGATAATTCAAGAACCAGATACTCAAGATGTCCATAACCGGGAACACGGCTAATCATGATTAGTTTGTATACTCTGCACAGGTTTGTGCACTTTTCCCCACAAGACTCGATCTCCTCCATTGGATTTCTCGCACTACATGGTGTTTGAGAAACGGATGACCGAGACACAGTCTTTCAGAAGCATTAACTCTTTACTCTGGGTAGACAGTACCACCTACATCCCCTACATCTGCTAGTCTACCACTGAAAGAGGTCACACAACATACTCAACTATGCCAGAGCCCATAATGGCTTGTGGCTGCACACGGAAGTTTCTAGCATGAATAATCTTATGATCCCTTTGAGCCTGGGTGGCATTCCATAGGGTGATCACACAGGTACTCTGGGATTCCCTTGGGCAAGCACTGGGTTCTCCAAGTGCCCGGGCAAACCACTGGGTGCTCCAGGGTGCCCCAACCAATCCACCCAGATGTTTATTAAAGTAGCCACCTTAAGTTAAACCTTAGTTAACCATAACTCTCACATCTTTCATGAATACTCTCAAACCAATCCACGTCTACGAGCATAGCATAGCATAGCAGTATAAGCATAACGTAGTAACACCCTGGGTTTGAATGCAAGACAATAGGTTCTACCTTATCAACTACTTCCCAATACCCACATGTTAAACAAGTCCTACTCATGCAATGTTTGAGGATTGAAACTAATGCATAAAAACTGGGTAATGAAGAGTATGATCAAAGTGTGAACTTGCCTTGTACTGTGATGAAGATGATACGCACTCATAACTCCTGATGGTTCTATTCGTCACACTCCGTTCAATCTATCATAAGCAAGCAATTGCATACATAAGCAATCAGGCAAAAGAATCGAAGAAAAGACCTCAGAAACTTCAAAAACGAGTAATTAATTCTTGGAACAGAAAACAATTTCTAACAGTACCAAAATTGGGTGAATTTGGTCTTATTAGAAAGTTTAGGTCAAGGGCTTTAATTAGGAAAAAGAATCAATTAAAACGGAGTTATAAAACTTGAGTTATGAACAGAAGAAGTTTAAACACAAATCTGGTTGAATTCAATTTTTAAAACTTTCAAAAATATGTTCAGTTGTTTTACTGGATAGAGCGGATCATAACGAAGAAGTGGGCTTTGGTTTCGTTGAATTTGGATAAACGAGCAAGAAGTAACGAAGGTTTGAAAATCACGGACTAATCTATAAATAAAATATTCACGGATGGGTCCCTGGCCGAAAATAAAAAGAAAAAAAAGAAAATCTATCAAGCAAACGCTCGCTACCGAAACTAATCTAAAGAATCAGTTCGCTACAGAACCTAAACGAACGAATCGTTCGCTATATAACTAGTAAACCGAGTTTTAAAGAAAAACAAAAAAACCGATCTAGGGTTCGGCGGTTCTACCAGTTCGGCCGGTTCGGTGAGAAAAACCGCGGCGAAGCAGCGAGCTCCGGTGAAGGGCGAGCGAGGGGCGAGGCGGGCGGCGGAGCAGCGGCTCTGCGGTGGGGCGGCTTAGGCAATGGCGCCAAGGCGACGGGCGGGCTGGCGGCGGCGAGGCGAATCTTGGGGGTGGGAGGAGAGGAGGTCGAGCCTCGCCTTTTATAGGCGGGAGACGGGGAGGAGGGAAGGGCGGCGGCGGGCGGAGTCCAGCGTCGGGACGGCGGCGGTGTCCGGCACAAGACGCGAGGTAGGCGGCGGCGTCTGGGCCGGCTGGCCTCCGCCGATCCCGTCCATGAGGAGTTTTTTAACAAATGACAAAAAGAATAATCAAAAATAAATAAAAATATTATATATGCATGTTATATATCAATATTTACAGAAAAAGATTTTCTACAACATGAACATTTTTCTAACATCAAATAAAGTCCACATAAATTCAAATAAATCAAACAATGCTACTCGCTCGTTTAAAAACCAAATAAAATATTTTAAAATGCCAAAATGATTTAAAAACCATTTTTCTCCAATTTTCTCTGTGAGGGAATCATTTTACCCTATTTTCCATATATTTTATTTTTGGAGAAAAATAATTTGAAAAAAACAAATAACTCCAAATTGAAAAATAATTTCAAAGGGACTTTAAATTTGATTCTATTAAACTTCCAACTCATATTTCATATGTTTTGAAGAAGTCATTTTATCTTCTCTCATGAAAATCATTGAGTTGCTTAAAGTTTCTAAATTTGAAATATTTCCAAATGGAATTCAAATATTTTTCAAAACCCCTTTTTCATTTAATTAAATGGAAGAAGTCATATCATCTTCTCTCTAGGGTTTTATATTCGAAAAGAGTTTGAATCCATGGAGATCATAAATGCAAAATGAAGTTTGGGAAAGTCCTTTTATTCCCTCTCATTTAACTTTCAAAAGTTTCAAATTTCACTCACTTTCAGTCAATCAATCAACCAAACAATCAAAACTATTTATTTATTATAAAATTCCAAAATTTAGAATTTTGGGATGTTACAATGGCACTAATAATAACATGATATATTTTTTTCTCATCCAGATAAGCATATTTCAAAGTATCAGGCAGTTGTTTTAATTCAAACACAGGATCATCTTTAGGTGGAGGAGGACCTCCTAGAGTTTCAATAGAAAAATTGTGTTTAAGCAGAGGTTGTTGTTCAAATAATATTTTATCTATTTCATTTCTTTCTCATAAATGCATATCATTTTCATGGTCGAGCAAATATTGTTCTAGAGGATCAGTAGGAGGCATAGCAATAAAAGCAAGACCAATTATTTCACCCTTACTAGGTAATTCTTTATCACGTGGTTGTCTATTAAACTTAGAGAAATTAAATTCATGAGACTCATCACCAAAACTAACACTAATAGTTTGTTTATGACAATCTATAGTAGGATTGACAGTGTTCAAGAAAGGTCTACCAAAAATAATGGGACAAAAGTCATCTTGTGGGGAACCAAGAACTAGAAAATCAGTAGAATATTTTATTTTCCCACATAAGACTTCAACATCTCTAACAATCCCAAGTGGTGTCATGGTGTCTCTATTAGCAAGTTTAATAGTAACATCCATATCTTCTATTTCAGCGGGTGTTATGTCATTCATAATTTCTTGGTATAAGGTAAAAGGAATATCACTCACGCTAGCACCTAAATCACATAAACCATGATAACAATGTCTCCTATTTTAACTGAGACAACAGCAATGCCAACAACAGGTCTATGTTTATCTTTTCCATCGGGTTTGGCAATTCTAGCAGCTTCATCATAGAAATAAATAATATGCCCATCAATATTTTCTATCAAGAGATCTTTAACCATGGCAACACTACGTTCTACTTTGGTTTGTTCCGAAGGTTTAGGTGCTTTGATATTACTTTTGCGAACCACAGTTGAAACCTTAGTATGTTCCTTTATCCTAACAGGGAAAGGTGGTTTTTCAATATAAGCGGTAGGCACAACTGGATCAACATTGTAAATAATAGTTTCATCTTTAACTATTACTGGTTCTTTAATTTCTTCTTTAATATGGAGATGATATTTAAACACACTTCTCCTTAGGGAGATCAACATGAGTAGAAAATTATTCACAAAAAGAAGCTACTATCTCAGAGTCAAGTCCATATTTATTACTAAACTTGTGAAAAACATTGGTATTCATAAAAGATTTAACACAATCAAACTCAAGCTTAATACCTCACTCTATACCTTCATCGAGTTACCAATCTTCAGAGTTGCGTTTAATTCTTTCTAAAAGATCCCACCTGAATTCAATAGTCTTCTTCATAAAAGAACTAGTACAAGAAGTATCGAGTATGGATTGTTCATCATGAGAAAGCCGAGCATAAAAATTTGGAATAATAATTTCTCTTGATAGCTCATGATTAGGGCATGAATATAACATTGACTTAAGCCTCCCCCAAGCTAGAGAGATACTTTCTCTTTCACGAGGCCAAAAATTATATACTCCCTCCATTTTTTGTATACAAGGCCACTATCAAAATTACAATTTGCAGCTATACAAGGCCACTAACACCAATCGAGATAAAATTTATGAGGTTTGCCTCATACTAGCAATCGAGGACATTAATACCCCATGCATGCATGTGGGGGTGATAAGATTGGCTTTAGTGCACCGCATTAATCAACCAACGAGGAGGGAGAGAGTTGTCTTGTTATGTGTTGGAGAGTAAAATACACATTAATTAACACGTCAAGCGAGGAGAAAATACTAGTTTCCAACATTGGCTCAAGTGGCCATTAGTTTCTACCTTGGTACATGTAATATGAGTTTGTGGCCTTGTATACAAAAATGGAGGGAGTATGTAATTCCGATCACGATGAACTAGATGCATAGGATAAATTTTTCGGTGAAATTCCAATTTCAATCGATTCCAATTCCAAGATACAATATCATCGCACAACCTATACTATGTCAATGCCTTTCCCTTCTAAGATAAAGCGAAAACCTTCTTCTTAGTTTCATCTCCGGATAAACCTACAAGCTTAAATAATCCAAAATTTTCATCCACATATATCAAGTGCATATCAGGATGTTCAGTTCCTGAAAGTGCTTGTTATCGACTAGAGGGGGGGTGAATAGGCGATTTTTATGAAAGTCTTCAAATCATGAGGTATTTGAAGACAACCGATAGAAATGAACCTATTGATATGCAGCGAAAGGTAGACTACACTAAACAAGCCATAGTCAAGTAAGCAATGAAGTGAAAGCACGAAGACTATCAGCAGCTAGGTAGTACGGATCAGGATGGAAGACAGTATGTAGACAATCAACAAAACAGTCTTCACACAGTGAAGACAATCAGATCATACAAGCAGGCAATGACTTCACGAAGACAAACTGTAATGTAAAGGGAAGTGGAGGATAGAACCAGTTGCTTGGTGAAGACAAGGATTTGGTAGACCAGTTCCAGTTGATGTGACAACTGTACGTCTGGTTAGGGAGGTTGAGATTTAACTCAAAAGACCGCGTCTTCACCTTATTCCCCTTGAGCTAAGTACACCCAGTTCTCGCCCAATCACTCTAGTAAGTCTTCAAGGTAGACTTCCAAACCTTCACAAACTTTGTTCACTGGGAATCCACAATGGCTCTTGGATGCTCAGAACGCGACGCCTCACCGGCTGGAGGATTCACAGTCCTCAAGTGTAACAAGTCTTTAGGTCACGCGGACAGAAAGACTTCAGTGATGCCTAACACTCTTTGGCTCTGGGTGTTTTGGGCTTTGTCCTCGCAAGGATCTCTCTCTCAAATGCTTCGGAGGTGGGTGCTCTCAAACGACAAAAGTCATGCACTAACTCTAAGCAGCTGCCAATTTATGGTGTAGGGGTGGGCTATTTATAGCCAGGAGTCAACCTGACCTGATCTGTCCGAAATGACCCTGGGTCACTAAGGAACCAACACGTGTCCAACGATCGGATTTCAAACACACACGACAGCTTGACTTGGGCTCCAAGTAAAGCTGACTCATCCAGCTCTGGATAAGATTTTCTCTCATTATCTTCGCTCGAAGACATAGGATTTGGTTGAGCATCACTTCAGTCACTCTGACTTTATTCACTGGGACCCCACTTAACAGTATGGTGGTTCCTATGACTCAACAAGAATAAAAGGAAACTACAAAATAACTATGTCTTCGTACTCCATAGTCTTGATATGAATGTCTTCTCATGTCATAATCTTCATCGTGAATGTCTTCATGAACCACCATTGTCTTCAATGTATTCACACATTTTTAGGGGTCATCTCTGGTAGGTAAACCGGATCAATAAGGGACTACTACCTGTGTTATCCTGCAATTCTCACAAACACATTAGTCCCTCAACCAAGTTTGTCGTCAATACTCCAGAACCAACTAGGGGTGGCACTAGATGCACTTACAATCTCCCCCTTTTTTGGTGATTGATGACAAACCGGTGGAAGTTCTCAACGGGGATAAAAATATGTGAGAGTTAAGGATAAAAGCATTGTCTTCATAAGTTGCAAAAGGCTCCCATGAAGATGTGCATATAAGTAGTTTGATTTTGAATGCAAATGCACATGGCAGGTTTTACTTTGTGGAGATCCTCTTCAAATTATGAAGACAATTCATCATGCATATAAAGAGGTAACGAAGGTAATGACATGCATAATGAAAAATGGACATCTGCGAAATGGCTTCATGCGGGATTTATCATCGCATCACAAGGTAGCAGACAACCATCGAGTTTAAGTGTTACAACTCAAAAACCAAATTGTTTCAAAAGATGAGAGTTGTAAAGACTTAGCAAAAATTAATGCAACCACCCATAAGGACCCGCTTGAAGACTATCAACTCATATGCTTCTCCCCCTTTTGTCAGTAATGACCAAAAAGGTTTGAAGACATAGAGTATCTACTCGTTCCCAGCTGGAGTAGATGATGGAGCAGGGTCGTCGTTGGAGTTTGGTGGTGCAGACGGGCCTGACGCATAATCCAGATGCAGTGCAGCCATGGTTGGTGAAGTGGTGTCGTCTTCTTCATCAACGACTCTCGCAACAACAGTTGCAGCCGAAGACGAATGTTCAGAATCTTCAATAGACGGAGTGCGACGCCAGCTTGCATTTGGTGGAGGCCTGGAGTCAAACTTGAAGTTCTCTGTGAAGCCATCTTCGTGAAGATCGTCTTCAGGACAGAGCATTGTGAGGCTCTTCCAGGACCGCCAATAGGCTTCATGGGCAACAAATGAGTTCTTGGTGGCCAAGTTACGGATGCGATTGACATCCACCAAGAGACTCTGCATCTTACGCTTCAGCCAGTCATGATCCCTGTTCAAGAATTCATCCGATTAACCAGTTAACTTGCCGATTAATCCCTACTCATAGGGTCACCGAGTAGCTGATAAACTGATAAATCGTCCAATTAATTGATTAAATGGCCGATTAACTTACTGATTAGCCTATTAATCCTCTACTCGCCAGCCAACCGAGCAGTTACCAGTTAACGATTTCCTCAACAATGGTCATGATGCTTATCATGCTTCTGATGCAATGCCACAAGAAGCTCTCGGTCATTGAGTACACGAAAACGCTTCCGAGGCCTTTGGGCAATTGTACTTGCAGTGGCTTCAGTGTTAGCAGGGTGTGGCACTCTCATGTTTCCAGCCAGAGGATAGCGGGGTTGCAACATTGGGGACAAGAATTCCTTCAATTGGCCGCGAGAAGCTTTGATATTCAGCATTCTGAAGATGTATGGGCTTCTTGGCAGGCTCGGGGTAGATGTCTTCAATTGACAGATCAACTTCAGGCAGGAAACAATGTGGTTGCGCGCTAAAGGTTGATAGTCAACGGTGGAATGAAGCTTAATCAGGCGCATCACTGATGACCCGCAAGTATACGGGATAGTTGTAGCCTCTTTCGATAAGTAAGAGTGTCGAACCCAACGAGGAGCTAAAGGCAGAACAAATACTCTCTCAAGTCCTATCGGCCACTGATACGACTCTACGCACGCTTGACGTTCGCTTTACCTAGAACAAGTATGAAACTAGAAGTACTTTGTAGGTGTGATAGGATAGCTTTGCAAGATAATAAAGAGAACGTAAATAAAAGCTAGGGGCTGTTTGGATAAAGATGCAATAAAGTAAATATAGCGAGTGTGGAAAAGTGGTGGTAGGAGTTGTGAAATTGTCCCTAAGCAACTGACTACATTACTAGACCGGTAATCACTATTGCAATTCTATTTGAGGGAGAGGCATAAGCTAACATATCATCCCTTACTTGGAATTCTATGCACTTATGATTGGAACTCTAGCAAGCATCCGCAACTACTAAAGATTCATTAAGGCAAAACCCAACCATAGCATTAAAGCATCAAGTCCCCTTTTATCCCATACGCAAACAACCTACTTACTCGAGTTTATGTTTCAGTCACTCACGCAACCCACCATAAGCAAATCATAAACATATTGCAAAACCCTACATCGGGAATCCCTCACGCTTGCGCGACACGGAGGGCACAATAGGACAGCACCAATAATAAAACATGCAACTCAAATCAATCATAGCAATTCATCAATCACCGATAGGACAACGAAAATCTACTCAGACATCATATGATGGCAACACATAATTGGAAAATAATATGAAGCATAAAGCACCATGTTCAAGTAGAGGGTACAGCGGGATGCGGGAGAGTGGACCGCTGTAGATAGAAGGGGGAAGGTGATGGAGATGTTGGTGAAGATGGTGGAGGTGTTGGTGAAGATCGCGGTGATGATGATGGCCCCCGGCGGCGTTCCGGCGCCACCGGAAGCAAGGGGGAGAGAGCCCCCCATTCTTCTTCTTCTTCCTTGACCTTCTCCCTAGATGGGAGAAGGGTTTCCCCTCTGGTCCTTGGCTCCCATGGCTTGGGAGGGGCGAGAGCCCCTCCGAGATTGGATCTATCTCTCTGTTTCTGCGTTCCTAATTCTGCCCTGGCACCGTTTCCTTTATATTTGGAGATCCGTAACTCCGATTGGATTGAAATCTTTGCCCAGATTTTTCTCGTAAAATTAGCTTTCTTGCGGCAAAAGAAGAGCGTCAACCGCCTTACGGGTGGCCCACGAGAGCCCAGGCCGTGCCCAGGGGGAGGGCGCGCCCCCTGTCTCGTGGCCACCCCAGACACCGTTTCGCGTTGATTCTTCCTCCAGAAAACCATAAATATTCCAAAATAAATCTCCGTCCGTTTTTATCCCGTTTGGACTCCGTTTGATATTGGGTTTCTGCGAAACAAAAACATGCAATAGACAGGAACTGGCACTGGGCACTGGATCAATATGTTAGTCCCAAAAATAGTATAAAAAGTTGCCAAAAGTATATAGAAGTTGAATAATATTGGCATGGAACAATCAAAAATTATAGATACGACGGAGATGTATCAATCACCCATGGAGCATAGAACTTCAGACCAAATAGATCAATCCCAGAAGTAGCAAGTTGTCTGATGAAGAAATCCTGAGTGTTGAATCTGATGCCATTGATGATATAGAATACCAAAGTCTTCATGGCTCCTTGAAGTTTACCTTCAGAAGAATGTCCCTTGATCGGCCATAGAGTACGCCTCAGAATATGGTATGCTGTGCGTGGCAAGTACTCGAGGTCCTTCACAAAGTACTCCTTTGGATATTCAGCGTCTTGAGGGAATGGCTTCATCATGCTAAGAATCTGGCTCATGTTTGGCTCAGGCCTCTGAAAGATACTCTGCAGCTCATCCCTATGAAGCTGACAACCAGGTTCATATAACTCACCTGGAGTGGGCAGGTAAGTGATCTCGATGATGTCTTGAGCTTTGGCTTCATGATGTACATAACCTGTCATCCACTCAAGGACCCAAGTCTTCGGATCCCTGTTGTAGCCGCGAATATGGAGGGTGGCATAGAACTGCAGAAGAAGCTCTTCATTCCAGTGTTTTTTATCAGTCACAAAAGGCAGAAGACCAACATCCCTAAAACAGTCAAGAGCTTCTTCTAGACATGGGAGCCCAGCTATAGCTTCACAATCCAGACACATGTGTGGAAAGATCCTCTCTTGGTTGTACAGGATGCATGAGTAGTAGCTTCGTTGCTGATGGCTCCAGAATCTGTCTGAGGAAATCTTAGGCTTCGTGTAAGGGTTCTTGGTGTTGTCAAAGAAAGTGTTGTGCTCTCTAAAGCTGTGCACACTGAAAGAACCCTGTGTAGTTACAGCACTTGGAAGCCTTGACAGCCTTGGCTTGGGCTTCGGAACTTGAGGCCTCTACTCCACATGATAGTCATACTGTGGTCTGGGAGCAGTGGGAGGAACCATAACAGGCCATCTAACTATGACAAGCTCACCTGTGCGATTGAACGCACGTTCCATGGTATGTGGCCTTGGAGGAGGAACGACGCTATCAGAGATGATTGGAGTCACGGTGGCTTCATCATTTACAGTAGCTTCAGGCTCCACGTTGTCTTCAGCCATGATAGAGTCATTGGCTTAAGTGGCGTTGTTTGTGGTAGCCTCAGGGTTTTCAACCCCATCTGTTCATGGACCGGAGGGTCGGGTACAATCACATTCTCCTCGAGAATGACTTGATCACTTGCTGGGGGTGTGTCTTCTCTTTCTTCTCTTTCTTCTTTGTCTGCATCGTCTGATGCAGCCGGAATGTCTTCAGCAGTCTTGGCTTCAGACTCTGAGGCATTTGCACAGGGAGTGGCTTCAGAGAACACTTGACGTGCTGTTGAGCTAGTGTGTTGCGCTTATCCTTCTAGAATGGTGGATATGGAGACATGTGGCCGAGGCCCTTGAGAAGCCTGCGGAACGCTAGCAATGCCTTTGGAGAAGGAGTGGTCTGTTCCATGTAGTCTTCATCATCAAGGATTGAAGACGTAACTCGAGCAGGGGGAGTACATGGTGTCTCATCTTGTACTGGGGTGTCTTGTTGTTGGTGCTCAGCCCATGAGTCATCTTGAGCGATTGGCGTCAATGGATGACCAATGCTAATGAGTTCATTGCTCGTGAGAGCAGGCGATGATACCGACTGGGGCTCGAGCTGAGGAAGGACTACATCATCATCTAAATTGTCTTCGTGACCAATGTCTTCAGCAGTGTTAGGATCAGCAGTTGGAACTTATTCACTTGCATGAGCCTCTATGGAAGCAGGCTCATGGATCACAAGATGACGCTCTTTGTTGGTTGAAGCAGGAAGAGCGACTGAAATGGGTTCAACATTGAGGGGCTTTGTGGCAGCAGCACGCTCTTTCTTTGAAGACTTTGAAGTCTTGGTCTTCAACTTCTTCTTGGAGGGAGCATCATCAGAAGTATCCTTGTGCTTCCTCTTTCTGGCTTCGGCCTCGGCTTGCCGTGTCTTCTTCATCTGTGAAGCTGCTGAGGGAACCTTTGCCTTCGAGCCTATCATGCTGGCAGGGAAGACAATGCTAGGTACTTCCTGCCGTTGAGCTTCGGATTGGGCCGCAACAGACTTCTTCTTTTGTTTGGCAGCCATCCTGGGGTCGATGCCAGGAAGCCCAAGAGCCTTTCGCTTTTTAGCTTCATTGTGGGATTGGACACATTTCTGAGCATAGTACTTTATGCGCTCGCGTGAGCCTTTGGCTTCTTCTCGCTTCTTGTGGAATTCTTCCTTAAGGTTAGGCAAGATCTTCTTGAGGATTTGCACATCAGCCACACTGAGCTTGGCCATGTGCTTCTTGAAGTGCGCCTTCTCATGATCAATCTTGTTCTTGAGCTTGACGATTTTCTGAGCCAAGGCCAACTCATTTGCAATGGCTCCGTGAAACATGACAGTTATCTCCACGGGCAGCTGTAGGTCATCAATACTGATGCTCTGGTCATCATACCATTCATCAATGAAATTGTTCAGAATATCAACATCAAAGAGGGGCAGATCATTGAAGATCTCCGCCTCTTGCTTGCTCTTGAGCAACATCTCTAGAGCTTCATCACCAAGATCTTCATCACTTGATAGATCAATGGTGTCTTCTTCGTTGCGCAGTACAGTAGCAGGAGTGAGATCATGCCCAAAAATCTTCTTGGGCTTCTTGGTCTTCTTTGTCCTCTTGGACACACAAGACAGATCTTCAGTCTGCACACTGGGTTCAGGAGGTGCAATCTTCAATGGCTTCATAGTTGAAGCAGTTGGTGCAGCAGAGGGCTTTGAAGCTTTTGTCTTCTTCTTCTTCGGCTTCGGTGGTGCAGGAGCATCTTCAGAGTCTGCGTCATCAGCTGATTACTCCACTATGGCCCTCTGAGCAGCAATGTGGGAGAGGAGCCCATCGAAGCTAGTGAAGTGCCATCCTGTCTTGGAGCAGATGGACCAGGGTTGAAGTGAGTCCAAGATCTCTCTTGTTCTTCGCAGTTGTCTCCTTTGCAAACTGGTAGTTACGCTTGAACAGATTGTTGTCACGACACCATAATAAGGATGATGGGTCGGCATTCTGAGGCTTCGGTCCTTGGACCATGCACGGATACAAACCTTGAGCACTAGCTTCAGGCTTCAACTTTGGCTGCAGATTCCTGTACAGAATATCGCCCCATGGGCGCTTAATGGCGTTCTACTCAGCATATTTGGCAGTGACGAAGTTGTACTTGAACCACTGTTCTGCCCAATATCTTTGAATCCATTGGATTCAGGTCTTGCGGTGATTGTAGTTTTCAGTCTTGTACATCTCATACAGATCCGGAGGCAGATCGAGAGCAGTATTGCCACGGTGCTGCCTGCCGCCTTTCCTTGCTGATTTCTCACAGGCCATGATATCCAGACTGATAGCCTTCAGAATAGTGAAAGGCTTCCGTCTACTAGTCAGACAAGAACTGGCTTCGGGAGAGTGAATATGATGTTGTAAGAACTCTGCAAATGAACCAAGGGATTCTCCCACGGACATGTACCTCTGACAGCATTAGAGGTGCGAGGGAAGGGGAAGAGGTCATATACATTCTCAGAAGATTTTGAAGATACATCACCTTGAAGACATTGACCTCATAGAGCGAAGGCATTCACTTATTTGAAGAAAGTTGATTCCAGATTTGTACGAATCCATGAATAAGTACAAGTGAGGAATCTAACTAGTTATGAAGCGTAAGTGAATATCCTTTGCATGATATGAGATGCAGACATAAACAAATACAGATTTGGAAGTATAGAAACCACTTTTGGTTGAAGTGGATGGATTTGACTGATCAAAAAGACAGTAAAAAGTGAGATTTAGTTACCACTGATGAACTGCTAGACGAGGCAGAGAAAGAAGCCGAGCAGTTCAATCTCCCGCGCCCTAACTTGGCGGCAGAAGACACTTACGGCGGCGGCAGAGAGGACAAGGTCCGCGGCCGGCCTGAGGATGACGTCGAAGAAGTCGTGGCAGCTAAGCGCTTTCTCTCTAGCGTCGACGCGAGCTAGCGGAGGCGCTAGGGTTTGAGCGAGGTGGCAAGGTGGAAGAAAAGATAATAATCACGCGGTGTGGATATTTATGAGGTAGAGGGCTGCACAGCGTAATTACACAGGTGCCCCTAGCGGTTCACACCTGATGGACACATGACATGCATGCAACTCATTGAAAGCTGTTCCATGTTCCCGCGCACACCTGGTTTGTCGGGTAGTCGTTTTGGCTTCTCCGGTATTCAGGCAAAAGAAATATAGCATTGAAAGCAGGTTTAAATGTGTGTCTCTGTATCTTTAGCTGACAAGGACGCAGTGAAGACATTTGACATGTTTCAACAGAATGCATATGACTAGATAGATAGAGTTTGAGGAAGAAGCACAGAAGGGGTTAGGGTCCGATCACATTCACTTAGTTCAGAAAAGTGGCAAGTTCGAAGACATAGCTATAAGTGAATGTTGTAGAGGACAGGGTGGGTCTATTATGCTAACACCCTTAAGAGTCTTATTCTGCATACAAAAACTCTTATTCTGCTAACACACTGAGCTGACCGTAGCTACAAACAAACCCGAAAAACAACCCAACCGAACTACTCGCGCAAGATAAAAACCACCTTATCCTCTCTCTCTCTCCCACAAATTCCCCCTCGGCCCCTCAGCCCGCAACCTTCTCCGCGGTGTCGAACTACCTCCCCCGTGCTACTCCGGCGCCACCTTCCCCCGCGCTGCCGCCTCACCTGCCTCCCTGGTGTCGCCACCCCACCTGCCTCCCCCGCGCCGCCTAGCTGCCACCTTCGCCCGCGCTACTACCCCACCGCCTTCCCCCACATCGTCGCGGCGTTATCGCCCTGATGCGCCTCCGCCGCGCACCACGCCAATGTGGAGGGGCATTAGTGGGGGGCAGTGATGCATGGCCATCCAAGCTCGCATGGATGAGTGCTAGATCCGTTCGCCCTGGCCATGAGCGCTGCAATTTGGACGACTGTGGATTCTCCCTCTCCCTATACTCCTGGCTGGATCCGCCTACTCCGAGGTGTGCGCGCTGTTCCTCGGTGTGGCGGCACAGTCAGAGGCCCATTGCTGGGGCGACGACAAGAGGGAAGGCGCCGGTCGGGAGGGTGGCGGTGGTGTCATGCGGGATCCACCCTGGGTTGCCCCCAACAATGGCGGCTCACCGCCGTGGCTCTCTCCCGTGCCTTCAGGGACACTCCACCGAGTTCAACGCCGCCACCCTTCACCAGATGTGAGCATCCCTGCACCGTATTCCCTTACTTCCTCTCTGGTACAGGCTGACAGCGAGCACCGATGACTACATGAGCTGCGAACATGCAACATCGCGGCCACACATCCAAAACTGGCGCCTCCGTCCTCCGACGAGCACTGGCTCCGGCGTCTGAACTCCCACTCTCCTCCACTCGATTGGGCGTGCCGTGCAGTTCGGCGGGGCCTCCCGTGCGATTCGGAGGTGTGTCCGTTCGAGTGCTCTGAATTCCTTTGGGTAACATGGTGGGATCGAGGATCCTTGAGGTCCTCGACCTAGATGCAACGAAAAATCCACCCGCACAGGCTCCTGTGCTCATCCTCTCCACCCTCGCTCCGGCCTGGATCTGTCCTCTGCCGTCGGCCACCACCTATATGGCATCGTGGGAGCCTTCAACAAAGCTGAAAGATCATGGATGTCGCCTAGAGGGGGGGGGGGGGATAGGCGCTTTAAAATAATTACGGTTGAGGCTTGAACAAATGCGGAATAAACCTAGCGGTTAATTTGTCAAGCACAAAACCTACAACAACTAGGCTCACCTATGTGCACCAACAACTTATGCTACGCAAGAAAAACTACTTAGGTGATAGCAAGATATGTGACAAGAAACAATATGGCTATCACAAAGTAAAGTGCATAAGTAAAGGGCTCAGATAAGAGATAACCGAGGCACACGGAGATGACGATGTATCCCGAAGTTCACACCCTTGCGGATGCTAATCTCCGTTTGGAGCGGTGTGGAGGCACAATGCTCCCCAAGAAGCCACTAGGGCCACCGTAATCTCCTCACGCCCTCGCACAATGCAAGATGCCGCGATTCCACTAAGGGACCCTTGAGGGCGGTCACCGAACCCGTATAAATGGCAACCCTTGGGGCGGTCACCGAACCCGTACACTTTGGCAACCCTTGGGGCGGTCACGGTACCGATCAAATTGCTCAGGCGATCTCCACAACCTAATTGGAGACCCGACGCTTGCCGGAGCTTTACACCACAATGATTGAGCTCGAACACCACTAACTGCCTAGGGCGCCCAAGCACCCAAGAGGAACAAGCTCAAGGGCACCAAGCACCCAAGAGTAATAAGATTCTCAACTTGTAACTTCCACGTATCACCGTGGAGAACTCAAACCGATGCACCAAATGCAATGGCAAGGGCACACAGAGTGCCCAAGTCCTTCTCTCTCAAATCCCACCGAAGCAACTAATTCTAGGGAAGAAAATGAGAGGAAGAACAAGAAGGAGAACACCAAGAACTCCAAGATCTAGATCCAAGGGGTTCCCCTCACATAGAGGAGAAAGTGATTGGTGGAAATGTGGATCTAGATCTCCTCTCTCTTTCCCTCAAAACTAGCAAGAATCCATGGAGGGATTGAGAGTTAGCAAGCTCAAGAAGGTCAACAATGGGGAAGAACACGAGCCCAAAGGATAAGGTTCAATGGGAAGAAGACCCCTTTTATAGGTGGGGAAAAATCCAACCGTTATGCTCACAGCCCAAGACGAGCGGTAGTACCGCTTCGGCATCACCAGACTACTCTTGCTAGGGGTAGCGGTACTATCGCTAAGGGTAGCGGTACTACTGCTATGCAGCGGTACTAAAAATAACATCCGTGCCTACCACCGCTGGACTTGTGACGAGTTTTTGGTCCCGAGCGGAAGTAGCCACGGAAGTAGACGCGGTAGTACTGCTCCAAGCGGAGGGCGGTAGTAAAAAATTACTTCCGCTCCTACCCGTGGTAGTACTGCCTGCAGCCTTCGTAACACCAAAACTACCATAACTTCGCATTCGGACTCGAATTCGATTGAAACCAAGTTTGTTGGAAAGCTAGGAGAAGGGCTAACACAATATTGAGAGAAATACCAATAATAAGCAAATGAGAAAAGGCCCAAAAGAAAATGGTGAGAACCCTTCCTCGGAAAAGACCGGTAAAACCTCCAACACGAAAACATCATAGAAGACGCATGCAAACTCCGTTTGATGAACTCAAGCTTGTCATAAAGATGACCATAAGCTCTAAGACTCACAAAGAGAACCAAACAAGAACCAAGAAACATGATGCAAGGATGCAATGGTTTGAGCTCTCGATTTAACGATACAATCAAGCTACTCACTTGAGAGCCCCCCTTGATAGTACGGCTATCGATCCTATAACCCGGTCTCCCAACTACCACCATGAGACCGGTAAAATAGAAAACCTATCAAGGGCAAACCTTTGCCTTGCACATGATCCACTTGAGCTAGATGATGACGATCTTGTCCTCCTCAAGATGGACCACCTTTCTTGATTGTGTTGGGTCGATGGAGACTAGATGATTGCTCCCCCATACTCCACTATGGGTGAGTCACTCTTCGGCACATCTTCACAAGTCCATTGACACCACAATGGATGGCAAGCTTCAAGCACTTGATCTCTTCGTGATGCTCCACTTGAACTTGCACACGGCAAACTTGATGACGATCACCACTTGATGTCATCCTTTCCATGGGTTGTATGATATCTTCCTCTTGACGCAAGCCCATGGACACGTACCTAACCCCACATAGACTCTCACATAGACCATGGGTTAGTACACAAAGTGCAATGGATAATGCTTACCATACCATGGGATCACTTGATCCCTCTCGGTACATCTTCTACGCTTTGTGAGTTGATCAACTTGATTCACTCTTGACTTAGTCTTGATCAACCTTGAATCTTTCCAACTCTATTCGTTTGGATGATGTCTTGAAGGTAAACATGAATGATCACACAATCTTCTTCTTCAAGACATGCTTGCAATAAGCTCAACACTCACATGACCAATCTTTGGATAATTCCTTAATAGCACCTTGGTCAACACATAAACTCCTTGAAACCAACACATGGACTTCAAAAAATGCCTATGGACAAATCATGACCAATCTTGGGATAATTCCTTAATAGCACCTTGTTCAACACATAAACTCCTTGAAACCAACACATGGACTTCAAGAAATGCCTATGGACAAATCCTTCGAATATAACTCAATGCAACCATTAGTCCATAGAGAATGTCATCAATTACCAAAACCACACATGGGGCACCGCATGTCCTTTCAATCTCCCCATTTTGGTAATTGATGACAATCACTTTCAAGAGAGTTTATATAATGAATTATGCATCACCATGCAATGCGACAACCAATAATGCATGCGTATGAGATGCAAATTCTTAGGAACAAAACCAAAGCAAGGAGAAAACTCGAAGACTTCTCCATAAAACTCTATGAAACTTCTCCCCATTGGCATCGATTGCCAAAATGGGCTAAAAGCTAAGAAGACCAATATAAAGGTGTTCCTCCAAAAGTTGTGTATTTCTCAACAAGAGAGTGGAATGCCATACACATATCCAAAGGTAATACTTGCAGGAAGACCAACTATATTGAGGCACCAAGATTGCAAAAGAATGATATGCCACAAAGACATAACAAAGAGAGAAACAAGCAATCAAGCAATCAAAAGATACCAATTGAAGCAAGCTATCAAAAGATATCAACTGAACCAACTAGACCAAAGATCCTACGAGCCACATGAAAAAGATATTATGATATGAGCAGAGGATTGTTCTAAAGAAACTAGAGAAGCTCCCCATGATTTGTGCACATCAAGAATTTTTGTATTTGGATACAAAGTGCACAAAATAGGATCATAGCTCCCCCAAAGTCAACAGAAACTAACAACAAGTGCAAGAGAGCATATAGGAAACTAAGCCTAGCGCTTGCAACAAGCACATGGTTGAGCAACATTGTAAAAGAGGCAACTTAAGAATAGGCTCAACCAAAATGATGTGTGTGAGTCATGGCAAAGCACATGAGAAGACTAATATACGGATGAGCATAAGCATCAACATAGTCTCGAATGAATGTGATACACGGTGCAAAGCCTTTCATTCTCACACACAACTAGCAAATGGGTTCACAAGCTTACTAATAAGAAAATAGAGAACCTATGCTTGTGACAACCTGTGGTGAAGATAGACGATGAGAGGCTCATCAAGACGAGGGGTACCAATTAAGATGGCAAAAGCCTCGTAAAGATAAGCAAGAGGAAAATAATCTTCACCACACAAGAGTGCAACAAGATGCAACGATAGAGGACACTCACTCAAGGCAAAAGCTTTCACGGAGCCACCAAAGAAATAACATAAGAAAGACAAGGTGGACGTGAAAGAAAAGATATCAACTAGAGATGTAATTTCTCTCAAGTGTATAAGGTTCTAGGTAGACAAAATCATGATGATATATATCTACAAAGAGGGATGTACACCAAATAGTTACAACATGAAGGAACAAGATATCCACAAGGAAGTCATAAATATACCAATAAGATATTTGCTTGAAAGCATAGCACTTGGCTAGATATGGTCTTATTGTATATAAATGAATTCCTAACGATGAACATCAAAGACATCACAACTAGCAACATGAGATCATCGTTGAGATGCTTTGAGAAAGGAAACAAGTATCACAAGAAAGAATGAAATACATGCCATGATACAACCTACACAAGGTTGATGCAAGTAATGTGTGCATGTAGTAGATGATGATACTTATTACCGAGATACCATTGGAAGGATGTAGTAGATACCAATTGAAGGTAGATAGTAGTTCATTGATCATCCTAGCTTGACTCCAATATGCACATGGTGACAACACCTTCCTTGTGAGTGAGCCGAGCATTCAATGCATCTCCAACTGTTCCTATAAGAACAACACAAACTAAACGGTACCCAAACTCATCGGGACCAAATAGTTAGAAACACCAATACATAGGACAAACTCCACATAAATATGTGCATATAGATATGAAAATGAATATCATGCGCATCTCATACAAATTTAGACTAGGTGGAGTTTCTCCCATATATTGAGTCAAAGAAAGAAAGCATGCCAAATAAAATACATGAAGAAAACATGCATGCTCAAGACTTCAAAACCCAAAACCAAAAGACAAAGAAATGCCAAGTGAAAAGGATACCAAATGAATAAAACATCACTTGGAGGATATCCATAAAAGATACATAAAGGAATGAGATATCCATTGATACACTCAAAATAAAAGATATCAAACTCCCAAAAGAGAGGATGGTTCCAAACAAACCAAGCTCTCTACAAAGTTTCATGATGGCAGAAAGTACCAAAACGAAAACGGCTTGCCTTCCACCAACACACACTTGATAAGGATCACAAGAAGAGTGTTCTAAAGAAAATAGGATAGCTCCCCCACGAGTTGTGCATTATATAGGATTTGCATTTGAATACAAAATGCACAAGGTGGGATCACCACTTTCACTATATCTAGAAAGCACTAGACAAGAACGAGAAACAAACAAGATCCACAAGTGGTAGGGAAGACAACGGGAGTTGACACAAACCTTGGCAAGAGAAAAGGCAAATAAAAATAAAAGCCAATGTAAAGATGATCAATAAATTCTACCACACATAAGTGAGTACCAATTGTCAAAAGACAAGTAGTATTTGGAAATAATTCCCGGTGGTAGATAGCAAGGATATCCGACATCATCTTCATACCAAACACAAGCAAATTGCAACTTGTAGAGCTATCATGCCACCTAGGAACAAGATAATTTACAATATCAATTCTAGGTGACAATATCTCAAATGTACACATTTTCTAGGCTAGTAATACACGTATAGCATATTACTCCCCCATAATGTGATACAATTAAAGATAGAAAAGAGGCAATTAAAAGGATCCAACAAGAGATAATTAATGGACAATTTATAATTTGAATTTCTCATGAGAGATATACCACCTAGAGACTAGATAATCTTGAAATATCAATACTAGATGGTATTACTCATGTACACGCATTTATAGGATTGTGAGGTGCACAAAGCACATCACTCCCCCATAATGGGATATTCCATTAATCTCTCACAAGAGCCAACTAAGAAATAATCAAGATGCAAAAAGGCTCAACACACAACACACATGTACATGATGTGCAAACCAACATGCACATACTTGATTTCTCAAGATAAGCAATTTGGAAGCACAACATATACAAGCACATGCAAGATACAAAACCACAACATGCTAAGGGACAAGTAACTTTTAATGTAAGCAATTTAAGCACGAGTTACCGCAAGGAGGAACATTGGATATATGATAGAAAGATAATCCGAATGACTTGGCTTGACACAATATGAATGATGAGGACCCCTTAAATCTTCATAATGTAGCCAAGTCTCCAATGACCTCCAACAACACCTATTGATCAAGTTTGAGCTAGTTGGTCCCCAACCAAGTTGGGTCCTAAGAGGTTAGTCACAATAGGCTTGGCCGCCCAAATGGTTCTTTTCTTGACACCACTTTGAGTACCAACAAACTTGGCAAACACATTGCCAACCTTATCATTCCCAAGAGAATAGACATCATCAATAATAATTGGGTTGGATAAGTTACCACTAGTGCATGAAGAAGCGACATGGCCTTTCTCACGACATAAGTAGCAACGTCTACTCTTCACTTTCTTCTCACTTGATTTCTCAACAAGAGAAGCATTAACTTGAGTCTTCTTGGGAAGTGGCCTTTCTTCAACTTGAGGTTGAGCATGATATTGAACTTGTGCCCTCTTCCCTTGTTGCTTGACACTAATGGCCTTCTTCTTCAATGGGCAAGATCTAACATGATGCCCTTCTACTTTGCACTTGAAGCAAACAATCTTGGCCGATTTCTTGACTTGCTCTTGGCCCTTCTTTTTGTTCATCTTGGACTTCTTCTTCTTATTGGAGTTGAATCCAAGTCCACCTTTGTCATTGGGGGTTTGCACACTCAAGATATTGTTGAGTGTGGATTTCCCTTCATGACTCTTTTCCAAGTCTTTCTTCAAAGAAGTGACTTGGGCCTTGAGCTCTTTGATTTCCTCTACATGGTTAGTCTCAATACAAGTACTAGAGGAAGTATAAGCTTCATTGTTAGAGCAACAAGGCAAGGAAAGCAATTCATCACAAGATGTACCAACATTGTGAGTAGATGAATTACAAGGACTAGCACATATCAATATAGCATTTTGACTAGAAGTAGTGCTAGTATCCACATGAGGCTCACTAGATGTTACCTTAGCAAGCATGGCCTCATGAGCTATCATTAGCACATTATGGGATACTAGAAGATAGTCATGAGAGCTTGAGAGCTTTTCATGGCTTTCTTCCAATTTCCCATAATTGCTAGATAGCAACTCAAGTTGAGCCCGTAGCTCAACATTCTCCTTCAAAATGGATGCTTCACAAGAGATAGAGTTAGTAGCACAAGCATCATCATCAGCAACAAGAGGAGAAGACAACTTGGCAAGCTCTTTTGAATATGAAGCTTTAAGTTGAGCATGAGACTCGGTGATTTTGATGAGCTCACTCTTAATGACCCTTGAGCCATTTTCGAGGTGCTCAAAGTCCTCAAGGAGTTTAGCATGCACAACTTCAAGCTCCTCATTTTAGTTTCAAAATCATTGGCCACCTCAAGAGCTCTATCACGAGATTCCTCTAGATAATTCTAGAGCAAAAGTCTCCTCAAGAGATTCCTTGGTGGTTTGTTCAAGTTGAAGAGCTTGAGAGAGGTCCATAATCTCATTAGCGTAATCACGCCATGACCTTCCATTTTATCAATGGTGACCTCATGCTCCTCAAGACGAGATTCCAACTCATCAATATATTTCTTGCCCTCAATAGCAATAGACATGATTTCCATGAAGTTGGAACGAGCAATTTTATTCTTAAGAAGAGCTTTAAAAATCATTTCCCCCTTAATTTTTAAGGAGGCAACATCATCACTCTCTTCATCATAATCAACATCATCATCACTCTTGCCATCATCAATATCATCACAAGATATATTGGGATTCAAAGTGGGAGATACCTTTGAAGCCTTGGCCATAAGGCAAAATGCAGTAGATGATGATATAAGATCCCTTGAAGCACCATTCAAGACCACATCTTGTTCCATGGAGTGTTGGGTTTCAACTACATTGTTAGCACAACAACTCGAGGAAATACATGCATTTTTATCATGGCAACAAGATATAGCAAGCATATCATCATGAGATTTAGTCAAGCAATTTCTACATGATATGCAAGGACTATCAACACAAGCAAGTGAAACATTTGGAGTGCTCGAAGTGCTAAGGCCCAAAGACGGAGCATTGCAATAATATAGTGATGAAGAATCATCCACAAAAAGCACACTATCATCATTGCAATGACCGACACTACTCACCATATCATTACCTTGTGGCAAACCACATGTAGGTGAAGTAGAAGAAGTTGAGAAGACTATACGTCCGGAGGTGGAGGGAGAACAATCATCCCTACAAATCTTGGACACACCATATTTATCTTGAAGCTTCGTCCACAACTCATGAGCATCCCGGAACGACATGAGTTGAAATATAACTACATTGCTCAAAGCATCGAAAATCACATTAGAAGCTTGAGCATTGAGATAAGAGTTTTTCTCATCCTCTAAAGATAACCTTTGGGGATCCTTTGGAGGAGAAAAACCCATAACTATAATTCGCTCTAAATTTGGGTCCATGACCCTAAAGAGATTAAGCATGCGAATTACCCAAACATCAAAATTTGTGCCATCGAAACTAAGAGTGTCAGAGAATCCTAAACCCCTAGTCGACATCTTTACTCTCTAGGCGGTTAAGCCCAACAAAGAGAGACGAGGCTCTGATACCAATTGAAAGATTGTGGATGTCGCCTAGAGGGGGTGAATAGGCACTTTAAAATAATTACGGTTGAGGCTTGAACAAATGCGGAATCAACCTAGCGGTTAATTTGTCAAGCACAAAACCTACAACAACTAGGCTCACCTATGTGCACCAACAACTTATGCTACGCAAGAAAACTACTTAGGTGATAGCAAGATATGTGACAAGAAACAATATGGCTATCACAAAGTAAAGTGCATAAGTAAAGGGCTCGGATAAGAGATAACCGAGGCACACGGAGATGACGATGTATCCCGAAGTTCACACCCTTGCGGATGCTAATCTCCGTTTGGAGCGGTGTGGAGGCACAATGCTCCCCAAGAAGCCACTAGGGCCACCGTAATCTCCTCACGCCCTCGCACAATGCAAGATGCCGTGATTCCACTAAGGGACCCTTGAGGGCGGTCACCGAACCCGTACAAATGGCAACCCTTGGGGGCGGTCACCGAACCCGTACACTTTGGCAACCCTTGGGGGCGGTCACCGGTACCCATCAAATTGCTCGGGGCGATCTCCACAACCTAATTGGAGACCCCGACGCTTGCCCGGAGCTTTACACCACAATGATTGAGCTCCGAACACCACCAACCGTCTAGGGCGCCCAAGCACCCAAGAGGAACAAGCTCAAGGGCACCAAGCACCCAAGAGTAATAAGCTTCTCAACTTGTAACTTCCACGTATCACCGTGGAGAACTCAAACCGATGCACCAAATGCAATGGCAAGGGCACACAGAGTGCCCAAGTCCTCTCTCTCAAATCCCACCAAGCAACTAATGCTAGGGAAGAAAATGAGAGGAATAACAAGAAGGAGAACACCAAGAACTCCAAGATCTAGATCCAAGGGGTTCCCCTCACATAGAGGAGAAAGTGATTGGTGGAAATGTGGATCTAGATCTCCTCTCTCTTTTCCCTCAAAAACTAGCAAGAATCCATGGAGGGATTGAGAGTTAGCAAGCTCAAGAAGGTCAACAATGGGGAAGAACACGAGCCCAAAGGATAAGGTTCAATGGGGAAGAAGACCCCTTTTATAGGTGGGGAAAAATCCAACCGTTATGCTCACAGCCCAAGATGAGCGGTAGTACCGCTCGGCATCACGGTACTACTGCTAGGGGTAGCGGTACTACTGCTAAGGGTAGCGGTACTACGCTATGAAGCGGTACTAAAAATAACATTCGTGCCTACCACCATTTGGACTTGTGACGAGTTTTTGGTCCCGAGCGAAAGTAGCCACGGAAGTAGTAGCTGTAGTACCGCTCCAAGCGGTAGTACCGCTCCCAAGAGCGGTAGTACCGCTCCCAAGGGTGGTAGTAAAAATTACTTCCGCTCCTACCCCATGTAGTACCGCTGCGACTTTTCGAACACCAAAACTACTATAACTTCGCATTCGGACTCGAATTCGATTTGAAACCAAGTTTGTTGGATAGCTAGGGACAAGGGCTAACACAATCTTGAGAGAAATACCAATAATAAGCAAATGAGAAAAGGCCCAAAAGAAAATGGTGAGAACCCTTCCTCGGAAAAGACCGGTAAAACCTCCAACACCGAAAACATCATAGAAGACGCATGCAAACTCCGTTTTCGACGAACTCAAGCTTGTCATAAAGATGACCATAAGCTCTAAGACTCACAAAGAGAACCAAACAAGAACCAATAAACATGATGAAAGGATGCAATGGTTTGAGCTCTCGACGAACGATACGATCAAGCTACTCACTTGAGAGCCCCCCTTGATAGTACGACTATCGATCCTATAACCCGGTCTCCCAACTACCACCATGAGACCGGTAAAATAGAAAACCTATCAAGGGCAAACCTTTGCCTTGCACATGATCCACTTGAGCTAGATGATGACGATCTTGTCCTCCTCAAGATGGACCACCTTTCTTGATTGTGTTGGGTCGATGGAGACTAGATGATTGCTCCCCCATACTCCACTATGGGTGAGCCACTCTTTGGCACATCTTCACAAGTCCATTGACACCACAATGGATGGCAAGCTTCAAGCACTTGATCTCTTCATGATGCTCCACTTGAACTTGCACACGGCAATCTTGATGACGATCACCACTTGATGTCATCCTTTCCATGGGTTGTATGATATCTTCCTCTTGACGCAAGCCCATGGACACGTACCTAACCCCACATAGACTCTCACATAGACCATGGGTTAGTACACAAAGTGCAATGGATAATGCTTACCATACCCTGGGACCACTTGATCCCTCTCGGTACATCTTCTACGCTTTGTGAGTTGATCAACTTGATTCACTCTTGACTTAGTCTTGATCAACCTTGAATCTTTCCAACTCTATTCGTTTGGATGATGTCTTGAAGGTAAACATGAATGATCACACAATCTTCTTCTTCAAGACATGCTTGCAATAAGCTCAACACTCACATGACCAATCTTTGGATAATTCCTTAATAGCACCTTGGTCAACACATAAACTCCTTGAAACCAACACATGGACTTCAAAAAATGCCTATGGACAAATCATGACCAATCTTTGGATAATTCCTTAATAGCACTTTGGTCCGTCAGCTGGCAGCGTGCAGTTCGGTAGCCCCCTGATACATTTTATTTTGTAGTTCTTTCATTGTGTTACGTGATTTGTGTGTGCTGTCAAAAACTCGGGTGTGCATTGGTGCAGTTCGCTAGTCTCACATCTGCAGTGCAGTACCGATGTCTTGAATAAAAGATAGGTCTCTCCAATTTTTGTAGCAGCTCATTACCCCTCTGTATTATGTGCAATTTATTTCTGTGTCTCAAAATTTAGTCAAGTACATCAACACCCGCAGTGCTTTCGGTCCTCGGACGTGGTTCACTTTTGAGATTGATGCTGTTCACTTGCGCTCAACATGAAAGTGAGAAAATTTTAGCAAAACAAGATAGTAATGTGGTTCACTTTGATATATATAGCGGTTCACTTGCCCCGTCTCTGCGGTCCACTCTCGTTCACAAAAAATTGAAAAAAAAAGACAACAAAAACTTGTTTGAGAAAAAAACTACATTTAACAAAAGAAATTATGAAGTTCACTTAACCGTCTGATGCAATGCGGTTTTCAGTCTGAAGCAGTGCGGTTTGCTGTCTGATGCAGTATACACAACGATTTGGGTGTCGTGAAAAATAGAGTGTCCGCGTTTCGGTAAATTCAAAATTGCTCTTAAACCCTAAGGAATTAGAGAGCGTGTTCTACATGAAAAAGTTGCGCCTCGTTGGTATCTTTCCAATGGTGTATAATTTGAATCATTCCGATCATCGCTTTGTAAATATTTCACGAAAAACGGTGAAAGAACATGCGTTGCCCCCATGTTTGGTTTTGGTAATTGATGACAATCTCTATGGACTAATGGTTGCCTTGAGTTATATTTGAAGGTTTTGTCCATAGGCTTTTTTTGGAATACATGTGTTGGTTTCAAGGAGAGTTTGTGTCGACCAAGGTGCTATTCAAGGAATTACCTTAAGATTGGTCTTGTGAGAGGTTGATCAAGACTAAGTCAAAGAGTGAATCAATTTGATCAACACACAAAGCGTACAAGATGTACCGAGAGGGATCAAATGATCCCATGGTATAGTAAGCATTGTCAATTATGCTTTGTGTACTAACCCATGGTCTTCGTGAGAGTTCTTTGTGGGGTTAGTTTGCGGTGTGCAAGTTCATGTGGAGCATCACGAAGAGACCAAATGCTTGAAGCTTGTCGTCCATTGTGGTGACAATGGACTTGTGAAGATGTGCAGAAGAGTGGCTCGCCCATAGTGGAGTATGGGGGAGCAATCAACTAGTCTTCATCGAGCCAACGTCATCAAGAAAGGTGGTCCAACTTGAGGGAGTCAAGATCGTCATCATCTAGCTCAAGTGGACCATGTGCAAGGCAAAGGTTTGCCCCTGATAGGTTTTCTATTTTACCGGTCTCATGATTGTAGTTGGGAGACCGGGTTATAGGATCGATTGCCGTACTATCAAGGGGGGCTCTCGATGAGTAGCTTGATCGTATCATTCGTAGAGAGCTCAAACCATTGCATCCTTGCATCATCTTTCTTGGTTCTTGTTTGCTTCTCTTTGTGAGTTTGGAGCTTTTGGTCATCTTGTTGACAAGCTCGAGTTCATAAAAAACGGAGTTCACATGCATCTTCTATGATGTTTCCGATGTTGGAGGTTATGTCGGTTCTTCTTTGTTGGAGGTTTCACTCCTCTATTTGTTAGGCATACCTCCCCTGCCTCTTCTTACTATAACCAATCATTGTCTTGTATCCAACAAGCTTGAGTTTGCTCAATTCGGAGCTCATTTGCAGAAGTTATGGCATTTCTGGTTTTATTGGATCCGTCTGTTGCCTTTAGCTGCATTTTGAAGGCATCCAAGTGCTAAAGCCTCTATGGCATGCGGTAGTACCGCTCAAGGGAGCGGTAGTACCGCAGGGGCCAGCGGTAGTACCGCTCGTGTGAGCGGTAGTACCGCTGCCTCTAGCCCAGAACGCTGGCGCGCACGAAAGTAGGCGCGGAAGTAATTTTTTACTTCCGCGCCCTACGCGGTAGTACCGCTCCTGGTGAGCGGTAGTACCGCTGCCTATGTCCTGGCGCTGTTGCATGCGGTAGTAGGCACAGATGTAATTTTTTACATCTGCCCTTATGCGGTAGTACCGCTCCCTGTGAGCGATACTACCGTACCGACTTTTTCTCGTAGCTAGCTCCAGCGGTTGTAGGCGCGATAGTAACTTTATACTTCCGTGGATGCGCGGTAGTACCGCAAGGTCTCGCGGTAGTACTGCTCCTGCAGTAGTTCTGCCCTGTTGCCCCGTTGCAGTGTTGTTTCACTTGGCTTCTGCCGCCCTAGCGGTAGTATCGCTCCTAGGAGCGGTAGTACCGCTCGGTGCGGGCTGTGAGGATAACAGTTGGATTTTCCCCCTCCTATAAAAGGGGGTCTTCTTCCCCAATGAACCTTATCCTTTGAGCTCGTGTTCTTCCCCCATTGTTGACCTACTTCGAGCTTGCTAACTCCCAATCCCTCCATGGATTCTTGCTAGTTTTTGAGGGAAAAGAGAGAGAAGATCTAGATCCACATTTCCACCAATCACTTTCTCCTCTATGTGAGGGAAACCCATTGGATCTAGTTCTTGGAGTTCTTTGTGTTCTCTTCTTCGTTCTTCCTCTCATTTTCCTCCCTAGCATTAGTTGCTTCGGTGGGATTTGGGAGAGAAGGACTTGGGCACTCCGTGTGCCCTTGCCATTGCATTTGGTGCATCGGTTTGAGTTCTCCATGGTGGTACGTGGAAGTTACAAGTTGAGAAGCTTATTACTCTCGGGTGCTTGGTACCCTTGAGCTTGTTCCTCTTGGGTGCTTGGGCGCCCTAGATGGTTGGTGGTGTTCGGAGCTCAATCATTGTGGTGTAAAGCTCCGGGCAAGCGTCGGGGTCTCCAATTAGGTTGTGGAGATCGCCTGAGCAATTTGACGGCATCGTGACCGCCCCAAGGGTTGCCAAAGTGTACGGGTTCGGTGACCGCCCCAAGGGTTGCCATTTGTACGGGTTCGTGACCGCCTCAAGGGTCCCTTAGTGGAATCACGGCATCTTGCATTGTGCGAGGGTGTGAGGAGATTACGGTGGCCCTAGTGGCTTCTTGGGGAGCATTGTGCCTCCACACCGCTCCAAACGGAGATTAGCATCTGCAAGGGTGTGAACTTTGGGATACATCGTTGTCTCCGCGTGCCTTGGTTATCTCTTACCCGAGCCCTTTACTTATGCTCTTTACTTTGTGATAGCCATATTGTTCTTTGTCATATATCTTGCTATCACATAGTTGCTTATCTTGCTTAGCATAAGTTGTTGGTGCACATAGGTGAGCCTAGTTGTTTTAGCTTTTGTGCTTGTCAAATTAACTGCTGGGTTTATTTCGCATTTGTTCAAGCCCAAACCGTAATTATTTTAAAGCACCTATTCACCCCCCCCCCCCTCTAGGCGACATCCACGATCTTTCAAACGGCCGTTGCCTCTCGGCGTCATCCGCACGATTTTCAAAATTAACTAAAAACCGTAAGGAATCTCAAAAACATTTCAGCATATGAAAGTTGTGCCTCGTCCATAGATTTTCAATGGTATATTACACGCCTTTTTTCGATAAACGGTTAAAAAACTGGAGCGAAAACAGTACCAAAATTTTGAAAAACAGAATTCCACGATTTAGTAAATTTGAAACTGCTCTTAAACCGTAACGAATTAGAGAAAATAATAGAAATGAAAAAGATGCGCCTCAGTGATATCTTTCCAACGGTGTATCATTTTCTTCATTCCAATGAGCGGTTTAGAAAAAAACACGAAAAAACGCTCGCTGCCACTCGTCGTACTCCGCACCACTTTCAAAACTGCTCTTAACACTACAAAAAAAATACACTTATGTGATGATACGTGTTTGTCACAGTAGGTCTCGTTTTTTGTCATGCATGTACATCCATGACAAATTTATGACGTAATCAAGATAGTCATACTGTGCTATCGAGAAGTGTTCCATGACATTACGAAAATTATCATCACGAAGTGTCCACTTCCATGACGATAAATCGCGCCACGTAAGTGCTTTCGTCAAGGGTGACCGACACGCGGCATCCACCGTAACGGAACACCGTTAAGCTATCGGGTCGGGTTTTGGATCCGATAACCCGTTATCAGCCCCGACCAATGGGGATTTTCCATGTGTAAAATCATCATTGGCGGAGGAAACACGGTCGGTCACCACCGGGATAGATGTCATCCACTCATTGGATGTATAGCGCCTATGATAGGTCGACACGCGGCACGACCCAACAAGTTTAATTGGGCGCCCAATTAAAGGCCCACAAGTTTTATGGACCATAATGGGCCGCCCTGTAAAGGCCCACAAGATTTTGCGGACCATAATGGGCCGCCCAGCTTAAAGGCCCACAAGATATTATGGACCATAATGGGGCGGCCTAGCTAAAGGCCCACAAGATTTTGGGTCATAATGGGTCGGCCCAACTAAAGGCCCACAAGATTTTTGTGTGCTATAATTGGCCGCCAAGTAAAGGCCCACAAGATTCTTATGGATCATAATGGGCCGCCCACTAAAGGCCCACGAGATTTCGCCGACATTAATGGGCCGCCCCATTGTAGGCCCACAAGATTTTGAGGACCCTAGTAGGCCGCCCATTAACGGCTGCCATGTTTTGGGCCAAATGCCGCCCATATCTCGATCCGTCCATTAATGGCCTGCCACGTTCCGGCCTAAAAGTGGCCCATATGAGATCCGCCCGTTATAAGCCTACCACGCTCGGGCCAAATTACGGCCCAGATCAGTCCGCCCTTTAAGAGGCTTTGGGCTCAATTATGGCCCATATCAAATTCGCCCAAGAATCGGACACTATGCTTTTGGGCCCACTTGCTAAAGGCCCACTTAGTAATTCGCCCGATATTAGTTTTGGCTCGTTAAGGGCCCGCTTAACATTTGGCCCTATATTAATTTCGCCGTTAAAAGCCCGTCATATAGTTGGGCCTAACTACGACCCGATTTGCATCCGCCCTTTCGCAACCGATATCCGATTGGGCCAAACAAGGACCGAGACAATTTTGGCTCGTTAAAAGCCCGTGATTTGATTCGCACAATCATGGGCCGGGTTCATTTCGGCTGTCGCCCGTGAGCTGTTCGGAGCTGTTTCAGCCCAACCTACATCGTGATTGCATGACGGCCCGATTATGTACCATAATTTTACGGTTTGGCGGTTTATCGCGAAGACAGGATATATATACAGTAAAATAACTGCAGCATCATGAATAAAAAAACCTAGACTATAAAATAAAGAAATTACGGCATATTACATCCAATGGGCATCAAAGTTCGCCACTATGATAATAAAGCATAAGCAGACAGCAGATTACATACACTCGGCATCAAAGATCGCCACCAGTGCAAATAAACACGCCGACAAAATAATATACAAAACCGACATCACTTCAATAGAGTTCAAGAAAGGTTAGCCCTGCCGGGGAGCTGCAGCACAAGCAGCTGAGCAAGATGATGAGACTGCGCTTGTTCAACACTTATATCTTCCTCACTCTGAAAGATAAACAAGCATACAGATGACATGTTTTGCACGTAAAAGTATCAGTGCTGACAATTCATAACATTTCTTACTGATGAATAACGTGACACAGTTTAAAGTTGCATTAACACAATATGGTATTGTTCAGGTCAAGACATGGCAGGAAATGACGTTGTGAAGGAGTTGGCAGCTTCACTACAACACTGGATTACAGATCAAGAACTCATAAGTATCAATGGTTAGTGTGCTGTCAATTTATACCATTTCAAATTGGCAAATAAAGAGACGGTTTAAATAATAGTAGAATGATATGACATTGTTCATAGTTAAGACATTGCAGAATATGACATTGTGTTTGTAGTGGGTAGGTTCACCACACCACCGGATTACGGATGAAGAATGTAGCATACATGCAAAGGCAAAAGAAGATCACTTGCTCAGATAGTTTAATTTACATGGTATGAAGAAGGAACTTGGTTGTACAACTGAAAACTTAAATTGAGGAAGGACAAACTTTTGTTTATGAACTACATAATAAACTTTAAATAAGCAATTTGATGCAAACACCAAAAATAAACAGTTGTTGTAGTCATGCCTAACCAAATATATACAACAAAGTTTGAAGGCTTGAGATGGACAAACTTACATTATTGGTGAAGTCAGGCTCTATAAAGGCCTTGTCCATGCCGATGGGGGGCAATTCAAGAAGTTTACCACGTAATCTTCTTCAAAAGCATTGCCTTTATTCTACATTTTGTTAAGAGTAAATATAGATGTGATAATATACTAAAAAATGGAGAATATTTAAGATAAGATGAAGAGTGATGCTACATAACCAAGTAGCTATAAATGTAAGTGCAGCGATACAGAAAAAGGTACAACCAAGAGCAATGCACAACTAAACTTCTTCAAGACCAACCTTATGGTAAGAGTAAATATAGATCCGATGTGTAGAAAATGGAGGGCAAAGGAAAATAAGCTGCAGAGTGATGGTACATGAACAACTACTGTCATTATAAGTACATCGATAAAGGACAACATGTACTTACAAGAACAATGCAGAGCTAAAAAACATTGGCATTGGATATATTCTACACTAATGTAACCATTCATACAGATCGATAATTTGAGGAACAATTGATAAGCAAGCTATCATGCATACTGCTGTCACATAATGAACAGGTATGTATGCAAGTACAGTGATACAGACAACAGTACTAACAAGAGCAAAGCAGCGGGCATCATATTTGCGATATCCTGTCGTTCTTTTCAAACCGAATTCTTCTTCGAGCAGATTTCCTGCAAAAAGATCCGTAAGGCACATGCGAAAAGTAGAAGTTCAAATTGTCATGTGATTTCATAGACAAGACTCATCCCGAACGAGACCAAGGCATAACAAGGTTTTTCCATTCAATGTCTTCTAAATTTAGCACATGAGACTTCACCGAAATTGCTTATAGACTTGCCACCAAAGTGTGATTTCTCAGTAACACCGACATCGCTGCAATGCTTCCTTGAAAAGCACAAGCAAGCTTTGCTCGTCATGACTATCCAGATTGACCTCGCCTAGTTACAACAATGTAATGTAAATCATTGATGTGTTCAATCAGCAGAAAACAAGAAAATAATAACCATGAATAATAGCACTTACACGTAAGTTGGACAGAAGATGTGAAAATGGTGTTTGTCTTCACAATAATCTTCCCATGATGGGAATATATGCACGTAGTCCCTAACAACATTGAAAGCATTGTCTTTAAACTAGGAATAAATGGAATGGGGTTCCAATCTGCAGGAATTGGCCGTCTCTAGCTTGGGATAGGTCTTCACCGGTGGACTTGCTGTACTTTTTGCTAGAGGGATTTTTCTGTGGTACAGCTGGTGCTATGGCAAATGAAATCGGTATACCTTTTTGCTGGAGTGCAGGTCCTGTGTGGTGGGGCTAGTGGTGTGGCCCGTGAAGTATGGGTACAATCACCGGAGTCGGTCCTACGTTTTGTGTCACTGGTTGTACAACCAATATAAGTGGGGTGATGTCTGATTTCTCCGCACCACCATGTTTTTCAAGGACTTTGCTGGTGCTCCTTCAGGTTCGCAATCACCCTCTTCCTTTTGATGTCCGATGCACACGAACAACATTTGAGTGAAAAACATGGTATGATGACAGATGGAATATGTATTGATAATGGATGGGCATGGCATCTCGACATATATGATGAGTAAACTAAGTAGATATGTGCAACAAAGTAGAAGAAATGCAAGACAACATATGCAAGATACCCGCAATCAATAAAACATTGCCAAATTAGAACAGCACCTTGATGGGTGAACAGACAGGCCATCCGCCTTTGACTCCTCGAGGTTAGAATAGTCATTAGGATCATATTCTCAACAAGAGTCAACAGTGGGGAGCGATGAGTTTCATTGCATCCGAATGGCACTCAATGCCTTGGTGCCAATTTTGTAAGTCATTGCAGTGTTTAGCTTCAAGAGTGGACTGCTGCTAGTGCGACACAAAGCAGCTACACAGATCATAGTGTAGATATCACGGGAAAACGTTAAGCATCAGAGTAAAATCAGCAAAGTGGAACTTGCTGGAATATATGTGCTAGTATTGCCAGTACGGCTAGAAAGGCTTCGGTACCAGCTCTCTTCAAGTGAAGGTGCGGTACTGTTAATATCAGTGTAACTCTCAAAGGCGACACAGCTCCGCGCATTTCCTTGCTATTCTTATAGGATTCAAGTGGGCAGGCCACTACAAATCCTATTCCTATGTTTACAAGATCCTACTGAATCAAAGAGGCTCAAAGTGTCCATCACAACCTAATCGTGATAGACCTCTACATCGCAAATGTCCCTGCCATCTTCAAGACAAGGAACATACTATATTACTAGCATACTCCCTCCATTCCAAAATATAAGTCTTGGTAGAGATTTCCACTATGGATCACATACAGATGTATCCAGATATATTTTAGAGTGTAGATTCACTCATTTTGCTCCATATGTAGTCCATCGTGGAATCTATACAAAGACTTGTATTTAGGAACGGAGAGAGTACATATTAAAGAAGAATGGAAGAGGAACATGGTAAAGAAGAGCAATCAGATTTTGGATAATAAAATGTTGGTTGCGCAGTGCCCACACAAGATGAACCAGAGCGCATTAAGAATGCAACTCCCAGCTGTCTCTCGACCATTTCAGGCGGTTGGATGAAGATCCTACGTCTCCTAACCCTTCTTCTTCCTCGTCTCTTAATTCTTCCCATATAGAACACCAAGACGGGCCGCCGGGCCGACCACCGCCCCCACCGCCTGTGTTCCTCCGCCACCCCACCCCCACCCGCCGAGTTTTCTTCTGCTCGGCGAGGCCCCACAACCACCCGAGCCCCTTGATCGCACCGCGAACTCCGCGAGCTCAAAAATCGACCGACCCAATTTTGAAATTTAGTCTACTGTGATTTAACTAGTGTGGAATATAAAAGGGAAAACCATAAGCATTGGGAGTATAGTGTTGAGCGTGCCATGGCGGATCTCAAGGTGCAAACCGGACAAAGGCAACTTCGCAACCAAGACAAGAAATCGAGTAAAGCAAAGGGCGATCTATTTTCTTGCTGCGATAAATAAGTTGAGCAGATACGAAAGAGTACCGCCCTGTGCGGCGCTGTACGATCTATTGAGAATTTGACGGTGCTGCGGTAGCGATGGCTGTCGGCGGCGTGGAAGCAGATCTAGGAGGGTAGACGGTGGCGGCGGGGCACGATGGACGAGACTGTCATAGGAGCGGCGCCGGCAAGGTGGATGACAACGGGGATGAAGCGAGAGGACGGGATGCAAGGATCCTGGTCCGAAGGCGTGGATGAGAGAGGTCGATCTCTTGTAATGGACGGCGGCATCGGGTATCAGCCGGCATGGTGGAGGAGGACGGCGGTGGATGGGGTGGCGGATGGCGGCGGACGGAGGAGGGTGGGGTGGAGAGGGTGTTTTGGCGCCCACGGAGTACGAATGGGGAAAAGGGAGGTAGAGAGGAAGGGGGAACCATGTATTCAGGGCACGCTTGTCTCAAATGCGAGGAAATTTACAAACTTAGCCCCCGTTTCAAATTTCTACTACATCACAACAACATTAGTCGGTTGGGGATAGGACGGTAATCTCGCATACAATCAATATTTGCCGACGAGAGTTTGTTTTGGCGCCCACCGTATGAATATGAATCGGGAGGAGTCGATTTCGCCGAGGGCACATTGTGTTTTGGCGCCCACCGTATGAATCCGGGTGAGAGGCGGTTACGCCACGCTTGGGTGAAATTACAAACCTACCCCTATCGAAACCTATAGAAATCCAGCAGATAGGCTTTTGTGGCAGTGGATAGGCAGAGTGATTTCCATCTCGCAGATTTTGGTTTCGGCGGGTTATCGCGACTTTCCCCGCTTGCTCAAATTTTGCACAATGCACGTTTATCGTGCCAACTCAATTCAATCCCGCTTGTATTCTACTATTTTTTTCAAGGATCCATTTTCAATTGGAATTACATTCTATATACATCATTTTTATATATACTTTCAAAAGCACAACAAAGAATTCTGCTCCTTTATATGTATAATATGATTTACAAATACAACGATCTCAAATCTTAAGGTTGAATTGAAAAAATTTAACCAAATTATGTTCTACTAAAATGTATGGATCAGTAATATCTACATATTAAATAACATAGATGTGCGTGAATTCATATGAGTATGCATGTTTGATAGATCAATTTTGGTTCGAGTATGGATTACATGTATCATCATCTCAATTCAAATATTTGAATCCCTTTTTGTTCACTCCTTTCACGCCCATCTCTCTCGCATGCATGCTCCTTCGTAGCTATCACTCTTTTCTCCAGCTCACCAAGACGCTCACTTCATGTTTCTCCTATCCTCGCAAACATGGTCTCTCGACGCCTCCCTTGAGAAGTGTCACACTCTCCCTATCATTATACATTACACGGTTTTCATTATCTCTCACGCCTCACTGTTCTCTGTATCACTGTACCTAAGCTTTTTCACCGCCACACACATTCTCCACTGCCTTTCACTTTGTCTTTCTCTATGGGATTCTCTCACACACCCTATATGTCTCTACATATGACTCATACCACTAAAATTCTCTCTCTCTCTCTCCTCAGAGACACAACATTTGTTGCGGTCTCTTTTCGCTCCATCCCAGATCGACATTATTCATTTGTTTACCGATCGACAACCCCGACTACCTCTCTCTCTCTCTCTCTCTCTCACACACACACACACAACTCCTGCTTCCACTCCCTTCCCGACCACCATCTCTCTCACACACACAAAACTCTCGCCTGCACCTCGACTGTATTTCTCTCACAAACATTTATCGACTAGCTAGCCTCTAGATAGGTTTATACACCCGCACACTCGTGCTTCCACCATCGCATACATGTCTCTCTCCCGCTCCTTGTATCTATGTAGCTTTTTCTTCCTTCTTGAGACACACCCTCTCGATCATGCACACACACACTATCGCCTCATTTTAAGTCGATACCTATCGCACACACACTACTTGTGTCTTTGTCACACATGCACTCCGCCCTCCTCCACTCTCCTCTCTCTCACACACACATGGGCCTTTTGCAACAACTAGCAAGATGCCCATGCTGCACGGAACATCAAGATGCATTTGTATGAGTAGTTTATCTTGTGGGGAAAAGGATGAACGAGGAAGGCCTTATTTGCAAATGTGGAGAGGGTGTGGGTATCTTTTGCAAAATTGTTATAGTTTCTTCCTATCCGTCGATATAGATCGGACGGTTTATATTGCAGGATGGCAGCACACCATCATCACCGACAATGCTTTTTATAAGAGTAGGGATAAAAATAGAGTTGGTGATGATGGTGGGCCTGCCATCCTGCAATGTAGGTCGTCCGATTTATATCCGACGGATAGGAAGGAAAATATGGCAATTTACCCGCACTCTTCACCACATTTGCAGATAAGGCCTTCCTCGCTCATCCTTTTCTCCCACAAGATCTTGATGTTCGCAACGACGGGCATCTTGCTAGTAAGAGTAGAAATTAGACATATACCACTTCTAATCTTGAAACCAACAACATTCCTCCCTTATCTCATCAAAACCGCCAAAGGAATATATTTTGAGTGAAACATAACATATTTTTAGTGATATACGATTTCAAAACTAGACTTTTTTCTATCAAATCGGTGAATATGTATTAATCTACTTTGATCGTGTGGCAACGCATTGGCACATTGCTAGTAGTTATTATAATTTTTGGACACCGCATAAACGGTGGAGTACATATACGAAGAGAAGAGGCGACGCACGCAATCGGCCTCTCGCTGTCTCGCACACATGAGTGTTACGTAAAGGCGACGTTAACAAATAAACCCTAAAACCCTAGGCGCACGATTGCTGCATTCAGGGTACCGGCACGTGGTGGAGCACCTTTGTAGGAGTTGATGGTCGGGACCACAGTGAACGACTTGAGCGCGGTGGCTCGCCATTGCCACAGATCGAGTAGCCACGTTTAAAATATCGTTTTTTAGCGGGTTAAGAGTTCCGATTTTCAATGGCACGTTATAAGTAGTAAGTAGTTTTAGAACGATTGGTATGGAGAAAAATGGAATTCATAGTACTACGTACCTCCTTGGCGTATGGTTGTATGGGTTTATGTTGTGAGATGTTGAACCTGGTAGTTCTAGGGCAAATACTATGGTTTAGATTTAGATGCTGGTTTTCAGTAATCGGAAGGGGAAACCCTTCTTTGATTAAAAAAACTACTACCTCCATTCTGGTTTACTAGTCCCCATCGTACTTTGGGTCAAAGTTTGTCCATGAATTTTACTTGTAAAATGTGAATGGAAAACGAGATTTTGTTATACCCATACAAAAAAGGACTGGAGGGAGTGATTGCTCTGACACGGACGCGACCTCTCATAGCGCAGGCATTGAACCGGCGCGCCGGCCAAGAGGGCCGCACTCGCTGCAGGCCCGGCTGAGCACGCCTCGCCAAGGCAACCAGCTTAAGACTGCCCCCTGCCTTCATTGAATCTTCCGTGAGTCGTGCATTTTAGCAACACGCCCTTCCGTTCATAATGACCGGCAGGCATTTTAGAACAGAAAACATGACTAAAATATACTCATGGTCTTGACTTGTTGTGCTCCCACTGGTAGCAGGAACTAGTAGAGGTTTTTCTTTATTTATAACTCTCCTCACTTTTTTTGGCTTTGAAGTGAATCATGGTTGTGGACATTATGTATGAATGTGCAGATATCTGTGAACATGAGTTTGATGTGGAAGTTGAACTTGGAATGTCGGGCTTGCGCGTGAACTATACCATGTCCAATGCTTCGTCTGTTATTGTTTGGAAAGTAATTGCTGTTATTACATGACCCAAAAAACATTTTGTGCCACATCAAGAGATGCACGACATCACAACAGCATGCTGAATGGATAAACATTTGAACCTAGCTATTATGAAGGAAATTTTGTATTGACAACAGTTTTAGATAGCAGGAGACGCCTAGCCTGCTCTGCCTCGCTAGCTTATTTCTGGCTTCTTCCATCTCTTCTTTGGCTTGGGTGAAGAGAGCATCCGATTGCTCTTTTCGCTTCTTCAGAACTCAGCTACATTCTCAAGGGCTGCTGCACGCTTTCTTTCAGCCTTTACTAATGCCACGAGGACACGAACAGTGACGACTCCACCTGGCTTGTGTGTAATCCAGCATCATCGGGAATTTGCACCTTGTGTCTAATCCAAGATCATTAGGAACTGCACCTTGTGTGTAATCCAGCCTCATTTTGGAAACATGATCTCGAGGTTGACCATATTTCCTCCTCGCAGAACTGCATCCCGACATGAAGTTACTTTTTTTAGATCAATACTCAGAGAAACCTAGATCCATTTAGTAGAAGCCGATAAATGTAACTCGGAGAAGTGAATTCAAAAGGAAAAGAAATATAAAACAGACTACAAGGTGAGAACACCCACTTCCTACATCAAGTTAAAACGAAAGCATTAGGACGATTAAGACTCTTCTTATTACACATCAAGAACACCACGCTTAAGAGAAATGAAACTACAACATATACACATCAAGAACACGAGGCTAAACGAAAGTAATTGAAAGGGTGTTACTTACCAAAGCTCGCTTTTACGTGTTCGTGCAGCTCCTCTTTAACTTGCCACGCCCTTGAAGATGTCCCGAATATCCCGTGTTTGGTCTTCATTGCTCCTCGCATGTTCACACTCGTGGTTTTAAAATCTCAACATGGCAAGAAAAATACTACTAGTAATACTCACAAGATCTTGTGGGCAACATTAAAGCACTCGCCCCGCCATGTTAGAGCATCTCCAACAGAATCGCAACGCGCGGCGCTTTAAAAAGCATTTACGATGCTGAGATCGAGAAGTAGATACTAGAGAGTAGAGGATAGTTCTCAGCATAGATAGATAAAAAAGATAATTCAACTACTCCTCGCCGTCCGACTCCTCCTCGGTGATGTCCTCCTCCGACGCCCGATCAGAGGCGTGAAGATACCGATCGTCGCCGGATTCCTGTGGCGACGCTGCTCCTAGCCTCATGTTGAATTGAGCATCCGCCGCCCACGCTTGTCCTCGCGATAGGCGGCTCGCCCGCCTCCTCTTATCCTCTCCGCCTCCTTTGCGCCAGAGAACTCGCGCCGCTGATGATGTCCTGCGGGAAGTGTTGGCGCCACAGCGCCATGGCTTTTCGTCCATCTCGGCGATGCCGAGACGGTGCTCCCGCCCGGTTGTCGCGACGATCCTCGCCGGTGCTAAGCCGCGCAGAGGCGCGAGCCTCGCGCCGCCTCCCGCTGGCACGCTGGGGAAGTTCAATGTTCTATGAGGCCACCGAGGCGCCACGCCGCCATGTCAGACGCTGCTGGGCGGCCTCGCTGGCGGTGTCGAAATTGCCGAGGCCGAGGCGCATCCCGCTGAACCGGATCTCGGCGGAGAAGCCGCCGAGGGCGCGCGCGACGCCGCGGTATCCCTAAGTTTCAGGCGACGCGGGCGGCATGGTGGCGCAGCGGCGGCGAGGCAAAAAGAGCGGGAGAGAGCGGTGGCGAGGCACAGAGTGGTGGCAAGGCACAGAGCGGTGGAGGGCGTTGATTTTATAAAGCGCGCGGACGCCAAGGCCAAAACTAGCGCACGCCCGCCGCTTTTTTCTGGCGATCCTTTCCCGACGCCTTTGCTATCTCTACTCTCTTCTCTACGGTTATATTTATTTTATATTTAATATTTAATATTTATCTCTACTTCCTTTACTGTCTACTTTTTTTCTCTATACTTTTTTCTTGCAATATAGGTCATCCGATTTATATCTCGATGATAGGAAGGAAACAAATGGGAATTTTGCAAAAGATACCCATACCCCTCTCCAGATTTGCAAATAAGGCCTTCCTCGCTCATCCTTTTCTCCCACAAGATAAACTACTCATACAATGCATCTTGATGCGCAACGATGGGCATCTTGCTACTTCTAAAACCTTTCCATCATTTGCCACACTACAAGTTGCGATGAAAACCTACCCAAGCACATCGCGATACAGAGCGACGACAATTACCAGCTGATATTCTGTTGGACAATGGAGGCTATAACCAATTACTTTTACGGAACAATAGCACCCAGGAAAATTGAAGGGTAGGTATGAACAAAATTGAACTGCACATGTACCGCTAAGTGATTCAATACACACATTACCAATCGAGGAGGAGAACGATGGTCGCGGCGGCCTCTGTGAGTCATGGTCGGCAACGGAGTCGTTCATTGTCCACGACGGTGGTACTTCTGCGCTTGGCGCCGCTTCCGGAAGCAGATCCGAGACCGTGGAAGACGATGCGGGAAGAGGCTCCGCTTCACGACGACGACGGTGGACTGCCCAGCAGGCGTGTACGAGGTCGCCGATGAGGCAGATGCGCTGCGGTGGACGAAAAGCGCCGATGTAAAGGGAGGAGCACGAAGGCATGTGTCGTGGAGAAGTCTATTTTGCGGTGGGGATAGAAAATGGGAGTATTCAGTGTACTACTGGGTGCCGGGTGGGGTTGGCTGGGTAGGGTGAACTGGTTACGAAAACAGCCCCTACCAAGCGCCGTCCGTAGGCCTGTTCCAAGGCTATGATGGTAACTTCCCACTCGCTCAATCAGGGTCGCGGGAGATTTTCCCCCGACCTCAAAATTTTGTGACACCGACTCCCTGTGGCGGTTGAGTGATTCGCTAAGCAACTAGCTAGTAGTAGTAGTAAACTCTGCATATTAGGTTTGATCAAGTCAAACTTCCTAAAGTTTGACCAAGTTTATATAAAATATAAACATTTACCATAACAAATATGTATGATGTGGAAGTACATTCAATAATGAATCTAATGGTATTTATTTGTTATTGTATATGTTAATATTTTTTGATAGGGAAAACTTTGTTTTTGCCACTCTAGTTTTTGCCAACTTTGCTTATGCCACTCTAGAATTTGACATCTCACTTTTGCCACTGTTAGCTTTTGATAATACATCACAAATGCCATTCCATGGCAAAAACGATAATTTTTCATTTCACTTTTGCCACTCTTAGCATTTGACATGTATCACAATTGCCACTTGGAAAATTTTGTTTTTGCCACTAAGGGCAAAAGTGATATATTGTCAAAAGCTAAGAGTGGCAAAAGTGAAATGTCAAATTTAGAGTGGCATAAGCAAAGTGGGCAAAAACTAGAGTGGCAAAAACAAAGTTTTCCCTTTTTGTTATAAGCTTTCTGAGAGTTTACAAAACTTGACTTTGACCAATGCTAATACGCGGACTTAAATAAAAACAGAGGGAGTACACATTTGTTTTCTTAGTTTGTAGTGAACTAATCATTTGTTGAAATTGTGAAATAAATATATTAGGCTATTGACTTCGAATGTAATGGTCTATACAATTCAATAGTTACAATCATTGTCGAATCCCAAGATGTATACAAGGTCTATAGTACTTCACAACATGCTCAAACTCACATAATCCCAATAAATGAGAATCTAAATGCATTTCATAGTTATTACTTTGTAGGATGCAACAAAACAACCAAAACTCTACATCAGCCATTATAGAAGCAACATTTTGACATATCCCATTGTGTGAATGAAACGTGCAGAGAGCTTTTGAAGATGGAGCAGATAGGGCGGGAAAGATTGTATGTATGTGGACAAGAGAGTAGGAGACAAACCTAACAGAGAGAGAGAGAGAGAGAGAGAGAGAGAGAGAGAGAGAGAGAGAGAGAGAGAGAGAGAGAGAGAGAGAGGAAGAAGTTAGGTCTGTGAGAAAGATGGAGACATGTAATATACGTGAGATGCGTGCATCCGGATTCTCAGATACGTGGAAGGAGAAGAGACAACATGTTTGATGAGAGAGCTGGAAAACATGGACGAGAGGGGAAGGATCTCATGGGTTGAGGGATTGACAATTTTGTGCGGGGAGAGAGGGATTGGTAATTTTGTGCAAGAGAGAGAGAGGGTGGGGAGGAGTCACCAGCCGTCGCCACATCACCCTGCTTCCAAATGACCCTGCATTCTCTAGCGGTGTGGTCGCTGCCTTCGATCTGCTCGATGCCCTCTTTGAAGATTGAGGTGTTGTGCATGTTGGGGTGCAAAGAAGCACAAGCTTAGAGTGGTCGCCAGATAACCTTGGATGGGGATGAATTGTGTGCTCTGGGGGAGTGTGTGTGTGTGTGTGTGTGTGTGTGTGTGTGTGTGTGTGTGTGTGTGTGTGTCGATATTGAGCAAAAACAAACCTAAGGAGAGAAATGGGTATTCACGAAGAGATTGTGCGGGCCTTGAGGTGGGCAGGGGCCGAGTGAGGGTGTCAAATGTGCTGCGTTGATGCATGTGTTGCATGCGATCGCATGAGGGACGGACGAATCGAGAGAGATGGTTGTTGTGTTACGGATGCTCTCTCTCTCTCTCTCTCTCTCTCTCTCTCTCACACACACACACACAAGTAAACTAGAAGACCGCTCTCTCATGTATACACAACGTATCGGCATCTGCCTATGTCTCACTCATGCATGATCATTTGCACATTCACACCTCTCTATGTCTCAGATCACACGCACACCGCCTCCACATTGCCCTTCCGCCACAACACACATATGGACACATACACACGCTCTCTCTCACCACACACACAAAATAAGTATTAAAAAACTAGGGCGCACCTAAAACGTCCAAATCCAAATAAACACAAACTGGAGCTAAATTCAAATATATGGAAATATTGCAGCCAAGAACTTTCCCAGAAAAAACTTGAGTAATATTCGAGGATTGTTTTCACACACACAAAAGGTTTGGTGGATGTCCTTCGAGCGTGACACGGTGACGCACTGCTCGATCGATCAGCAGCGGCGTCCGCGGTTCACGCGCTTGCACAGGATTCCAGATCGTGGCTGTGGTACTAACTTAAAAAAATTAATAAAAGCGCTGCCTAAGTCTAATGTTTACGGTACTAGTACGGTTTTTTTTTACGGGTTTGTTATTACAACGCAAGTTACATGGTTATGGCGGTTTTTACCATTATGGGCCCTAATTCTCCTCGGCTCCGCCCTGCTTCGTAAGGTGAATCGCCACCTTCAATCTTCGTGGGCTCCAATTATGGTGCTGAGGGTGAACCGGTTCCTAGGCGGTCTTACATTGACTTGAAACTGTTCATGTTAATCTTCAAACATCTAGATGTGAAATATTATCTCACATCTAACTCACTCACCCTTGATTTTTTTGAAGTCTTCCACTCACTCACCCATGATTTTTTTTAAAGTCTCACATGGATTTTAAGGGTGAGGGAGTTAGATGTGAGATAATATCTCACATGTAGATGTTACATAGGCAATAAGACCCTTTCTTTTAAGTTTGACCAACCTTATATAAAACTAAAGTAAGCTGCCACCAGACGCGACTCATCAATATGCCGCCATCATAGGTGTTCATCCTAGCATGCCGCCATGGCTTTTTAATCCAACCGCCTGCTCGCCAACAATTTCTCGCCCATCACCGCTTGTGGTCACCGCCATCCATGTGTGAAACCTGTTTCGCTTAGCAGATGAAGCGGTTTAATTTTTTGATAGCAAGGCTCGCTCGATGCCAAACTGCCACGTGCTCTGCAGTCCCTCCTCGCCATGCCACAAGATCACCGAGACGCTCAGCGCTTTTAGCCTCCAAAATGCATCCACGACCAGCTGGTGGAGCCACGAACCGATCTCCGCTCTCAGCCAAACCGGTTGGCCCCTTCTATGCACACAACGCGAAGAGGAGGACGAGCGCCTGAATGCAGCACCAAGGCCGCTAGCATTGTATAAGAAGGCAAAGTGCGTTGATCAAAGACGTAGCGAGCCTTTCATTTGATCCGCCGAGCCGGTATGAAAGCACCAAGCCCGGAAAGAATGCCAATCCAGCCAGCCCGCCAAAGATGATGATGTCGAGTGACGGGCACCGCTTATACCGCCTTTACACGAACTAGCGTCATCATTGTCGCTCTCCGCGACCTTGTCATTGTCGAAACCGCTCCGCTCAAGGAGTGGTTTAAATCGAGCAGACCACTATGGAACAGCTCAAGGAGTGGTTTAAATCTGAAAGGCCAACGCAGCGGAGGAGGCGCGATGGTGGCTGTCGGCGGAAGCCAAGCTCGTCTTAACCAAAACCAAGGTTAATCCGCCGAGGTGATGTAAGGCCGAGCCCGCAAACCGGTGCGGACGCGAATCTACCTTGACGCGAATCTACCCTTCGAGACCTTGAATGCCACGGATCCGGGTTAACTTAGAGGGGCAATCAAGGAGCACCGCCACTGGTCGCCCCTTATATACACGGGTTGACGTCCTGCCGGTTCACAGAGTTTGGGTCACCTTCCGAGTCTTCCGACTCATGTGAGCCATTTGATGCAACATGGATGGCTAGAAGGGCTTCTTCCACCTCTTCTCCGCCGCCGTGGTGGCTTCTTCCTTCGCTTCGAGACCTTGAATGCCCATCGAACTTCTTTCACAAATCGATCGACCCAAATTATACTACTAGTACAAACATATTAAGTACAAGAGGAACACGAAGATACGAGCAAGAGTACCAACTGCAAGAAGAACAGTAGTAAGACATAGTACTAGTACTACTCACGCACTAAAGAGTTCAAATAACGAGAAAGAACATAAACATAGTTCTGCTGGGCCTCAAAGACAACACACCCTTGAAAATAAACTAAGCAACTAGTCCGCTTGACACGCGCAGAGAACCAGCATGAGCGACGGCATCGCCACCTACCGAGTCCGAGTCCACGCCCTCGACTTCGCCCTCGCCCCTCTTCCTCTTCCTCTTCGCCGACGCTTCTTTGCTTGAACCGACACTGGCTCGCTTCTTCATCCAACCCATGTAGATATTTAAACAAAGGTAGGCATCCATTGCTGCGCATGTGATGTGATCTTCATCTAATGTCTTCGACTCCCATGCATGATGAAACTCGTGATGAGGTTTCTTCGCTTTAGCATACTAAGGATCAATCATGGCTGCTGCCGTGGTCAGCATTGAAGGTTGAGAGGAGGACACCAGTGCTTGCCTTCCGAGATCAAGGGCTGGCCTACAACGAGACCTATCCGACGCAGGACATCTCTCGTCGCTCTTAAAGCCTACAAGAACGAATTTCACTCTTTTGTCCTTGAGGAAGTTCTTAAAATCCTCGCACTCAACGTCGGCATGGCATATGTGGTAGACCAAGCAAACGTTATGTACGCAAACCTGGATCACGGCGGGCTTCTTCCTCTCTTCGCCCTTAGATCCTTCTCTCGCCCCAGACTGTGGTGTACTCAACATCTAGCCCAATGACCCACTCATCCGCTGAACTGTTGAACATGCGAGAAGCGAGCAAGCCATGCTTTCACCGTCATGATCCACGGTGTAGATGATGATGAACTGATCGCCGGTGATGGCTCTAACCTGGTACTCAGCGCACTATGGAGATTTGGGAGGCCATGGATTTTGGAGGAGGGTTAGGAGAAGTTGAACTGTTGTACCTCGCAAAAACCGGGAGCGAACTAATGTGAAAGGACGGACGATCGGGAGCGAACTGTTGTGAGGTAGAAGACGGGACGAGTAGGGCGGCGAACGGCGTGGGGTTGCTGGCTTGCCCGTGGATAAACGGCTGCAAGCCCCCAAAGAGTTCTCGAGAACTATGCGGGACCCACTAGATGTCATGTCTACTAGACCCATATCGTAGGCCCGACGGTATAGCTTCGCCTGTTCGCACGCCATGCCGGGCGCATGGATGTAACTTCACTTAATTCCGCCAACCGTCAAGGCCCCACGACCTTCGCTTTCTCTCATCGTCGCGCCTTTGAGACTTCGACCGCTATAAATGAGCAATTTTTTGCCTACTCCGCATGCATGATACTCCTCTGGTCCTTTTTACTCCCCACAACCGCTTGCAAAGTGTTTGACCAAATATATACTTTTTTAACACCACCTTATATTAATTAACCAGCCACACCAAGACACTCATTCGACATAATATTCACCACATTGTATGTACGTTATTTACAAGAATACCATCTAATCTATTGTCAAAGCTATACTTAGCGATTAAGTGTGCCACCTTATTGGCCGAACGGCTAATCTTTGACAATTGAAGATTGTTGATCAACTTCGAGATGCTCAACGCTTTCATCTTCAGGTCACGCATAGCAGACCTGTCATAGTCCCCCGATGCAAGAGACGCTACCACAAAAGCGCAATCAGTCTCTAAAATTACAGGATTATGAAGAGAAATACCTATGTAGAGACCGGCAATGCAAGCCCTAAGCTCCGGTTCCTCCACGCTTTGACAGGCATCAATGAAATCCCACGACCAAATTTATACTAAAAATATCAATATCTACAATATCGATTATAATGAGTATAAGAACTACGCTTTATAATGAGTGTAAAAATATTGATTTGACATTGTGAATGTTGATACCCTCCGCCTAGGTGAGTAAGTCATCTTAGGCTGTGCACCGTGACCAAGGAGGAGGGAAAACGAGACATTAATGTTTATTTGCTAATTAAATAGTATTGCATGCAATGAACTAACCACTGCATGTCATGTTTGATAGTCTCGGGTCATTAAAAGCATGCACACCCTCATCTCTTATTGGTTGATATGTCAAGAAACAAGAAACGAGGTAGAAGTTAATGCACCGCGCCTACGTGTTTTGGGATTATTTGGTTTTCGTAAGATGACTTACACACCTAGCTATTAGAGTACCACTACCTCCCTTCTAGTTTAAAGGGCTCGACTCAAAAATTTCACCTACTCTTAGCAAGATAGTAGAGGCGGTGGAATAGTTTTTGAAGTCTGCAAAAGTACTCAACTAATGCTGTCGTTCTTCACAAAAAATGTGTTTACCAATGCATGCATGAACACTAGTTACTCTAACCCCCTCTCTTCTTTAATTCTTTGCCACATCAGCATGTTTGCTATTCCCGTGTGCATGATACCAGCTAAGATACCACCATTATGGCCAGCCTTAATCATCGCATGCAATAATTTAGTGCACCTTGAAATATGAACATGTGTGGGCGGTATGTTTTTAATGACTTGAGACTATACCTAGCCCGCATGCAAGATGACTTATTATGCATCGCTCCCCATACCCGCAGGAAGCCCGCTCGCCTCCAAATCTTTTCCTCTCCATGTGTGGAAACAATATGCCCGCCAAACTCTCCTTCTCCTCCGGCGGTCCCACCACTCCACCCCGTGTGAAAAATCTGCATGCATGACCCTCCTCCCCACGCCGTCCAATCCACAGACCAGCAATATTTCCACCCCTTCGCCCCCGTAATTTACTCCAACAAATATGCCCACGTAGCTTTTACTTAACTTCAGTTGCATTGGGTCATCGACATACGGGCCCAAAGTGTAATCGCCCACATGTCGCTGACGCAACCGACCTGCAGCTAAGTCATTGCAGCTCACCATATCTTACGAGGTGTGCCATTGCTCGCTATAAATACCGCGCCCCACGAAATCGCTATCTCTCCCCTCACGCTCACGCTCATCGCTATCTCCTCCCTCCTCTCACGCCGACCACCATGGCATCGCCTCCCAAGCCCTAGGAGCCCTCGCTGCACCGCGCGGACGGTCACGCGTCGCTGCCTGCTCGCCGCCACTAGTCGAGGAGGACGCGCCGGTGTTCCGCCTCGCCGCCACGCGACGCGCCGCCTGCCTGCTCTCGCCGCCACTAGTCGAGGAGGACGCGCCGGTGTTCCGCCTCGCCGCGACGCGACGCTGTCGCCGCTCTGCTCTCGCCGCCACTAGTCGAGGAGGACGCGTCGGCGTTCCGCGCCTCGCCGCGACGTGTCGAGGTGGACGCCGGTGTTCCTAATCTCCCCAAAGACGCTGCCGGAGGACGCGCCGGCTCCCCGCCACGAGGAGAACGCCGCGCCGCCCGCCGAGCCCCCAGCCTTGAGGAGCTTTGGCAAGAAATGGATGTCGCCAGGGAGGCTTTGCCTCCAGCAGAGCGCCAAAATAGAGGCGGAGAAGAAGGCCGAGGAAGAGAAGCGCACCGCGCAACAAGCTCGGGAGATCTATGTCGCGTCCGAGAGAGTCAAGCAATTGGTTCTTTGGCGTAATATTCGTGCGAGGGCCGTGAGGGTGGCGGAGGACGCCGTGCCGACGCCGAGTGTAGTCGGGCCCAAGCGCTCATCTACGCTTGGCGGTACGTGGACCGGTGCACGCTTCCAGCCAAGAGGAGTACCTGTTGGCGCCGGATCACCACACCGTGAGATCGCGCTCGCCGCCGGCAAGCCGCCAATCAGCACCTCGCGAGTTGCGAGGCTGAGGAAGAGGCGTTGTGTCGGCGCGCTGGGAAACGGCCGCGCACTAGGGCACTCGTGGCGCGCCGCAAGCGCTCCTGCGAGCGCCGTGGCTTTTAGGAGGAGTATAATTTTTTTTCGTAAGGCGATCTCATTAGTTTTGGGACGCAAATGATAAATCCTGAACGTTCAGGAATTTTTAGCGTCCTTAATTAAGTATGTAAAAGGGAAAGTTTGGAAACGTTGTGTATTATTACGCATTTTGCAAGTACGCGCATATAGCACAAACTTTACTATATACTATCGGACTACACGCTCTCTCGATATATGCTTGCAGATTTTTCTACTCCCTCCGCCCAGGTCAATAAGTCATCTTTGGTTGTGCACGGTGACCAAGAAGGAGGGAAGATTTGTACACCTAGACGGAGGGAGTACTACTATTACTTATGTATGCAAATGCACGCTTAAACATTACGATGCGGTTTTTGTAAAAGTAGAAAACAGCACTAGTCAAGCTTGTGAAACGATTCCAACGTGAGTACTACTACTAGTAGGAGTACCAGGGGCCGTTCTTTTAGGCTTCTAGATTAGTAATCCCATAACTACTACCCCGCCCTGGTTTATTGGTCCCCATTGTAATCTGTGTCAAATTTTGATCATAAATTTAACTAATGAAATGTTAGTGCATGTCACATGCACTACTCCATCCGCTCTAGGTGAGTAAGTCATCTTAGGCTGTGCACCGTGACCAAGGAGGAGGAGAAAACGAGAAACATTAATGTTTATTTTCTAATTAATAGTATTGCATGCAATGAACTAACCATCGCATGTCGTGTTTGATATCTCAAGTCATTAAAAGCATGCACACTCTTTATCTCTTATTGGTTGATATGTCAAGAAACAAGAAACGAGGTAGAAGTTAATGCACCGCGCCTAAGTGTTTTGGGATTATTTGGTTTTCAGAAGATGACTTACACACCTAGATGCACCGCGCCTAAGTGTTTTGAGTAACATTTTATCGCTTAAATCTTTGGTCAAAATTTAGCACAAATTACAATGGTGAGGAATAAACCAGGACGGAGTAGTAGTTTAGAAGCCCAAATAAATGAGTGAGGCGCTTTATTGTTACTTCCACCGTGACTAGTCTTGTGGGAAAAGCTGGGAAGCCGCCAAAAGAACTGGCCCTAGGAGTAGTAGCTAGGATCGAGTGTGGGAGATGAACCGAGAAAGTAAATGCAGAGAGATGAAATGCAAAAAGACGGAGGGATGTGATGGTTGCTTGTCCGCTTATTTTACTGTGCCACTTATTACCGGGAGTGGTTGGGTTTTGTGATATGACGGCTTTTATCGCCGCGCCACGAGTGAGAGGTGAGACTCTCTGCAGCGCCGCCTCTACACTTGTACTACATCGGTCGTGGTTTATTAGTCCCCATTGAATTTGATCAAGATTTAATCGACAAAATGTTAGTGCATGTCAACAAAAACTATATCGTTGGATTCAGATTTGAACATAGTTTTGAATGATATAATTTTAGGTGACATGCATCAGATTTATCGTACTATATATAATGTTAGTTCAATTTTGGTCGCATTTAATCTATAGTAGTAAGGTGCCCGTATGCTGCAATCAAGAGTGAAATGCATTGATCGGGAGTTGTTTATTTTGACAAAGGATGTGGGGTCATCTCATGTAACGGTATCGATAGGTTTCTTCGGATATTATCTCATCTCTAGAGCTCACAAACATCCGGTGAAATAGATAAAAGGTATCTTTTGCAAACAAAAGCGCTCAACTGTTCAACCTGCATCCAAAACTTGTGAAGAAATAACACTTATTGTGCTTTGCAAGAAATGATCTTTAAGAATTAGTTTTGAGTATCGATTGTTATACATGTTGGCTACAGATGACATGGCACTTTCTTATAGTCAACAGTTGGCTATACTATTAAGTAATATTAACCATGCCCTTATACACCTAGACGGAGGGATTAAATCAGATGACTTGCAAGGGGCAGAGGAGATGTAAGAAATGGTTCATCGTAAGTCTTTCACCAAGATTGTAGTAAAAATTCATACATGGAAGATTCTAGACTAAACCATAAACGGATACACTTTTATTCATGCGCGATACTCCAATAGAGCAAGATCCTGCATGGAAGTCTCCACATGCTTAGACAGCGGATTACATTGAGCTAAGACTAATGATCAACATTTAACTTGATAATGCGATTTTTTAGAAGAACAGGAGGTTCTCCCCGGTTCCATTATCAAATGAAACCCAAAGTGTCTTACATCAGCTCACCGAGAGGAGCAGTTCAAAGGAAGGACTCATGTAAAGCCACTCAAGTTTAACGACAAGCTTACGTAATCAAAAGCGGCAAAGACACGGGCCATAAGCGCCACACACACACTACATGTTTTCTAAGTGCACTTGATAATGCGATGTCCAGTGAACCTCCTTGAGTCCCCTGCACCGAGTCGGCGGGTAAAGGATAGAACGGATGCCATGGGTTTTCCAAGTCCACATTGGCGGATAGTCCCAGCTCCTCGATTCCAAGTTCGTCCGATGAGGCCGGTTTCCTACCACGTGACCCGGAGGGGTAGTAACATTGACCACGCACCAGACATCTGCCTTGTGTCGTTGTCGGCCAACGGCGACGCCCGACGACGCTACAAAGACGGGCGGCGGCTCGCGCTGGCCTCGCCGGTGCCCACGATCAAGAGGAAGACGATGCCGCCCTCCTCCGAGACTAGCAGGCGGCGGTGATCCTCCAGTGACTCCGCATGGTGAACCGTAGCACGGTCGCATTTGATGTTCTCCGCCAAGGGCCAGCAGTGACCGCTGCACGATCCGTGAGGTGATGCACCATGTCCGCCCGGCGAGCCACAAAACGGCATCGGCACTCATAGCAAGGGACTAAGGGCCTTGGAGGCATCGACCAGCCGCCCATGAAACGGGAGGGCTGTAGGGACGCTATGCCAGCTTGAATATGTGAGCAAGTTACTACGAGATTTAATCCTAATAAGCACAAAATAAATCATGACGGCTATAACAGAGATGAAACTAATCATGTGGACTAGCATAGTAGTAGGATACAGAGTAGAAACATGAATTCTACCACGATTTCAACAGAAGGACAGAAAACACATACGGTGCAACGGGAGCAGCACCGCATGCTTGAGGTTGTCGCCCATGTCATTGAGGAAGAGGTTGCCGAGGTCGGGAAGAAGTCGTCGCCGGTGAAGTCGTGGTCTGCCAGCAAATGCAAGAGTGCGCCCCAGATTTCAACAACGCTCACGAATGGAGCGCAGGAGGAGTGGTCAGGGGACGTTATGCCCCGAATGGAGCGCAGGAGTAGCACACGGCAAGAGATGGTGTCCTTACTAGTACTCCCTAGTCTCTATCTATCTATATCTATATATATCTACTCTTATAGAAAACCGAGTTGGTGATGATGGTATGCCTGCCATCTTGTAATATAGACCGTCCGATCTATATCTGACGGATAGAAAGCCAACTATGACAATTTTACAAAAGATACCCGCACCTCTCTCCACATTTATAGATAAGGCCTTGCCTCGTTCATCCTTATCTCCCACAACCTCGTGCTCCTCCCTATGTCTCTATCTCTACTAATTTTTTAATAACAAATCGAATAGTGCTGCGCCATTCACGCACGCCCGCTGAACACGCCTCGCCTCCATCATCACCAACTGAGTCTTTTATAGGAGTAGGAGTAGAGAAAAACCGAGTTGGTGATGATGGTGTGCGTGCAATGCACGGGCATCTTGCTATTTTTTGCATATAAGTCCAAACACCACGTAGACACGGTCTTTGAGCACGGTTCATAGTCGCTCCACGCCGGGCATTGAAGTTTGTAACTATTTTAGATTAGAATATACTACTCCTCCGTGCTAGTAGTAGAGCAGAGTCCTACTTACTACTCTACTCTAGCAAGCTAGGCATAGTACTATAGTAGGTACCGAGGGAGTACCAAGATCGTGATCACTCAAGCAAGTTGTCCGCATCGATATGACCCTACGCTGCTGGTATGTGTCTCATAAGTCAAGCGCGTGTCAGTAGTCATCATCACCGTCCACTTCCCGCAACACATATTCGCTTCTCCATCTTTGTCCGCACATAATCTCGCCCAAGCTTCCATCCCCGCTAAGGCGCCCCCTCGTCCAAACCCAAGCACTAACAATGGCAGAACCGAGCAGCGCCCGCCGAAAGAGTGGCTGGAATTCGCCCCACAGAGGTAATCAAGCTCATTGTTTCGCGGTGGACAATCTCAAGACCATGCCGCCGCCTGCGGCTCGCCGGGCTGTACCGCTTACTCAAAGCCCTCAGCCGGAGCTTTTAAGCCAGCTCCTTGCTTGCCGATGCCGCCGATCTTTCGAAACGGCGGTCACGCAGCATAACGATCGAGGGTGGCGAGCATCAACCCCTTCATCGCGATCCGATCCCCGCCAGCCTCAGCTACATTAACGGTATGTACTAGGTCGGCATGAACACGCCTTGATGGTGCTCACGACGGTCGCGGCAGCTGGATGCTCGTGGAGGTCTACACCCGCGATTGATCCCCTTCCTTCGATTAACATCGACCGCTTTGGCACCACGCCCGTAATACTCGGAATCTTACAAGAGCCAACATGATACCAAGTTTGATTTGCTCAAGGTTGTAATCTGCCAAGTGCCCACAAGATCTCGCGAATTATAAAGATTTCAGCTAATTATGTTCTTCAACCGCTGTCTCGCTTATCCGATGTGTCATCGCGGTAAGTGGATAATCTGCACGCCCATCGCAGGATCATACATCCTCCATGGTTCTCTCGATGCCATTGAACACAAGGGCTTCATTTACGCTGTCGACTCCTTCTATGGCTGGACGTATTGCTGGCCTACTCCAAATATCGCTACAAACGGCTGTTACAAAGAAGATGTTACTTTCCTATGATATCATGATGGCTTGCTTATATTATCACAACATTTATCAAAAATATTCATGCTCATAACATGCTGTTCTTAAGATTGACTAAATCAAGAGCCCTTTTTATTTGACTCCAACTTGATATGATGTTGTAGGTCGCCCGTGTCCCTACCCTTCCTAATCCCGTAACCTTTCAAAGAAAAGCGGCATGGCAGCTTGCAGGTGGTTCCTGCTCGATCGATTTATCGCTAAAGATTGATGATCGTCGCACGCATCGACGTGTTGTTTCATGGAATACAATCACAGCCATTGCTGTGTCTTTGAGCAGATCCCAGCTTCTCGGCCTTCGTGAATTTTTGACCGAGGTGGTAAGTAGCCTTGGTACACGCTCTTGTTTGTCGGACTGAATTATCCGATTAACCAGAGATAACCGACGGCAAGGATCATGATGGCAGCGCGTTTCGCTTCATCGTGCAAAACTGTGTGTACACAGCGCACTCATGCGTCTCGCATGCACCATACCTCGATATGTGCCGCCACGCCTCGCAGCCCAAAGTAGGAGAGAGGGTCGCAAGTATCGATTTCGACCGACCTGGCCGGAGTTTCCGTCAGCACCCATCTCGTTCAAGCCATCACCAATCTCCACAGCTTAATAAATAGTAACGCCTAACCGAGCCAGCTTAGTTAGATGCGCATACTTGGTGTAGTAGGATCTTTATTTAGTTTGATGCATACACTTGTTCTTTTTGGCAGCCCTTTGTAATGATGGCTGATGTTTGGTTTGGAAGAGAGAGCTGCCTTCACTCTTATGGCCTGCTTATCGCTTCGTTGCACCCCCAGCCCTGGTTGTCGCCGCTGCTGTTTTCAATGTACAATCAGTAGTATATTTCGTCTGTTGGTTGAATAAATGTGTTGTTTTGGAATTCGTTGCACGGTTCGGTCCTTTAGTGCCCCGTATCGTACGTAGCTCATACTATTTTTCGTACAGAAAACATTTTCCACTTGTTGATAACATGCAGCCCACCGATGAAGGCCCAATAGAGAAGCCCATAATTAATCGGAAGGGAGGCTCACATGAATCCGCCTGTACATGCTCATGGTCCCTAAACATAAATAAGTAAATAAATAAATAAAGCTAAATGCTCATGCACCAGTTCTTGGGAAAATAGGTAGCCCAAGATTTCTTTTTGAAGAATAACCAAGCTAGGCCTATTTGTTTTCTCCGACCATCGGGCTGCAAATCTTTCAAGACGAGGAGGGATGCATTCCGCCCTGGCCAAAGAGTATGGTCAATGTCTGTTAAAACTAATATCAAAGGTTGAAAATTCCAAAAATTATAGCAAATGGGATATTAGTTTTTTTTGAATTTTGTTCTTCATCGATATCTTATACGATTTCATTGATTTAATATGACATAGTACTAATTTATTTTTAAATTTGTTTTAGTATGGCTATTAATTTTTGGATTAAGAATGTTTCGCCTCAAAGAAAATTTGTGAATTTTCAAAATTTACCACATATTTAGTTAATTTTTTTACCCGGCATCGACCGTAAAATGGCCGCAATTCTAAAATGGAAAACGAGCTGCAATAAATTCAATATGAATTAGAAAATGAGTAAAAATTATAAAATAATAGCAAATGGGATGTACACGCCACACGCATTCTAGCAAAGCAAAGGACTATTGGATGTCCATCCAACGGCCTACGTGCTTCTTCAATCTCTCGATCTTCCTCGCCCACCGCTTAAACTAGCGCAGCGGATCGCTCGCTCCCCTCCTCTTGTGGCTCATTGTGATACCGCTGCAGCAGCTTCCCTGCCCACCCTACTCCCTCCGCTGGCCCGGCCGCACACAATCAACTGCCTCCTTATTACGCGAAAAAAATGATTCCTCCCATCGACATCCGGTGGCCGGGTCAGGTCGCCGCTGAGGCCTCATCGCCTTACTACTCCCATCGCTAGCCAGTTCGCAGCCGACGGCAGCCTCGACACCGCAGCCGAACCAGGAACACTGTGACTTTCACGCTGCGGCATCCATCGTCATAAGTTGTTAGGACCCCGATTCCAAGTCACATCGATCTAGCCGGTAACACCTCATATCAATTTGCGACCACGCACGGTATTCCCACGGGTGTTGCCTTACCATGGCCCGGGACCGCTTTATGCCTTTTGGCTCACGATATGATAGTGTCGCTAGCATCCATATGACAGAGAACCCGGCCGACATGGCTAGTCGCGGAACCCAAAGCGGCACTAACCCATGGGGACAGCATACATGAATCACATCGAGCATGTCGGCCAACAGGTGTGAATCCGTTGTAGCATCGGGCTAATATGACTCGGGAACCCGGCAGTAGCAAGTGTTAGGCAGACTCCGGATGTCACCGCGTGACATTTCCAAGGGATGACACAGAACGGCGTAACACATGCCGCCAGCCAAGTGTCCCGGCAAGAGGTGGCTAAGGTGACTCCGTGAACTGGTCAGAAGCGGACTACTATGGCTCAAGGAAGCACTAGACTACATTTCCATAAGAGAGGCTGCCAAGGATAAACAACTAGATTGTCGGATCCCACACATACCAAGATTTCAATAACATACACACAATATGCTCGATATGTGCAAATACAACATGCATCACAACATGACTCTACAACTCAAGTATTTATTCATTAGGCTCCGAGGAGCGAGATATTACAAACATGGGTCTCATGACCCAACATTCAGAGCATACAAGTCAAAGCACACGCGGAAGCTTAACATGTCTGAGTACAGACATCTACAAATGAAAAAGCTTAGAAGCCTGACTATCTACCAGATCTTGCCGAGGGCACAAGATCATAGCTGAGGTATCAAGCTAAACGTCAAGTCCACATCGAACTACTAGCTTAGACCGACGCTCTCTCGCAAAACATAAAATAAGCAAACGCGGAGTACAAATGTACCCAGCAAGACTTACAACAAAACTAGCTACATATGCATTAGTATCAACAAAGGGGTGGTGGAGTTTGACAGTAGCAAGCCAGCTTTGACTCGGTGGCTATCCCGAACTACTTAATCGCAAGTAACTCTTTTGAGGTGGCGTTTAACACGAGTCCACATATTCACCAAATCAATACACCACTATGGATCCGCCTCCCCGCCTCCTCACGAGAACGCCATCCATAGCACTCACGCTATCTTGCGATTTTAGAGTATCCACTTTCACTTGTCTATGAACCGTTATAGGCAACCCGTAAGTCCTTATCATGACACGACTATTCAATAGATGATGTTAACCCCGCAGGGTGTACTCTTCACACACGCCTCGCCACTTACCGCCATGTACACGCCATGTATCTCGCAACCTTCAAGCGGAAGCCCTGGCGAGGGTGTCACCACGGCCTACCTAAACACTCAAGTCTCTAGTCTAGGTTTATCGCCTATTCGTGTTCCATCCGCAGGAGTCCGCCGAGGTTTCACATACGCCCCGAACGATGTGAGCAGGGTTCCCGAGACACCAACGGCGCTGCACACACCGGCCACGTGTATCTACCGTGATCATAGCCCACCCCTAGGGTCAGCGCCACGCACGGCCTCCAACACATATCCTACAAACACCGGAAACTAGTTGCAACTCCCGGACAGAGAACAAGGTGGTTAAGAAGCCGAGAGAGTCAATTAAGGACCCCAATGTGGTACTAACTGCTTCATGGATCACAAACACGTAACTTAGTTCCCGAGGACGGCTGTAATGAGACAACCCACCATGTACTCCTACATGGCCTCTCACCGCTACTCTTTTACCAAATCGTGTTCACACACTTAGCTCTCAACAAGAGGACATGTTCACACCTCCGATTCATCCCCATGAATCAGACCTCGACACAACTCTAAGCGATAGCAGTGGCACGACAAAACAAGCATGAATGAGTAGGCACATCGTGGCTCAAACAACTCCTACTCATGCTAGTGGGTTTCATCTATTTATCGCGGGCAATGACAGTCATGCAGAGGATAAGGGTTCAACTACCGCAGCAAGTAAATGTATGATTCATTGTTGTCCTAATGCAAAGAAAAGAGAGCAGGGCTAGAGAGTGGATTGTATCGAATGAACAAGGGGTTTTGCTTGCTCGCACGCCTCAAGATAGCATTGAGTCTTCATAAGTGTCAACGATCACAACGCTTGCACAACGCTCACCGAGGGGGAACAACACCGCAACAGAGAAGAAACATGATCAATGCAATGCACAATATGATGCATGCTATGACATGGCAATATGAATGTGTTTTGGCTAATGCAAGCTAGAACAGATTAAGATGAGTCCATTTGAACCAAAGATTCAAATGCAAACCCATTTTAAGAGGTCATAATAGTGCATTAACTTGTCTCACCTAAACAGCAAGGTTAATGTGTTCTAACATGCATGAAACCAGTACAGATAGATAGATTGGATTTTTCTGATAATTTTTCATATATAAATTATTTCATTCTGAGCTACGGTTGATTTTCTATGATTTTTAGAAGTTTTGGTTATTTTCTGGAATTTCCTGATAAGAATAATTCCAAAGAATTGAATTATGCGTCAAGATCGCACAAGGTGACGCTCAGCGTCAACGGGCGGTCCAGGTCAAACCGACCAGTGGGTCCTGCAGGTCAAGAGTTAGTTAAACTAACTAAATTTAGTTAGCGCTTAATCCCGGTTAGTTAGCGGCAGGCCCCACCTGCCATAGACCCAAGGGTCAAACCGCCCACCCGGGTCAACTTGGTCAGCGAGGTCAAACCCACCGCGACTCGACGCCGGGCGAGGCCCGAGACAGCGGAGATGCCTGGTCGGCCCCACGGCGATCAAATCGGAGGTCGAGGCTATCTACGGAACGAGGAGACTCGCCCGCTTAGTGGTGCGAAAGCGGAGGAGCTAGGTGGAGCGAAGCTCGCCGGAGTCGAGCTCGTGGCGGCGGCCGGGCGCTCGCGCAAGCGCGGGTTAGGGCGCTACGGCGATCTCGTGACGAGCTGGTCAGGTCCACGGCTCGGGAGTGCCCTGAAAGCGGTGACGCGCCGTTTGGACGGAGACAAGCCAAAACGACGACGGCGATAAGTCCGGGCGCCAAGCAGGTCTCGCCCAACGGAAACGAGGACTACGCTATGTATTGAGCATGGGGGCAGGGGGTTAGGTAGAGGAGCTCACGGCGAGTCGGACGAGGGTCTCTTCGAGCTCGGGAAGGTCTGGAGTCGCTGGACGGCGGACTCGATCTCCGGCCCGAGCTTGAAGGCGACGAGGATGAGGACGCTATGCACGCCCGGGCGCGGCAAGTGCTCGCTGAGGAGGTCGAGGGAGTCGAGGCGGAGCTCATGGATGCTTCAATGAGGCGATGGGGAGGCTTTGGCTACGGTAACTACGAGCGGCGGGCGACAAGAAGCGGGCCGTGGCGGTGGCGAGAGAAACAGAGGAGGGGAGAGAGAGCAGTGGGTGAGGGGGAGGGGAGAGAGAGCTCAGGGCGTCTCCGTGGCGCGAGGGGGGAAAGGGAGAGCTCGCCAAAGACGGGCAGGAGGTGGTGATCTGCTGTTGCCTCTCTCCTCCGCCATCGGCATAGGTAGGTGATGACTGCACGGGCTGTGGGCTGGCCAGCAGTGTAAGTGGCATGTGGCCCTCTCTCTCTCTCTCTCTCTCTTTTATTTGTTTCTCGCTTTTTTTTTCTTCCTTCTGCTTTTGATTTAGTTTAGCAACTAAATCATTTTAATAAATTCTGAGGTTATTATATGGCTTGCTAAAATATATACAAAGCCACTCACAAACTTCCGTAATTATTGAGTCATATTTAATATATATTAAATATAAATCCAAAGCAAATAGTTATTGATTAATTCAAATGGCCGAATAAATATTTCGTGACTCCAAAAATATTGGTTTGAATTTCACCTCATGCCAATATTTTCACAGAATAACAGAACATTTTCTTGGACTCATTTGATGAGATTTAAAGTTGGTTATTTTTAGGGTTTTCGAGGCTTTGAAATTCCTCAATTCAAATTTCATTTGAATTTAAACATGATGCACACATGGAAGTTGGTATAGGTCGCACTCAGGATTAGGATGTGATAACTCACCCTCATTTAAACAAGAATCTCGTCCCCAGATTCAAGACGTGAGGTAAGAAGATAGAGGGGGCACAAGCTAACACGGTCTTCACGAGCCAGGTTGCACTGCATAAGAATGTTGACATGATCACAATCTTTGTCTCGATGTCTTGCTTTGAGAACTCCAACTAACATGACAATGAGAGGAAAGGGAAAACTCCAGAAGGATTGATCTTCTCAAAGATCGAACAACTCAGGATCAACTCATCGAGTGAGACATTGAAACAGCTCTCGAGCTGAGACACGAAACATACATCCAGCGGGATGGAGTGTAACAGATGATGAAGGTTCACTAGGTAGACAACAATTCCACAGTTAAGAGAGTGGTGAACGGTTGTCAACGCAGCAAGGAGTTGAGTTGCCATGACACCATAACGAGACATCTTAAGGAAGGTGACTCGCAGAAATATTCCCTTAAGTGGCCAAAGAATTACTTTTGATTCAGAGATCATTGAAACTCTTCATACCAGCCTAAGGCAATCACAATCGATCATTTGAAGGAGTTCGAAAGAATGACATACTCTGACTAGAATGGATGATGTGGACTACCTTGTTGAAGACAACACAATGGATGATTTTGCTTATCATCGGAAATGGATGGGACCCATGGTAGGACCGCTTTTGAAGATGGTCCTGGGCAACAATTGTTGGGGTGCAAGCTGGGAACATAATGCAAATGCTGGGAATGTTTCAACCATCATATCTGCCTAAGATTCAGATCCGGTTGGTATCAGGCATTTTACAACATGTCCTGAAAAGGAAAGGTTGCAACACAAATCGATTTAGATGATGTTGCGAGATTCTCGGAGATGGACTATGGTAGTAAGCTCCAAAACATGAGCGGTTCTGCTACAAACATGTGAACACGCTGTCCCAGAAAAGCATCGCCACATAGTAGTCTTATATTAAACACTACCAAGTTCAGGTGGGGGAACCATCATCAAGGATATTGAAATCTTTTCATAAGTCCGGATTAGCTCTATGAAGGGACTCTTCTCCTTGAGCAACCAGCCAAGGCTTGGTGTGCTAGGGATACATATGGAATGAAGGTTATAGATCACAAACCATAGCATACTTCGCACATGCATGACCGATTTGGGATGGTACCAGAGGAAGCAAAAACAAACTTTCTCTAATTCACGGTGGCAACTTGCTTCAAATGCACATGAACTAGAGGAAGTCACCTCTTCATCCAACATATTCTTCATGAATGCACACTAAGATAATGCTTACAAAAGTTTCCAATGCTAGCTTTAATGTTCCACATGGATCATGGGAAGACAAGATGTTGTCATGGGCTCAACAAAGAACTCATCGGAATTTCCATATCATCGACTTCCACCATCATGTGAACATGGTGATAGCATTGGTCGCACCAAAAGATGTAATGGTGTATGCTCGAGGGATCAACCACCAGTAAGACAACATTACTTAACATCGTTGGTTCTGATTTGACTTGACGATAGCCCATACTCAAGTCAAAGTTTTGACAAGGCAATAGATCCAACAACCGATCATAGGGACCAATCGATGAAGATATCATCTTCTTCAACACACACACACACACACACACACACCAGATATCCCTTGAGATGAACTAAGTCGTAAGCTTTTATCTTCCAACTCTAAGTTGTTGTTTAGCTTAACCAACTAGCTCTGTGGTATCCGCACAGATTCTGGAGAAAGGGTGGTTCCAAGAAACCAACTTGATCACGTAGCTCAACATAACAAATTGGGGGAAAACCTCGTAATAATCCCGAGAAGATATTCGAAATCACTAACCATCGATATGTTACTAAGCTCGAGAACAATCTTTCTTTTGAGGGCAAGATGATATAATCAAATGAGCAAGGACTTGGCAAGATCCTAACTCATCAATCGAAGTGTGCACCAGGAAAATGGACTAGGTGGCACGATCAACCTTAGGGTGACGATTCAATAATCAACACGCTAAGAATGAGAATATTGTCCATGAACTACCTAGCAATCGCTGCTAGGAGTATAATTTCACACATCATGGTTCACTTGTCGGCATTCCGCTGCAACAACACGGGACCGAGGAATGAACGATGATGGCGTAGAGTATCACCGCATCAAGAATTCATAAGAGAAGGTGCAATTCTCATGACATTCCTGACATAAAGTGGGTAATACTTCAGGATAGAATAGAATCAAAAGCTTGATTGCATTTGATATACGGTTACAACTGCTTTGACCCAATCCTGGATATGGATGAGGTACTGGAGTTTGTTTCTCCCAGTCATTCCAGAATAGTGTCGGATTTCGGTTCCCGCACTTTGAGGTTCGAACACTGGGTGCCGCTGGAGATCCGGGACCTCCACCGCCTCCTGCACTCGGCCAATCGCAGGACCTAAACTACTAACGGAACAAAGACAAGAGACACAAGATTTATACTAGTTCGGCCACCGTTGTTGTGTAATACCCTACCTAGTTTGTGGTGTGGGGATTGCCTTGGGGCGTATGAGGAACAAGATAAAGAAGAACAGCCTCATGAGGGTCTGCTCTGGTGGGTGTGATGAACTGCTAGGTGGTGTTGCCGCCTAGCTTGAGGATCGGTCTCTATCTCTCTCGATTCCTGATGCCGATCTAGATGCCTCTTCCTACTCGAGGTGTGGCTACCCCTATTTATAGGCGAAGGCCCCGGCCTCTTCCCAAATATTGAGCGGAAGGGCGCCAACATTGGCCATTTTGAAGGGCAACAATGGGTACACTTATCCCGACTAAAGTTGGTCCTGCCCCGCCAAAGGCTCGTAATGACGCCTGCTTGGGCTCCACGATGACTCTTCCATTGCTATTGGTCTTGGTCTTGTTGCAATCAAATGACGCCTTTGTTTGATGTTCTTGCTCGCGCTTGCCCCTTTGCACCAAAGAGGAAAGGAGGATGTTGCGCTGGCGGCGCCTCGACCGGGCGCCTCTTGGTCGTCATGGCTTATGCCATGGGCACCTCACGAGGTACCCTGCCTTGAACTCTCCGGCCTCATGAGCCAGCCCGACGAGGCCGTGCCTCGAGGAAGCCTGTCGTCCGCCTATGCGAGGCTTGGCCTCGCGAGGGTCTTGAGCTATGCTGATGAAGATGGGCTGTCCTGGCCTCCTTTGAGTCAAAGGCCACAGTCAGCAGTGGCAAGTCGGGGACCCCTGCTCCTGAACGCCGACAAGAGCCCCCTGCCACGGCGCGCCCAACTTGGCCGAGCAGAGAGGAAGAGGCAAGTGCAAAGCGAAGGATCCTAACAGCTCATGGCCTTGGGCGTCAAGGTATGTTGATTGTACGCGGCGCTCGCAGAACCGCTTGTTGATAACAGAGCGCATCTTCCTTGCCTCCTTGCTTTCGCCATTGTCGCCGATCCCTTTCTTGCGCTCTCCTCGCTCCAAGATCTTCAGATCCACTACCACAGGTGTTCTAGCCAGTCATGGCTCGCCAAACCCTCGGCCGGAGCTCGGTACTCTCCTGCCTTGGACCCGCCAATGTGTCAGGGCTAGCTCACTGCGCGCCGGATGGCTACTAGCGCCAACGGAGCGGAGCGGGAAGCGTTTGCCGGCCGCCACCGAGGGCTCTGGGAGTACCTTCACCCGCTCTTCGAGCCTATCATTGCTGTGTTGTGCCTCTCTTTTCTCGAAGTTCTTCTTCTCCGTCCTCCGCCATTACAACATTCAAGCTCGCACCTCCATCCCAACTCCGCCCTTCTTCCGCACCGCTTACTATTGTGAGGCCCATGTTGGGGTGAAACCTCGTGGCCTTGCTGCGCCCACTACTTTCTCCGAATCCTCCCGTGGTTCCGCCTCCGTGCGCGAAGCCTGGTATACGGGCGGAGCCATCACCATTTCAAACCCGGGAAGCGGATTGAGGGCTTCAGAGCAGTGGGTCTTGGTGGATGCTAAGGTACATCCACCTACGGCTGATCCTGCCCACGGAGCCGCCAGAGCTTCGGCTAACCGGGTCCCGAATGGAGCTTGATCCCCGCGCTAAGCCGGGAAGCCGGAGAAGATGGACGCAGATCCAAGCCGGGCCAACGCAGCGGGCGGGCGGCTGACCGGTGCATCACCGCGAGGGAGTTCTTGAGCACCACTGGCTCCGCTGCACAAGATTTCGCTCGATGTGGAGGCCTCACTCAGCCCCATGGCCCTCGCCAGCGAGGATCTCGCGACGGTCCTCCAGCCCTTGGTTGGGGGCGATGCGAGACTGAGGGCGCCTGCCCCTGTTCCTTCTCGCGAGGATTGGGAGCAGGCTGGGGCCCATGCCTGTCTTCAACGGGACGGCCCGTGCCCTGGAGGCTCCGGAGGACCTGTGGACTTGTCCTCTTCACTCCAGCGAAGAGGTGGAGGAAGGAGAGCTGAGAGAGGGGCTGATCTGGGCGAGTCAGGCTCCTCTCGCGGCGCAGGTCCCGCATTCTCCGCCTCCCCGAGAGTGATGACGACGAGGATGAGGATGAGCGGGAGGCGTAAGCCTTCCCCGATCCCGAGGAAGGACCGGACTAGGCTGGTCCCCGCTGGTCCGCCTGCCCTGTGGCGATCCGCAGACGCGCCCCTCCGCCCCTGCATTCCTTGAAGATGATCCCCGCAGCCGGCCTGGCTTAAGCATGGCCGGAGGCTGCCTCGAGTCCACCGGCCACGACCTGTAAGTGCCTGCTTCCTGCCTTGATTATTGCCCGGCCGACAAGATCTCGATGTTCATGTCCTTCGGCCAGCTGGGCGCCTCGGGCAAGAAGCCGGGGGCCCCGAGGCCCCATCCGTGGCGGTGCCTCCGCCAGAAAAAGAAGGTGATCCTCGACGCCTGTGCCCTCCCTGCCCGGCATCCTCAGGAGGTCTGGCCGAGCCCGGCTGGGCGAAAGCTCAGCCCTCTCGACCCAGCGACTCCCTCGAGGTGCCCTTGCTTGGCGCTGCTTCCATCAAGCCGTGGGCGCTGGTTCCACCTCGTATGCAGTGGTCACAGAGCCGTTTTCTCCTCCTACCCACCGACCGTGCTCCTCCGAATGTTGTTCTCGATCGCGCCAAGCTGGACTGGACCGCCGCGGCAGGATCTTCTCGGGCGCCGCTGACTTCGCCTCGATGGCTGGGCGCTTGAGCTGGCTCGCTGGATTCGCCTCCCCATGCTTCGATTCGGGCGGTGTTGGTCCAGGCCTCGACGGCTTGCGACGAGGAGAAGCAAGCTGCTTGTGAGGCGAAGATTGCCCACGACGCTGCCCTGGGGGAGGCAGCCAGCATCCAAGGTCGCCGTGAGACGCTGGAGGGCGAAATAAGGGCATGCGTAACCAGCTCGCTGAGGAGGCCCGCCCGCCAGAGCAGGAGGAAAGCATGAAGGCTCACGAGGCGGCCGCCAAGGACCGGGAGGCTGTTGAAGAAGCGCCACGACCGCTTAGGCGCTACCGGAGCAGGAGCTGGAGGCGAGGAAGGTCGAGCTGGACGACAAGGCGCTGGTTCTGCAAGATCGCATGGCCTTCATGATATGGAGGTGAAGGTCACCGCCGAGGAGCTTTATGATAGCGGCCCTGAGAGCCCACTGGCGCGCAGAGGACGGCCTGGGCTGCTGCTTCCTTCCTGGTTCGCGCTTCTTGAAGATGTCTCCTTGGTCTTGGCCCCAGCCGAGGCCGAGGCGCCGTGTCTTGTCTTCTCAAGGCAATCGACGCCGGATCCTCACCACATCTATCTTCGCGATCCCAAAGATCGACATGGACAGCTCGGCCGGAGCCAAAGAACGGCGAGCATGTAGCCGCCACGCCGAGGCTGTGTGAAGGGTCGCGCATGAGGCTCTGGAAGTTCCGGGCCTTCAGACTAAGCCAAGCGAGGCGCTGCCGGATCTGCCGCTTCACGAGGCGAGCCCACCAAGGCTGCTCCACCCCGACAAGTGACTCCTCAGGCTCCCTGCCTTGCTTTTAATTCCTGCACATGTATCATGCCCTCGGGAGGCGCTAAACTTGCATTAGGTATTATGATAACAAAGGTGGACTGTAATATTTGCTTTTGAATTCCTTGAAATTTGTGCTCCTACTTGCTTATGTTCTACGCCGCAGAGCCTACTGCCAAGATACCTCCGGCCGTTAGCCCCGACCGAAACTGTGGACGGGACCAAGGAGGAGGGGCTACGTGATGTTAGGCTCTCGAGTCGCGATGCTCAGAGTCCCCTTGGCGACTCTAACAACAAGTAGGGAGGTGAGTCGCGGCAAGGATCCACCGCTCTACATCTGCAGAGTCGCTCGCTGATACCTCAACCGCCGTTAGCCTTTCTAACTAAGGGGTGAGGGGCTACGTGACCAGCTAGGGTTCTGAGTCGCGATGCTCGTGAGTCCCCTCGACGCCAAACGACATTCGCACTTTGGCCCGGCCAGGGAGTGATGGCGATGACGAACCAAGCCCGAGGGGCCTGGCTGGGTGGCGCGCTCGCGTGACCCAGCGATTCTCTCGGTGTCCTCGCTGGGCGCCCCGAGGGGAGGCGCTATGGCGAGGCCGACACCGATCTCCGGGCTCCCGAGGTTGATGCGACCCGGAGGCCACCTCGCTTGTTTATCTCCAGCGCGAGCATAGCGCCTGCATGCGTACGGGCATAGCCGCCTCGGCAAGGTCGCCAAGCCATGGAGCATGGTGCTTCCATCGAACGAGGAGGCTCTCTCCGGAGGAGCTCTCTGGGCGTAGCTCCCACCGACACGTGGCCGGCACGGAGGGCTGGACGAGGTATCCGGGCACCCGTGAGCCAGCGCTGGGACTCACGGGCCCTACCAAGGCGGGTTGCGCCCGCTCGGGCCTTATCTTCGAAAGTGTGTTCCGCAAATTTGGCCAGATGCCGGTGTTTCACGCCTTCGGGTCCCGGCTCGGCTGGTCTCAGCACGCCGCCGCGCCAGTCGCGATGCCATGGACAAGACCAGGTTGAGGGTCGGAGAGCCGGTAGTGGAGCCCTGAAATGCGCTGCTCAGCTCCCCTTTACCCGCTTGCCGGGCCCCGGGAACTGGGGGTCCCTGACTTGCTCGCCGCGCCTGCGCACAGGTTTCAAAGGAGGCCCAGACGGCCCATCTTCATCAACGCAAAACTCAAGACCTCGCGAGGGGCCAGACTCTGGGCGGACGACCAAGAGCTCTCGTGCACGGCCTCGCCAGCTGGCTCATGAGGAGGCGAGAGTTCAAGGCAGGGTACTCTCGCGAGGTGCCCATGACATAAGCCACGACGACCAAGGGCGCACTCGGGCGCCAGCCCTCAAGCGCCCTCCTTCCTCTTCTTGGTAAAGGGAGCAAGCGCAGGCGAGAGCATCAAGCAAAGGCATCCGCTGCAATGCAAGACCAAGACCAGCCCCAACGGGCCGGAAGGAGTCATCGTGGTGCCTAAGCAAAGGCCATCACCGTGAGCCTTTGGCGTGCGAGGACCAACTTTAGTCAGATAAGTGTACCCACTGCCCCTTCAAATGGCTAATTGTTGGCGCCCATCTCGCTCAATATTTGGGAAGAGGCCCACCACCTTCGCCCATATAAGTAGAGCCAGCCACCATAGTAGAGGGGGGGACGATCGATAGAAAAGGATCCGCATTTTGGGATCCAGAGAGAGAGGTAGAGACCCGATCCTCAAGCTAGAGCGACGGACACCACCTAGCAGTTCATCGTGACCCACCAAGAACAGACCTGCGAGGCTGTTCTTCCCTATACCGCTCTTCATCAGCCCAAGAGGCAATCCACCACACCACAAACTAGAGTAGGGTATTACACCACAACGGTGGTCTTAACTAGTATAAATCTCGTGGTCTCTTGTGCTGTTCTTTTTCGAGTAGTTTTAGGTCCTGCGATCCGGCGAGGTAGGACGGTGGAGGCTGGATCCTTCGCACGCACTTCAGTAGTTCGAACCTTAAGGGTCTTCCGAACCCGAACCGACACGCCGCAAGTCGGGTTAGATGACACAACTTCACGCCCCGGGTCCTGGCTCGGTTGGTCTCAAATGCATCACCGGGCAAGCCAGTCGCGATGCCATGGAAAAGACCAGAGGGTGAGGGTCGAGAGCCAGGAGCCCCGAGTCGGATGCTCTGTGCAGCCCCCCCTTTAACGCAAGTCGGGTCGATGCAACAACTCCCCACGCCCTCGGTCCCGGCTCTCGGCTGGTCTCAAGCCGTCACCGGCAAGCCAGGTCGCGATGCCATGGACAAGACCAGAGGGTGAGGGCCGAGAGCCAGTAGAGCCCTGAGTCGCGATGCTTAGGCACCCCGCTTTAACGCTGAAGCCGGGTTAGATGACGAAACTCACGCCCCGGGTCCCGCTCGGCTGGTCCAGCCTGTCAGCCGGGCAAGCTGTGTCACATGCCATGGACAAGACCAGAGGGTGAGGGCCGGAGAGCCAGGAGCCCCGAGCGATGCTCGTGCACCCCTTTAACGTGCAAGATTCCGCCACCCAGAAAAGGCACCAAATAACAAGCATGGTGGAGCGAGAGCATAATCCTAAGGAAAGTAAGGATACATGCCGCCGGGACCGCCCGAGCGGCTTGGGATGATGCAGCCCGAGGGCGCCCAACAGATAAGCTAATGACACAAAATAAAAGGGATACATGCCGCAGGACTTGACCCACGCTGCCTGGGAATAATGCGGCCCAAGGCGCCCCACCTGAAACGAACTTAAGGATATCACCCGTGATGTTGGGGACGAGGTGTTGATGTAGCAGACTCGTGGGTCAGTGGGAGCCGATCCTCACGAGCCCCTGTGCCCAGGGGCCTCGAGGCTCGGAGGCGCCTGGCGGCTCATGGGCCATCTCCATCTCCGCTGTGGCTGCGGCGTGCTTGACCTCTTGAGCCTCCGTGGTGGCCCTCATGAGACGCTGCGCGCGCCTGCCGCTGCTTGGTGGCCATAAGGCATGCGACGCTGTGGGGCGGACCTTGCAACGCCCCACTCGCGAGGGCCAGAGGCGCTTGAGATGCGGCCTGCTTGAGCCCTGCATAAATCGATGCAGACGCCAGCAGCCCACCATCCTCGCCTCGATGGGGGGCCACAGCAGGCTAGGCGGGCTGCCCTCATGACCTTGACTCAGGCCCTGAATGGCCTTTGCCGGGACTTAACTCCCGAGGGTTCGCCCTCCTTGCCTTGCTCTTGCTTATGGAACGTGCTTCAAAAAACAAGCTTCCACGCAGAGCCCAAGCGCCTCCTCGAGACCTTGGCGCGAGGTCGGCGTGGCCCTCAGGTGGGAGAGCCCCGAGCCCCGCGCCGAGGAGGGCGCCGGCGCACTTTCCTATGCAATGGAAGGAGGTTCCCCCGCCCGCTAAGGGTCCCCGAGGGGCCCGTCTCTTGAAGAGCCGGGCCGGTCGATGTCTTCTTCTTTCGCGTGCCTCGGAGGCCTCCCCGCCATTGTGGTCCTGGTCTTCCAAATGATGCGGCCCGAAAGGCTCACCTGTGGAGTACATCGCTCTCTCTTCACAGGCACCATGATGACCCCGCCGCTTCCCGGCATCTTGAGGACATTGTAGCCATGGTGGGTCACGCCATGAATTTGGCCAACACGGGTACCCGAGGATGGCGCTAATGGGCAGACGAATGGGGCGACGCCGGGTCGATGAGCTCGTGTGGAAGTTGTCGCGAGCCCCAAGGTGACAGAAGGCGGACTGCCCGATCGGGACCGTGGAGCCGCTAATGACCTGAGAAGGGCTTGGTTAGCTGGAAGCTGACCGTAAGGCACTTGAAGATTGTTGAATGTTTCCACGGACAGACATTGAGCCTCGCCCGGCCGATGAGGGTCTTGGTGACTAGCACATTGTCGATGATTGGGGAACAAAGCATCGAGAACTCCGGCTGTGGCTGGGCAAGACTTGAGCTGGTCCGCAGAGTTGAACATGATGGCGCATCACGCACCACCCGAGAGGGCGCGTGGCCTCGAGCTTGGGAGGACTGCATTCTACTTCGGGCGAATCGCTGAAGATGCGCTGAGAGGTCAGCTTGAGCTCCGCCCAGATGCAGGCGATCGCACGCGCTTCCGGAAGCCCCCACTCCCTCTGCCCCGACATGACGGTCTTCACCTCCTTGGCGGCGGGCGGCAGCGGAGGGAGGCTCATGCTCCTCAGGGCGATCTCGCGAGGTTGATCCTCAAGCCTCCCTCGCAGGTGAGTCTTGCCAACGGTCTCGCGAGGTTGGTCGCTGCCACCTTGGCGCTGGCCGCCGTCTTCCCAGGCCCCGCATTGCTCCTCCTCCCGTCAGTAGCCCTTGGCGCTGCGCCGGGCGAGGCCGATCCGGCCAAGCACGGCCCGAGCTCTGGCATTCATTGGTGTTGTGGTGTGGAGGTCGTGGTACATGCAGCATCTGCCTGCCCTTGAGGATTCGGGCTGATCTCTCGCTCATGCAGTGTCTCTGTTCAGCCGCGAGTACGGCAGCCCCTTTGCGCTTCACGCCCTGGCCTTGACTTCTTTCTTCGGATCCGCTGCAGGCAGCTCGAGGAGGAGAGGCGCCCTCCTCAGCCCGGGCGCACTTGGTCGCCAAGTTGAACAACCCAAGGAGGTGCATGATCTTCATGCATCGCCAAATTTCTCTTCATCTTGACGTCACAGACGCCGCCGGAGAAGGCAGAGATGATGGCCTCCGCTACTCCCTCGGGATCTTGAGGCCGTGCATTGTTGAAGCGCTTAGATGTACTTTTGCGGTGGTTTCGCTGCCGCTTGATTCGGCGATACGCCACGGCCGGGTGGCCGGTCGCGAGTACCGAAGTTGGCGATGAAGCGGCAGCGATCTCGCCCAGAAGAGATCGCGCCTAGGGCCAGATTCAGTGAGCGAGGTGCGGGCCCCATCCTTGAGCGCCATGGGAAACCACCGCCATGACCTTTCATCCCCTGGCAGCCTCATGCCCAGATCAGAGCTGGAGGAACTCCAGGGTCAGCCGTGGCCGCAGAAGCGAGGAGGCAGGTCCGCTTCAACTTGGCGGGCTATGCGACACAAGGAGCTCGGAGGTGAAGGCGCTGCAGCCCGCCGTGGTCGTGGGGGCCTTAGACTGCAAAGGGCTTGGTCTTGTGGGCCTCCTGCGCCGCCGCGGGCCGGGGCAGCATGGTCTTGATGTGCTGGAGCTGGAGCCGGGCAGCTTGCGGGCGAGGAACTTTGACAGCCGCTTGCTGCCAGCCTGGCGCTCAAGGAGCGGGTTCCGCCTGTGACTGCGCGCTTTGGGGCCTGGGCGCTTTCTGGGAGGAGGCGGCTGAGGCGCCCGAGTTTCATCAGCCAAGCAGGGGGCGGAAGTGCGGCAGCGAGATGGACGGTGCGGGCGCGCCCGCAGCGCTGACGAGCTCGGCGACTTGGCCGAGCTATTATTCATAGACGCTATCGACGGGCGAGTAGCGCAGAGCTCGTTAGCCGCTGGCGAGTGCAGCTCGGTCTTCCATGGCCGCACGGGCGCGGTGATTTAAGAACTCAGCGGGGTGAGCGGCGGGCGGTGCGGCCGCCCCGCCATGGACGGTGCTTGGACGATGTTGTTGCTCGTTTCGCCGCCGTGGTGGCGTTGACGCAGGTGACGGGAACGACGAGGGCGCGGCCGATGGGAGCTGTCGGGCGAGCATGGGAGGCGAGGGCGGTTCTGCTGGCACCGACGGGCGCCGACATGGTTATGTGGTCGGGAAGAACGAGGCGACGAAGGCAGATTCCCACACTTTCCTCGGGCGCCAAATGTCGGATTTCGTTCCGCAGACACTTTGAGGTTCAACACTGGGTGCTAAGGAGATCCGACCTCCACTGCCTCGCACTCGGCCGAACCAAGTAGGACCTAAACTACTAACGGAATAGCACAAGAGACACAAGATTTATACTAGTTCGCCACTGCTAGGTGTAGTACCCTACTCTAGTTTGTGGTGTGGGGGATTGCCTTCCGATGAGGAGATAGTATAAAGAAGAACAAAATTTCTGTAGGGTCTGCTTGGTGGGTGTGATGAACTGCTAGGTGGTGTTCCGTCAGTTCTAGCTTGAGGATCGGGTCTCTATCTCTCTCCCGGATTCCTGGATGCTAGATCTAGATGCCTCTTCCTACTTGAGTGTGGCTACCTCATTTATAGGCGAAGGCCCCGGCCTCTTCCCAAATATTGAGCGGGAAGGGCGCCAACAATTGGCCATTTTGAAGGGGGAACAACGGGTACACTTATCCCGACTAAAGTTGGTCCTCGCTCGCCAAAGGCTCGTGATGACGCCTACTTGGGCTCCACGATGATTCTTCCAGCCGCTGGGTTGGTCTTGGTCTTGTTGCAATCAAACGGACGCTTTTGCTTGATGCTTTTGCTCGCTTGCTCCCTTTGCACCAAAGAGGAAAGGAGGACGCTTGCTGGCTGGCGCTCGATCGGCCTCTTGGTCGCCATGGCTTATGCCATGGGCACCTCGCGAGGTACCGCTTGAACTCTCCGGCCTCATGAGCCTCTGACGAGGTCAGGCTTGCCCGAGGAAGCTCGTCGTCCGAGCCTTCATGAGGCTTGGCCTCGCGAGGGTCTTGAGCTTATGCTGATGAAGATGGGCTGTTCGGCCTCCTTTGAGCTACGCCAGCAGGGCCGCAGTGTGCAAGTCTGGGGACCCCTGCTCCGTAACGCCGACAAATAGAATGGCTTGACAGACCACAAGAATAATAGGCATCAATGACGAATGGACGACTACTCCTGACTATCAATTGACAGACGGGGGTCAGAATACAACTAAGGAGGAACAACTCGAGGAACATATAACTTTCTGAGTTGTGGATGCATAGGTTAGTATGTCGAATCGTTCACTGTGTTTTCTTCCGATAACCTATGCGTAAAAGAAGAACTGTGGAGTCGTAATATTGAATGGAGGACTCATCATGAGCACTCGTTGTGATTTTTGGTTCAACGAGGAACTTCTCGCCATAAGTAGTTCATGGTATTTGGAAGAAGGATATACCACGGACCTCGAGGACTATCACGAAGTTACTAATATCCTAAAGGAACTAGCAAACACTATCAACAGGAGGTAAGTAGGGTGAATCTCTGTTCAAGAACCCAAGAATAGAATACCTACTACTAAATGGCATCACAGGATGCTTTCGAGAATAATGGCCGTAATCATCACACAAGGAACACAAACATGGCTAGTTTACTAGGTGACTTCAAAACACCTAGGGTCATAATAATAACTCCAACATATATGTCGAGGCAATATAATACCTCAACTCAAAGAATTAGTGTGATTAACCTCGCCCAAAGGAACACCGAACGGAAATAAAGGGATTTGCAAATGCATCGACTATTTAGAGACCTAAGATGACTCGACAAGATAATCGGCTGTAAATGCTCAAAATGATTTGAGACATCTCGCAAAATAGTGGCATAACCACTCAACATCACAATAATAAGGTTCGAGACCAACTATGAACACACGGAAGTAGTAGAAACTCGAACTGGGCTTAAAACCAACAATCCTATAGGTCTATGGATTAGTAACACGCCATCCTCGATAGATAGATGAGAAGGCCTAGTTCTTAATCCCCAGAAGAGAAGAGGTTGACTGCATCAAGGCCATGAGGTATAAGGAATAAAAAGAGCCTTACGCCCTTCCACAATCAATTCCCTTACATAACTAAAGCATTTCTAGACACAACTTCATTCCGGGCTTTGGCTTGGTAATCCCACAGCTGCTAGGCTCGATACCAAAGCTGTCACGAACTCGATTCCAAGTCACATCAATCTAGCGGTAACACCTCATATCACTTTTGGCCCTCACGCACAGGTATTCCACGCGTGTCGCTTTACGGCCCGGGACCGCTTATGCGCTTTTGGCTCACGATATGATAGTGTCGCTAGCATCCATATGATGAGAACCCGGCCGACATGGCTAGTCGTGGAACCCAAAGCGGCACTAATCCATGGGGACAGTATACAAGAATCACATCGAGCATGTCGGCTCATCAACAAGCAGGTGAACTGGCTGAAGCACCGGGCTACAGGACTCAGAACCCAACAGAAGTGACTACTATGGCTCAAGGAAGCACTAGACTACATTTCCTCATAAGAGAGGCTGCCAAGGATAAACAACTAGATTGTCGGATCCCACACATACCAAGCATTTCAATAACATACACACAATATGCTCGATATGTGCAAATACAACATGACTCTACAACTCGAGTTCATTAGGCTCCGAGGAGCGAGATATTACAAGCATGGGTCTCATGACCCATCATTCAGAGCATACAAGTCAAAGCACACACGGAAGCTTAACATGTCTGAGTACGTACATCTACAAATGAAAAGCTTAGAAGCCCCACTATCTACTACGTGATTCCGCCGAGGGCACAAGATCGTAGCCGAGGTATCAAGCTAAACGTTGAAGTCCACACGGAACTACTAGCGAGACTGACATCTCTCTGCAAAACATAAAATAAGCAAACGTGAGTACAAATGTACCCAACAAGACTTACATAAGAACTAGCTACATATGCATTAGTTTCAACAAAGGGGTGGTGGAGTTTGATCCAAGAAAGCTGCTTTGACTCGCTATCCCGAACTACGACCGCAAATAACTCTTTTGAGGTGGCATACACGAGTCCACATATTCACCAATCACACCACTATGGATCCGCCCCGCCTCCCCACGAACGCCATCCATAGCACTCACGCTTATCTTATGATTTTAGAGTATCCACTTTCACTTGTCTATGAACTGCTATAGGCAACCCAAGTCCTTTACCGCGGACACGACTATTCAATAGATGATGTTAACCCCTCAGGGTGTACTCTTCACACACACTCTCGCCACTTACCGCCATGTACACGCCATGTATCTCGCAACCTTCAAGCTGAAGCTCCTGGCGAGGTGTCGCCACGGCCTCACCTAAACACTCAAGTCTCTAGTCTAGGTTTATCGCCTATTCGTGTTCCATCCGCAGGGAGTCCGCCGAGGTTTCCACATACGACTCTCAATGATGTGAGCAGGTTCCCGAGACACCAAACGGGCATTCTGACACCGCCACGTGTATCGACGTGCATCATAGCTCACCCCTAGGGTCATAGCGCACGACGCCCAACACATATCCTATAAACACCGTAAACTAGTTGCAACTCTTGGACAGAGAACAAGGGTGGTTAAGAAGTCTAGAGAGTCAATTAAGGATCCCAATGTGTGGTAGTAACTGCTTCATGGATCACAAACATGTAACTCAGTTCCTCGAGGACGATCGCAATGAGACAACCCACCATGTACTCCTACATGGCCTCTCACCGCTATATTTACTCAAATCGTGTTCACACACTTAGCTCTCAACAAGAGGACATGTGCACACACCTCCGATTCATCCCCGGCGAATCGTAATCGGCTATACAACTCTAAGCAATAGCAGTGCACGACACAAACAAGCATGAATGAGTAGGCACATCGTGGCTCAAACAACTCCTACTCATGCTAGTGGGTTTCATCTATTTATCGTGGCAATGACAAGTCATGCAGGATAAGGGGTCTAACTACCGTAGCAAGTGCAATGTGATGATTCTGTTGTCCTAATAGTAAAAAGAGAGCAGGAGCAAGAGAGTGGATTGTATCGAATGAACAAGGGTTTTGCTTGCTCGGCACTTCAAGATAGCATTGATTCTTCATCGCTGTCAACGATCACAACGCCGGGTACAACGCTCACCGAGGGGGAACAACACCGCAAACAGAGAAGAAACACGATCAATGCAATGCACAATATGATGCATGCTATGACATGGCAATGTGAATGTGTTTTGCTAATGCAAGCTAGAACAGATTAAGATGAGTCCATTTGAACCAAAGATTCAAATGCAAACCCATTTTAAGAGGTCATAATAGTGCATTAACTTGTTTCACCTAAACAAAGAAGGTTAATGTGTTCTAACATGCATGAAACCAGACATGTATGGATAGATTGGATTTTCTGATCATTTTTCATATATAAATTATTTCATTCTCGAGCTACTTTCGCTGATTTTCTATGATTTTTGAAGTTTTGTTATTTTCTCGAATTTCCTGATAAGAATAATTCCAAAGAATTGAATTAATGTTTCAGACTACGCCGTGGTGACGCCATACCGGTCATTGGGGCGGTCCAGTCAAATCGACCAAAGGTCCCGATGTCAAGAAGTTAGTTAAACTAACTAAATTTAGTTAGCGCTAATCCCGGGTTAGTTAGGTGGCCGGCCCCACTCTGGGCCATAGACCCACGGGTCAAACTCGCCCAACCGGGTCAACTTGGTCAAGGAGGTCAAACCCGCCGCGATCGACACCGACGAGGTCCGTAGACGGCGGAGACGTTCGGGTTTCGGCCCCACGGCGCATCAAATCGAGGTCGAGGCCATCTACGGAACAAGGAGACTCGCCCTGCCCAGTGGTGCGAAAGCGGAGGATCTAGGGTGGAGCGAAGTCACGAGTCAAGCTCGTGGGCGGCGGCCGGGCGTTTCGCGGTTAGCGGGTTAGCGCTACGCGCATCTCTCGACGAATGGTCGTACACGCTTCCTCGAGTGCCCTCGAAAGCGTGACGCGCCGGTTTTGACGGAGACAAGCCAAAACGACGACGGGCGACAAGTCCGGGCGCCGGGTAGGTATCGCCTCAACGGAAACAAGGATTACGCTGCGGTATTGAGCATGGGGGTGGGGGGTTAGGTAGAGGAGCTCACCATGAAGTCCTGGACGAGGGTCTTTGACCTCGGAACCGGGATCGGATTGGCCGGCTGGACGCGATCTCCGCGCCCGAGCTTGAAGGCGACGAGGATGGGGACGCTATGCGCGCGCTCCGGGCGGGCGGCGGCTCGTTGAGGAGGTCGAGGGACTCGAGGCGGAGCTCGTGGATGCGCGCAAGGCAAGGGGAGGGAGGCTACGGTACACTACGAAAGGCCGGCGATAAAGAAGGTTTCGGGCCGGGCGGTGCGTGAGAGAAATGTGAGGAGGGGAGAGAGAGCAGCGGGTGAGGGGAGGGGAGAGAGCTCTGTATGCCTGCTATGCGAGGGGGAAAGGGAGCTCAGCCAGGAAGGGTGAGGTGGCGCACTGGCGCCGCGCAAGGCGCACATCCATCCATCCGCCATCGGGCAAGAGGTAGGCGATGACCCGGCACGGACTGTGGGCCGGCTGGCCTGTAAGTGGCCCGGCCTCTCTCTCTCTCTCTCTTATTTGTTTCGCTTATTTTTCTTCCTTCTGCTTTTGATTTAGTTTAGCAACCAAATCATTTTAGTAAATTCGAGAGGTTATTATATGGCTTGCTAAAAATATACAAAGCCACTCACAAACTTCCAGTAATTATTGGAGTCATATTTAATATATATTAAATATAAATCCAAAGCAAATAGTTATTGATTAATTCAATGGCCAGAATAAATATTTATGTGACTCAAAAATATTGGTTTGAATTTCACCTCATGCCAATATTTTCACGTATCAATGTAAACATTTTCTTGGACTCATTTGATGAGATTTAAATGTTGGTTATTTTTGGGGTTTTCTAAGGCTTTTTGAATCCTTTCAATTCAAATTTCATTTGAATCTTAAACATGATGCACACATGGAAGCCGGCATAGGTCGTACTCAAAGATAGGGATGTGACACGCGTTTTCCTGCCTCCTCTGGCTGCCCCTTCCTAGGCCTCATGCCGTCGTTCATCACTTTGGTGCTCTCGGGCGGTGCATGGTCAATGTGGTCAACGATATTCCATCGGAAGAGTATCTGACGTGGAGAGGCTCGATACCGGGTCCACGCCACAACCCAGTTTTTTTGTGATTTGCTAAGTAAGTCGCTTTGTCGTGCCCGCCAGGCTGCAAATCTTTCAAGACGAGGAGAGCTTTCTATTCGCTGGTCGAGAAAATGGCCCATCAAGAATGAGAAATGGGCTGTACATTTTAAAACACATCAAACCGCAATTAGTTTCAAATATCTTTTTTTCATTTCAGATTTTAAATTACATTAATTTTTATGCGTGGAGAATTTGTTGGATTTTATATTGATATACATTTATTTTTAAAATTAGTTTGAATGTGAGTCTAAATTTCGGATTAAAAACAGTTCGACTGCACCTAAATATGCAAAATTTCAGATAATTTTTAACCGTACACAAGATGGGCTGTAATGCTAATAAAAAGAATATAGGCTCCAAAAAACCTTAAGAATTAGCAAATGGGCTGTAAATTATTAGAAATAATGGCAGATGGGTGTATGTCTGCTTTCCATAGATTTGAGGCTTTCCTAAAAAGGTTGACGACAAGCAAAGTTGATCTGTTGGATGTCCATCCAACTGCCGCGGTTCAGGCTTCTTCAATCTCGCTTCTTCCTGCTTCCGTACTGGCCAAACAAGCGCCAAGTGGACTGCCTCAGCCTCTCCCCTCAAGGGGCTGGGTCAGGCTGGCAAGAAAGCCTCACCGCCTCCACCGCATTCCCATCGCTGGCCCAGCCATCCCTCTACTCACTCACACCTGTTGTTATTCTCCGCGATCAGCAGCGAACTAGTAAACCTCAGACAACTGTATTCCTCTCCGGTGGGAAACAACCGCCGAGTCTTCTCTCGCCTCCTGTCGCCTCCTTCCTAGGGCTCGGCTGGCCGCCCACCCGCCTGGGTGCCTCTTTGTAAGGTGGCTCTCGTCAACGGGTCAACTAATCGACATGCATTTGAAGTGGATCAGACGCGGAGAGGCCGACAATTTGTCCACGGTCACGCACGCAAGGAAATGCCTCCTTATTACGCAAAATAATGATTCTCCAATGACATCGGGACCCACCGAAGGGCCTCTCAGATTTCGCGAAAAATGTTACTGGCCAATGACAGTTTGACCCATCGCCATATCTTCACACGCAAGGAAGTGCCTTCTTATTACGCAAAAAATGAATACCCCCGTTAGCCGGGACCCAAAGATAGTGGCAGGCTGACTTGTGGGCCTACTAAGTTGACGGGACGGAGGGTTGTAAACTTAGTCAATATGCACGATTCTAGCTCCAAGGACTGCACAATGTCCATCCAACGGCCAGAGTGCTTGTTCAACCTCTGGTATTCTTGCTCCATTACCAAACCAGCGCCGGTCGTGTCTCGGTCCTGCCTCCCGTGGTCGGTTGCGATGCGGCGGAGGCCTCACCGCCTACTACTCCCATCCGGCCGTGCCATCCTCTACTCACCCACACCCTCGTTATTCTCGGCGACGGCAATTCACACCGAGCTTAACCGTTGAACCTCGGACTTTCTACACGGGCATCCACTGCCTTCCCGCCCGTCGCCCCTTCCTAGGCTCGCTCGCCCACCGCCTGGTGCTCGGCGCGTGTGGTCAATATGGTCAAGGAACGGCTTCCATCGGACGTGGATCGACGGGAGAGGCCGATAATCGTCCATCGCCGCAGCAAGGAAGTGCCTCCTTATTATGCGCAAAATAATTATTCCTCCACCGACAATGGGACCCACCGGACGGGCCACCATATTTCGCGAAAAAAAACGCTTCCGACCGCGGGACCCACCAGCTACATCTTTGCACGCAAGGAAGTGCATCCGCAAAAACAAAACGATTCACCCCATGACGCTGGACCCACCACACATCTTCGCACGCAAGGAAGTGCCTCATAGTCGGGACCCACCGGTCGGCTACGAAGCGTTGTCATTCTGGTCACGAACGGTACGTAATATATACCGGTGGATGTAGAGGCGCCGACGGTCGTAGTAGAGGCGCCGCAACATAGTGTACACGCACGCATAACGGCGAGGGTGCAAGAAAGAAAATACGCCATGTACGCATACGGGCAGGTCTCAACGCCTTACTCGCGATATGTACATGGCTGGGTAACAGAAACAACGCCGCCGTGGTTCATGGGGGAGCCAACCACCGGTCGGAACGGAATGCGGGTCGGTTCATCGGGAGGGCTTGGACGGAATCGCGATGGAACGAGGTTCGCGATCGCATAACGGAGGAAACAGACTCCTATGTTCAACAGGTCCCGCTGACCGGAGGGTGTGGGCGACGCAAACAGAGGGAAACGGACGCCCCACGGCCGAAACGGGGTCCGCTGATCGGAGGGGTGGCGATCAAGAAAGAGGAAACGGACCTCCACGTTGAAACGGGGTCCTTGATCGGAGGGCTGTATGCATCGCAAAACGATTAAACGGACTTGTGTTGGAGCGCCACGGCCAAACGGGGTCCTGTTCATCGGAGGGTGTGGCGCATCGCAAAACGGACTCCACGGATACTGCTCATCTCCACCGCCGACCTCCTCCACTTCCACGGGCTACCGCCGACCTCCTCCACCTCCACGGGTTCCTCGCTCATCCAGCCTCCACCCTGCTACTCCACAAGCACCGCTCAACCACCCTCCACGGGCACCCCTCCACCGCCTCATCGCTCATCCAGCCCTCCACACCACGGGTCCTATTCAACCACCCCTCCACGGCCACCCTCCACCGCTTCATCGGGTCATCCATAGGCAACGCCACCGCCATCGTTCATCGATCGCCGTTCAAGAAGGTTCCGGGTTCAAACGCAACGCGCCTTCATCGAGGTCTTCCCCGACTTTTTTCTGCGCTTCATTAAGTTGTTCTGGAGCCCAAAGAAGTAGAGCTTCAAAATCTATGATGATACCGGTTTTGTAGCTTATCGCCATAGAAGTGTCCTATGTAAGACAGAATTTTTTTTGTTCGCCCAAAGTGTCACGGATGTGTCTTTTTTTGTAGTGTAAACCCACATCTAAGTCATCAACATGCATAAGCTAGGATGTGTTCCAATCACAAAACATTTGAGGATTCTAATATATTTAGCTCACATCGCAACTTGCAAAACCTTTTCTCATCCAAGGGCTTTGTGAAGATATCTCGCTAATTGCTCCAAAGGTTGACGGAATGATATCAAAATCTTCCTTCATGACATGATCTCTCAGAAAGTGATGACGGGTCCGAATGTGCATACTTTGTCTTCGAGTGTTGAACCGGGTTGTTGGCAATCTTGATGGCGCTTCATTGTCGCAGAGAGTGGCAAATGCTTCGTGGATGCCATAGTCCTTGATAGTTTGCTTCATCCATAGAAGTTGAGCCAGAAGATCCAAGAGCAATGTATTCAGATTCAGAAAGAGATGGATACACGCTCGCTTCTTTGAAAACCAATGCATAAGAGACCGCCCAAGAAAGTGACGCTCGATGTGGACTTGATCAACCTTGTCACCAAGATAATCAGATCTCGTAATCCAACTAGATCAAACTCGAGCCCTTTGGATACCATAATCCTAGTGTTGGTGTAAGCCAAATATCAAGAATTCGCTTCATCGCTAAGTGATGCGATTCTTGGTGCCGCTTGAATCGGCACACATGCAAACGCTTAGCATTATATCCGCCTAGATGCACATAAGTAGAGTAAAGAACCAATCATGGAGCGTATAACTTTTGATCAAACTCTTTCAAGATAAAAACACACATCCGTGACATTTTGGACCGAATGAAAAATTTGTCATACTTATGACACTTCTATGACGATAATTGTGAAAAACCCGGTATCATCATAGATGGTGGGGTCCTACTTATATGACAAAAAATCATGATGTAAATGGGCTTTTCGCCCGGCGGCCGGAGACGGCGCATGACATTCTGTGGGCCCATGACGAAAAACCGGTAGAAGCAAGGAAAATATCGGGAGTTCCGACGGGTGGTTAATGAGCGATGCTCTTTCTCAGACGACGCATGTGTGTGCAAGGCGTTGATCTAATCAACCCGAAGGATTGCACTATAGGCTCTAATCAACCCGAGTGATTGCACTACAGCTACGCTACTTTCAACCCGAGCGATCGACGATCCTTTGCGTTAATCGAACCCAGTGATTCCTTCGCCATTACGCTAATCAAGCCGATCGAGCATGCTGCCTCCTTCCCTAGATGAATAGTGTAACGCCCAAGACCGATGCTCCAAGACTTCCACTATTCCGGTTTCGCTGCAGTGTTCCATCTCGTGTCGCTTCTTTTATTTTTGCATTGCATCATGTCATCATGCCATCATATCATTAATTTTTAAAACTCTTCTAAATAAATTGATGGATTTCGATCCATTTAAATCGAGGGAAGGTTGACTTTCTTTATAACATATACTCCCAATATTATTAGGGAGCTATAATAAATATTCCATTGTTTTGGAATCACCATAACCCACTTGCATAATAAATCCCATGCCTTTTCTCGCCCGAAGTCGACCTCAAAACCTTGCCAATATTATTTCATAATTTTCCGAGCTCCACCAAAATCCTCAACATTTTGGCCACACCAAACCTAGTCCCAATTCAAGACCATTCAATTATATTCAAATGAATTTGAATTTAAATTCCTTCAATCTTGCCACTTCTATTTTTCTCGTGGTCATGCTTATTTTTATGAGTCCAGAAAATTGTCCTCTCCCAAATTCTTTCCTAACCCTCTCTTTCTTTTTCTTCTTTAATTGTTTTTCATAAAGAAAATATAAAAGAGAGAGGGAGAAGAGAGCCCAACCAGGCCACCCCAGCTCCTCCATGGCCCAAGGCCCACCGGCCCCGACTATCTAACCCTAGGCCCCTAGCCCACACTCTCCCGATCCCCCTCATCTCCCATCGGTCCCCTGCCCGCCACAAGACACCCAAGCATGAGGAGGCCGCGCCGACCCGCCTCCTCTGCCGCCGCCCGCCCGATCCCCATCTCCCCGAGCTGCCCTCCTCACCTGCCTCCCTGCTGGGCTGCCCACGAGGCTCCGGCCGGGCGCCTTCCCGGCCGGATCCCCGCCATCCCTCCCTCCCGCCGCCGCCTGGCCCCTCGCCTTCCGTCGCCCAGCCCAACCTCACATACCCGAGCCTCATGACACGCCCGCGGCCTCAGGCCGGCCTCCGCGACCCATCACAAGCCAACTCCGGCGCCCTCGTGCCATGGCGCCACCTTGCTCCTCCCTCCACCGGGCGCCATCCGCCTGGCCACCGCCGGCCACCACCTCCTGGTCCGACCGAGTCGCCCGCTTCTCCCGGTCGGCCTCCCAGCTCGCTGCCGCCTCCTCCGACCGAGCCGGGAGTGGTGCTCCCGGCCGTCCCTCGGCCCTTGCCTCCTTGTGGCGACCACCAGAGCTCCACCAAGCCGGAGCCCGCCCGGAAGCTCCATGCCGCACCTGATCTCGCGCCAGCCTTCCAAGAGCTCGAGCGTCCCCCGTGACCTCCGGTAGAGCCTTGCTAGTCCTCGATGCCCTTCAGATTCATCCAGACCGCAAGATCGACCTCGCGCCAAGTTCGCCTTTCAGATCGGTTCGACCACCTCCGATGTGGTTTGCAAGTACTTGAGGCAAAATGACGCTAAGTACCACGACAACCGCCGAGACCGCCAAGTTCCACTACCGATGAACGCTTGACCGCCAAGTTCGCACGATCCTCGAGACCATCGTGTTGCACGCCAACATGAGTACACCACGGACGGCACCTGCGGATGGATTTCGCTGTTCAACGACGACCGTGAAGCACATGGGAACATCAAGTTCTTCCGAACGCGTACACTACCATCGCCAGATCGCAAGTACCACGACAACCCGGGATTCGACCCGCAAGTACTCTTCAAAATGAACGGTACCCTACTTCCCTACCGCGAGAACGCCTACTTCCTCTACGAACGATTCCCTCAATGCACGCTTCAAGGTATAACCCGAACGACCGCCGGAACGAATGCTTGTATGTTGTATGAGATGTCCGCTTGCACCGGTCCAAATTTGTCCGCTTTCTCCTCGCTGCCATGCCATCGATGGGAACCCGCAACCGGGAACACCCCACCATCTTGCTCAACTCGCCACGCCCACTTCTTTTGCACCGGTATCTCCGTGAGCTATCGAACCGGAATGTTGCCGTGGCACCATTTTCGCTGTCGCTGCCGTAGCCATTTTCGGATTCGCTGTCCGTGGCACCCTTTCTTCCACCACGGTGACACAATGCTTCATAACATGCTCATGTCAACATTTTCATAAAATTGTTAAAACGTCACATGTCATCCGGATCATGATAACAACAATTAAAATGTTTATAATTGTTGTTTGCATTAATTTGCTTAAATGCCATGCTAAAATGATTTATTTCATAACTAAATAAACTCGTAGCTCGGTTTTAAATAAATTATATATGTAAATGGGTAGAAAATGCATAGATTAACATGGTAGTTTATTTTCCTGTTTAACAACAATAAAATATGTTTTAGGGCAGAACAGTAGCAAATTGAAATATGCACATGAGGATTTTCCGAATTGATGTTTGTTGTTCCGCCTCATTTAAACTTGCCTAAATAGTTTGTTTTGTTATGCTTCACCTCTTGCCATGTTTAATAACATTTAATATTGTTGAGTACCTATTCGGGAGAGAACTAAATAAGTGATGTGGTTTTGTCAATATGCAACTCGTGATATTGAGCTCCACTTAACTTGTAGTGTTGTTTTGCATATTGCCATGCCATGCATATTTAAACCGACATGCATCATACTGGCATCATGCCATGTTTATGTGATGGTTGTTTACTATGTTGTTTGTTTCTTTCCGGTTGCTTCTCCTTAGCTTCGGTTCCGTCCGAGTTGTGAGGATTCGCTCGACCACGTCCGCTTGTCTTCTTCATGGACTCGTTTTCTTCCTTATGGATTTCAGGCAAGATGACCATACCTCGAAATCACTTCTATCTTTGCTTGCTAGATGCTCGCTTTTGCTATGCCCATGCTGCGATGCCTACCACTTGCTATATCATGCCTCCCATGTTGCCATGTCAAGCCTCTAACCATCTTTTCCTAGCAAACCGTTGATTGGCTATGTTACCGCTTGCTCAGCCCTCTTATATGCAGAGGATAAGGGTTCAACTACCGTAGCAAGTAAATGATGATTCGTTGTTGTCCTAATGTAGTAAAAGAGAGCAGGAGCAAGAGAGTGGGATTGTATCGGAATGAACAAGGGGGTTTTGCTTGCCTGGCACTTCTGAAGATAGCATTGATTCTTCATCGCTGTCAACGATCACAACGTCGGTACAACGCTCACCGAGGGGAACAACACCGCAAACAGAGAAGAAACACGATCAATGCAATGCACAATATGATGCATGCTATGACATGGCAATGTGAATGTGTTTTGCTAATGCAAGCTAGAACAGATTAAGATGAGTCCATTTGAACCAAAGATTCAAATGCAAACCCATTTTAAGAGGTCATAATAGTGCATTAACTTGTTTCACCTAAACAGCAAGGTTAATGTGTTCTAACATGCATGAAACCAAAGACAGATGGATAGATTGGATTTTCCGATCATTTTTCATATATAAATTATTTCATTTCGAGCTACGGTTGATTTTCTATGATTTTAGAAGTTTTGTTATTTTCGAATTTCGTATAAGAATAATTCCAAGAATTGAATTAATGCTTCAAAGACTACGCCGTGGTGACGCGGCCGGTCATTGGGGCGGTCCAGTCAAAGCCCGACCCGATGGGTCCCGCATGTCAAGAGTTAGTTAAACTAACTAAATTTAGTTAGCGCTTAATCCTGGGTTAGTTAGCAGGGCCGGCCCCACCTGTCATAGACCCACGGGTCAAACTGGGCCCAACCGGGGTCAACTTGGTCAGTGAGGTCAAACCCGCCGGCGATCGACACCGACGAGGCCCGAGACGGCGGAGACGTTCGGGTTTCGTCCCACGGCGACCAAATCGGAGGCCGAGGCCATCTACGGAACAAGGAGACTCGTCCGTGTCTAGTGGTGCGAGCGGGAGGATCTAGGGTGGAGCGAGCTCGCCGGAGTCAAGCTCGTGGCGGCGGCTGGCGTTCGGTGTTAGCGGGTTAGGCGCTACGGCGCATCTCTGGACGAACTGGTCAGGTACACGGCTTCCTGGGAGTGCCCTGAGTGCGGTGACGCGCTCGGTTTTGACGGAGACAAGCCAAAACGACGACGGCGACAAGTCCGGCGCCGGCGAGGTATCGGCCTCAACGGAAACAAGGATTACGCTGCGGTATTGAGCATGGGGGCAGGGGGGTTAGGTAGAGGAGCTCACGGCGAGTCGGACGAGGGTCTCTTTGACCTCGGGGAAGGTCTGGATTCGTCGGGCTGGCGGACGCGATCTCCGGCGTCCGAGCTTGAAGGCGACGAGGATGGGGACGTTGCGGCGCGTCTGGCGGCGTGCGGCTCGTTGAGGAGGTCGAGGGACTCGAGGCGGAGCTCGTGGATGCGTCAAGAAGGCGAGGGGAGGCTGGCTACGGCAACTTCGAAAGGGCGGCGACAAAGAAGCGTTCGGCCGTGGCGGTGCGTGAGAGAAACAGAGGAGGGGAGAGAGAGCAGCGGGTGAGGGGGAGGGGAGAGAGAGCTCAGGGCGTCTCCGTTGCGCGAGGGGGGAAAGGGAGAGCTCGCCAGCGTGAAGCAGGAGGTGGCGCACGGGCCAAGTCTGCTGTTCCATCCTCGCCATCTTGGCAGAGTAGGCGATGACTGGCACGGACCAGGTGGGCCGGCTCAGCCAGGTAAGTGGCCTGTGGCCTCTCTCTCTCTCTCTCTCTCTCTCTCTCTCTCTCTTATTTGTTTCTGTTTTCTATTTTTCTTCCTCTGTTTTGATTTAGTTTAGCAACTAAATCATTTTAGTAAATTCTGTAGGTTATTATATGGCTTGCTAAAATATATACAAAGCCACTCACAAACTTCCAGAATTATTGAGTCATATTTAATATATATTAAATATAAATCCAAAGCAAATAGTTATTGGATTAATTCAAATGGCTGAATAAATATTTATGTGACTCCAAAAATATTGGTTTGAATTTCACCTCATGCCAATATTTTCACGTATAATGTAAACATTTTCTTGGACTCATTTGATGAGATTTAAATGTTGGTTATTTTTGGGGTTTTCTAAGGCTTTGAAAATTCCTCAATTCAAATTTCATTTGAATTTAAACATGATGCACACATGGAAGTCGGCATAGGTCGACCAAAGATTAGGGATGTGACACGCGTCTTCCCTGTCTCCGCGTCGCCCCTTCCTAGGCCTCGCCGTCGTCCACCGCCTTGGTGCTCTCGGGCTGCATGGTCAATGTGGTCAACGACATTCCATCGGAAGAGTCTTGACGTGGAGAGGCCGATACTGGGTCCACGGCCACAACCCAGTTTTTTGTGATTTGCCAAGTAAGTCGCTTTGTCGGGCCTGTTGGGCTGCAAATCTTTCAAGACGAGGAGAGCTTTATCTGGCTGGCGAGAAAATGGCCCATCAAGAATGAGAAATGGGCTGTACATTTTAAAACACATCAAACCGCAATTAGTTTCAAATATCTTTTTTTCATTTCTAGATTTTAAATTACATTAATTTTTATGCGTGGAGAATTTGTTGATTTTATATTGATATACATTTATTTTTAAAATTAGTTTGAATGTGAGTGAAATTTGGGATTAAAACAGTTCGGACTGCATCAAATATGCAAAATTTCAGATAATTTTTTAACCGTGGCTACAAAGATGGGCTGTAATGCTAACAAAAGAATATAGGCTCCAAAAAAGCCTTAAGAATTAGCAAATGGGCTGTAAATTATTAGAAATAATGGCAGATGGGCTGTATGCTGTTTTCCATAGATTTGAGGCTTTCCTAAAAAGGTTGACGACAGCAAAGGATCGTTGGATGTCCATCCAACGGCCGTCGTCTTCTTCAATCTCTGCTCTTCTGCCCGGCCGCTCAAACAAGCGCCAGTGGACTGCTCGCTTCCTCCTCCCGGCCGGTCAGGCTTGCCCAGCAGCCTCACCGCCCCAATCAGATTCCCATCGCTGGCCTAGCCATCCCTCTACTCACTCACACTGTTGTTATTCTCCGCGACGGCAAAGCGAACTAGTAAACCTCAGACAACAGACTCTCCGCTGCGGGAAACAATCGCTGAGTCTTCCTCGCCTCTGTGTCGTTTCCTTCCTAGGCCTCGCCGTCGCCCACCGCCTCGGTGCTCTCGGTGTGGCCTGGTCAACGTGGTCAACGATCGACATGCATTTGAAGTGGATCAGACGTGGAGAGGCCGATACTGGGTCCACGGCCGCACGCAAGGAAATGCCTCCTTATTACGCAAAATAATGATTCCTCCGGTGACATCGGGGACCCACCGAAAGGGCCTCAGATTTCGCGAAAAAATGTTACCGCCACTGACAGCTCGGACCCATCAGCTATATCTTCACACGCAAGGAAGTGCCTTCTTATTACGCACAAAAATGAATACTCCCCGTTAGCTGGGACCCAAAGATAGTGGCAGGCTGACTTGTGGGCCTACTAAGTTGACGGGACGAGGGCTTTGTAAACTTAGTCAATATGCACGATTCTAGCTCCAGTGACCGTACAATGTCCATCCAACGGCCGTAGTGCTTGTTCAACCTCTGGTATTCTTGCTCCAGCCGCCCAAACCAGCGTCGGTCGTGTCTCGTGCTCCTGCCTCCCGTGGTCGGCTGCGATGCGGCGGAGGCCTCACCGCCCTACTACTCCCATCGCTGGCGTGCCATCCTCTACTCACCCACCCTTCGTTATTCTGCGGCGACGGCCTCACACCGCAGCGAACCGGTGAACCCTCGTACTCCTCTACGTGGGCATCCATCGCGCGTCTTCCCGGCTCCGTGTCGCCCCTTCCTAGGCCTCGCTGCCGCCCACCGCCTGGTGCTCTCGGCGCGGTGTGGTCAACATGGTCAAGGAACGGCTTCCATCGGACGTGGATATGACGTGGAGAGGCCGATAATGGGTCCATCGCCGCAGCAAGGAAGTGCCTCCTTATTATGCGCAAAATAATTATTCCTCCACCGACAATGGGACCCACGGACGGGCCACCATATTTCGCGAAAAAAAACGCTTCTCGACCGCTGGGACCCACCAGCTACATCTTTGCACGCAAGGAAGTGCATCCGGGCAAAAAACAAAACGATTCACCCCCATGACTGCTGGGACCCACCAGCTACATCTTCGCACGCAAGGAAGTGCCTCATAGTCGGGACCCACCTGGTCGAAGCATACGTAGCGTTGTCATTCTGGTCACGAACGTGTACGTAATATATACTGGTGGATGTAGAGGCGCGCACGTGTCGTAGTAGAGGCGCGCACATAGCATGTACACGTACGTACAACGGCGAGGGTGCAAGAAAGAAAATACGGCCATGTACGTACATACGGGCAGGGTCTCGAACGCCTACTCGCGCATATGTACATGGCTGGGTCGGAACAGAGAAACAACGTCGTCGCCGTGTTCATGGGGAGCCAACCAGCTGGGTCGGAACGGAATGCGTGGTCGTGTTCATCGGGAGGGCTTGGACGGAATGGCGATGGAACGAGGCTGGCGTACCGCATAACGGAGGAAACAGACTCCTATGTTGAACAGGTCCTGCTGACCGGGAGGGGTGTGGCGATCGCAAAACAGAGGGAAACGGACGCCCCACGGTCGAAACGGGGTCCTGTTGATCGGGAGGGTGTGGCGCATCAAAACAGAGGAAACGGACCTCCTACGGTTGAAACGGGGTCTGTTGATCGGGAGGGCTGTATGCATCGCAAAACGGATTTAAACGGACTTGTGTTGGAGCGCCACGGTCAAACGGGGTCTGTTCATCGGGAGGGTGTGGCATCGCAAAACGGACTCCACGGATACTGTTCATCTCCACCGCCGACCTCCTCCGGCCTCCACGGGCTACCGTCGACCTCCTCCGGCCTCCACGGGTTCTGCTCATCCGGCCTCCACCGCGTGCTACTCCACGAGCTCTTGCTCAACCACCCTCCACGGGCACCCCTCCACCGTCTCTGCTCATCCAGCCCTCCACACCACGGGTCCTATTCAACCACCCCTCCACGGCCACCCTCCACCGTCATCTGGTCATCCATAGGCAACGCCACCGCTCCATTGTTCATCGATCGCTCGGGTTCGAAGAAGCGTAGCCTGCAGTCTGTCGCTTTCGGAGTTGATTAGAAGAGCCAACGCCTCGCACACACACGCATACGTACGAGAGAAACGTGCATCGCTCGGCCCCCCACCTCCCACCGTAACCGGCAACTCCCCGAAATTTTCCTCGCCCTCGCTTCTACCACAGTTTTTTCCGTCATGGACGGCCCAAAGAATGTCATGTAGCTGCGTCTCCGGCCCGCCCAGGACGAAAAGCCCATTTTCTGTCATGATTTTTTGTCATAGAAGTAGGAGCCCACCACATCTATGATGATACCGGGTTTTGTCACAGTTATCGTCATAGAAGTGTCCTATGTAAGACAGAATTTTTTTTTGTTCGGCCCAAAGTGTCACGGATGTGTCTTTTTTTTGTAGTGTAAACCGCGACATCTAAGTCATCAACATGCATAAGCGTTAGGATGTGTGTCCAATCACAAAACATTTGAGGATTCTAATATATTTAGCTCACACTGCAACTTGCAAAACCTTTTCTCATCCAAGGGCTTTGTGAAGATATCTGCTAATTGCTCTTCAGTGTTGACGTGAATGATATCAAAATCTTCCTTCATGACATGATCTCTGAGAAAGTGATGACGGGTCTGAATGTGCATACTTTGTCTTCGAGTGTTGAACTGGGTTGTTGGCAATCTTGATGGCGCTTTCATTGTCGCAGTAGAGTGGCAAATGCTTCAGGTGGATGCCATAGTCCTTGATAGTTTGCTTCATCCATAGAAGTTGAGCGCAGCAAGATCCAGCAGCAATGTATTCAGATTCAGCAGTAGAGATGGATACACAGTTCTGCTTCTTTGAAAACCAACAGACAAGAGACCGTCCAAGAAAGTGACGTTCCTGATGTGGACTTGCGATCAACCTTGTCACCAGCATAATCAGCATCTCAGAATCCAACTAGATCAAACTCTGAGCCCTTTGGATACCATAATCCTAGTGTTGGGGTGTAAGCCAAATATCGAAGAATTCGCTTCACTGCTAAGTGATGCGATTCCTTTGGTGCCGCTTGGAATCGGGCACACATGCAAACGCTAAGCATTATATCTGGCCTAGATGCACATAAGTAGAGTAAAGAACCAATCATGGAGCGGTATAACTTTTGATCAAACTCTTTCAGTATAAAAAAACACACATCCGTGACATTTTGGACCGAATGAAAAAAATTCTGTCATACTTATGACACTTCTATGACGATAATTGTGACAAAACCCGGTATCATCATAGATGTGGTGGGGTCCTACTTATATGACAAAAAATCATGACAGAAAATGGGCTTTTCGTCCTGGGCGGGCCGGAGACGAAGCTGCATGACATTCTGTGGGCCGCCCATGACGGAAAAACCGTGGTAGAAGCAAGGCGGGAAAATATCGGGAGTTCCGATTACGGTGGGTGGTTAAATGAGCGATGCGCTTTCTTTCTCAGACAGACGCATGTGTGTGCAAGGCGTTGGGATCTAACTGAACCCGAGCGATTGCACTATAGGCTCTAACTGAACCCGAGTGATTGCACTACAGGCTACGCGTTACTCAACCCGAGCGATCGATCGATCCCTTGCTGTTAACTGAACCCGAGTGATTCCTTCGCTACTACTGCTAACTGAAGCCGATCGAGCACTGTTGCCTCCTTCCCTAGATGAATAGTGTGTAACGCCCCAAGACCGATGCTCCAGAAGACTTCCAGCTATTCCGGGTTTCGCCGTGTGTTCCATCTGTGCCTGCCCTTTTATTTTTGCATTGCATCATGTCATCATGCCATCATATCATTAATTTTTTAAAACTCTTCTAAATAAATTGATGGATTTCTCGATCCATTTAAATCGAGGGAAGGTTGACTTCTCTTTATAACATATACTCCCAATATTATTAGGGAGCTATAATAAATATTCCATTGTTTTGGAATCACCATAACCCACTTGCATAATAAATCCCATGCCTTTTCTGCTCCGAGTTGACCTCAAAACCTTGCCAATATTATTTCATAATTTTCCGGAGCTCCACCAAAAATCCTCAACATTTTGGCCACACCAAACCTAGTCCCAATTCAAGACCATTCGAATTATATTCAAATGAATTTGAATTTAAATTCCTTCAATCTTGCCACTTCTATTTTTCTGTGGTCATGCTTATTTTTATGAGTCCAGGAAAATTGTCCTCGTTCCCAAATTCTTTCCTAACCCTCTCTTTCTTTTTCTTCTCTTTAATTGTTTTCTGCTAAAGAAAATATAAAAGAGAGAGGGAGAAGAGAGCCCAACCAGGCCACCCCAGCTCCTCCATGGCCCAAGGCCCAGCCGGGCCCTGACTATCTAACCCTAGGCCCCTAGCCCACACTCTCCCGATCCCCCCTCATCTCCTATCGGTCCCTGCCCGCCACCGCACACCCGCAGCGCGAGGAGGCCGCGCTCGACCCCGCTCTCCCTCTCTGGCCGCCGCCTCCTGCCCGATCCCCATCTCTCCCCGAGCTGCTCCTCCTCACCTCGTCTCCCTCGTCGTGGCTGCCCACGAGGCTCCTGCCGCCGGCGCCTCTTCCTGGCCGGATCCGCCGCCATCCCTCCCTCCTGCCGCCTCGTCCCGTCCCCGCGGCCCTTCCTCGTCGCCTCGCGCCTCCAACCCCTCGCGCGACCAGCGAGCCCCGTGACCACGCCCTGCCGGCCCGTGTTCGGCCTCCGCGACTCCATCGTAGCAAGCCAACTCCGGCGGCCCTCGGGCCATGGCGCCACCTGCTCCTCCCTCCACCGGGCGCCATCCGTCTCGCGCCACCGCCGCGCCACCACCTCCTGGTCCGTCGAGTCGCGCCCGCTCTCTCGCCAAGGCTCGGCCTCCTCCCGAGCTCGCCGCCGCCTCCTCCAAGACCGAGCAGGGAGTGGTGCTCCCTGCGCCCGGTCCCCCTCGCCCCTTGCCGCCTCCTTCGTTGGTGGCGACCACCAGGAGCTCCACCAGAAGCCTGGAGCCCCGCCGTGAAGCTCCATGCCGCACCCCTGCATCCTGCGCCAGCTTCCAAAGAGCTCGAGCGGTCCCCGTGACCTCCCGGTAGAGCCTTGCTAGTCCCTCGATGCCCTTCAGATTCATCCAGACCGCAAGATCGACCTCGGCGCCAAGTTCGTCTTCAGATCGGTTCGACTACCTCCGATGTGGTTTTCGGCAAGTACTTGGAGGCAACAATGACGCCAAGTACCACGACGACCGTCGAGACCGCCAAGTTCCACTACCGATGAACGTTTTGGACCGCCAAGTTCGGCTACGATCCTCGAGACCATCGTGTTGCACGCCAACATGAGTACGACCACGGACGGCTACCTGCGGATGGATTTCGTCAAGTTCAACGACGACCCGTGAAGCACATGGGAACATCAAGTTCCTCTCCGAACGTGTACGACTACCATCGCCGAGATCGCAAGTACCACGACAACCCGAAGGATTCGGACCGTCAAGTACCTCTTCGAAAATGAACGTGTACCCCTACTTCCCTTACCGTCGCGAGAACGTCTACTTCCCTCTACGAAACGCATTCCGCCCCGAATGCACGCTTCGAAGGTATAACCCCGGAACGACCGCCCGTGAACGAATGCTTGTATGTTGTATGAGATGTCCGTTTGCACCGTGTCCGAAATTTGTCGCTCGCTTGCTCCTCCTCGTTGCCATGCCATCGTATCGTGGGAACCCGGTAACCGGGAACACCCCACCATCTTGCTCAACTCGCTCACGCCCACTTCTTTTGCACCGGTATCTCCGTGAGCTACTGGAACCGGAATGTTGCCGTGGCACCATTTTCGTTGTCGTTGCCGTGGCGTCATTTTCGGATTCGTTGCCGTGGCACCCCTTTCTTCCACCACGGTGACACAATGCTTCATAACATGCTCATGTCAACATTTTCATAAAATTGCTTAAAACGTGCACATGTCATCCGCATCATGATAACAACAATTAAAATGTTTATAATTGTTGTTTGCATTAATTTGCTTAAATGCCATGCTAAAATGATTTATTTCATAACTAAATAACCGTAGCTCGGTTTTAAATAAATTATATATGTAAATGGGGTAGAAAAATGCATAGATTAACATGGTGCAGTTTATTTTCCTGTTTAACAACAATAAAATATGTTTTAGGGCAGAACAGTAGCAAATTCGAAATATGCACATGAGGATTTTCCGGAATTGATGTTTGTTGTTCCGGCCTCATTTAAACTTGCCTAAATAGTTTGTTTTGTTATGCTTCACCTCTTGCCATGTTTAATAACACTTAATATTGTTGAGTACCTATTCGGGAGAGAACTAAATAAGTGATGTGGTGTTTTGTCAATATGCAACTCGTTGCATATTGAGCTCCACTTAACTTGTAGTGTTGTTTGTGCATATTGCCATGCCATGCATATTTAAACCGGACATGCATCATACTCGCTTGTGCATCATGCCATGTTTATGTGATGGTTGTTTACTATGTTGTTTGTTTCTTTCCGGGTTGCTTCTCTCGTTAGCTTCGGTTCCGTTCCGGAGTTGTGAGGATTCGTTCGACTACGTCCGTTTGTCTTCTTCATGGACTCGTACTTCTTCCTTGCGGGATTTCAGGCAAGATGACCATACCCTCGAAATCACTTCTATCTTTGCTTGCTAGATGCTCGCTCTTTTGCTATGCCCATGCTGCGATGCCTACCACTTGCTATATCATGCCTCCCATGTTGCCATGTCAAGCCTCTAACCATCTTTTCCTAGCAAACCGTTGATTGGCTATGTTACCGCTTTGCTCAGCCCTCTTATAGCGTTGTTAGTTGCGGTGAAGATGAAGTTTGTTCCTTGTTGGAACATGGAGATGTTGTTCCTTGTTGGAACATGTTTACTTGTTGGGATATCACAATATATCTTATTTAATTAATGCATCTATATACTTGGTAAAGAGTGGAAGGCTCGGCCTTATGCAGTGTTTTGTTCCACTCTTGCCGCCCTAGTTTCCGTCATACCGGTGTTATGTTCCCGGATTTGCGTTCCTTACGGTTGGGTGATTTATGGGACGCCCTTGACAGTTCGCTTTGAATAAGACTCCTCGGCAAGGCCCAACATTGGTTTTAACATTTGCCACCTAAGCCTTTTCCCTTGGGTTCTGCAGACTCAAGGGTCATCTTTATTTTAACCCCGGACGGTGCTCGAAAGTCTTGGTCCAAACGGCAGATCAGGGGCCACCACGGGCAACTCGAGGGCTGGTTTTACTCGAGGGCTGACCTATCCGGTGTGCCCCGAGACCGAGATATGTGCAGCTCCTATCAGATTTGTCGGCACATCCGGCGGCTTTGCTGGTCTTGTTTTATTCTTTGTCGAAATGCCTTGTAGTCCGGGATTCGAGATCGATCGGGTCTTCGGTAGAAGGAATATCCTTCGTTGACCGTGAGAGCTTATCATGGGCTAAGTTGGGACACCCTGCAGGTATTATCTTTCAAAGCCGTGCCGCGGTTATGAGGCAGATGGGAATTTGTTAATGTCCGGTTGTAGAAAACCCGAAGTTGATCTTATTTAAAATACACCAACCGCGTGTGTAACCGTGATGGTCTCTTCTCGGCGGAGTCCGGGAAGTGAACACGGTGTTGGAGTTATGCTTGACGTAGGTTGTTCTAGGATCACTTCTTGATCATAGTTGTTCGACCGTGCTTTTGCCTTCTCTTCTCGCTCTCATTTGCGTATGTAGCCACCATATATGCTAGTCGCTTGCTGCAGCTCCACCTCACTACCTGTCCTACCTTTAAGCTTAAATAGCTTGATCTCATGGTGTGAGATTGCTGAGTCCCGTGACTCACAGATACTTCAAAACCAGTTTGCGGTGCCGATGAAACCGTGCGGTGACGCACCCGAGCTCAAGGAGGAGCTCGATGAAGATCTTGTTCTTTGTGTTGTTTCGTTTGAGTTGATCGGTGGTGGAGCCAGTTGGGACGATCGGGGATCTGTGTAGCATTTGGGGTAGTCTTCTTTTATTTTGGTTCCGTAGTCGGACCTTGATTGTATCTGTATGATGTAATGTTTTACTCATGTATTGTGTGAAGTGGCGATTGTAAGCCAACTATGTATCTCTTTCCTTATGTATTACATGGGTTGTGTGAAGATTACCTCACTTGCGACATTGCTTTCAATGCGGTTATGCCTCTAAGTCGTGCTTCGACACGTGGGAGATATAGCCGCATCGAGGCGTTAAAGTTGGTAATCGAGCCTTCCCGACTTAGGAGCCCCTCGCTTGATTGTTTCTTTGGCGTTGTTGAGTCTGGAGCGGAAAATGTTTTGAGTCTTAGGATTATATATCGAGAGTAGGATTCTTTTACTCCTCGGTCCCTTAAATCGCTCTGGTGAGGTCGCCTGACGAGAGTTTGACTTTCCTCTCCTCAAATTTCACTAATTTTTTTTTAGGATCACGCTGGTATCTTGGAATCGTTCGATGGTTTTGTGACGAGAACATTGTTCTTGGTGCCTCGACATTTAGGGGTTGTGGCGGTGTCCCGGGAGTTGAGCTCCGAGGTGTTGTCGTCACAATTTTATCGTTGCAGATTCTGGAATACCGAGTTTTGCCGACATCGAAAATCTCTTTTGTGAAGTTGTTGGTGAGATAACCTCGATAACCCGAAGATTGGGCGAGCTCGAGAGTATTGCCATGACTCGTATAACGGATGCTTTTGAAGGTCGAGGTAAACGATTTCGAAGGTTTCTTGGTTATGTGTTGAAGGATGGATACAACTGGATCTAGGTATTGTTAGTTTGGGTGATATATCTTGTGTCCCCTCAGATCCCCAACACCTGATTGCATAACCAGAAAGTTTCGGAGTTTATAGGTGGGAATTCAAGTATCTCGAAGATATCTTTCCAACACACACATGATACGATATGGGATCTATCATATGTTTGTTTCCGGCTTATTCCGCAAGCCAAATCCTTTGTTTTTGTTTTGTTTTGTGGTATTCAAGTTGCTTCAATGCCAAGTGTTGATTCCATACCTCATTCTAAATGGTGTTCTCATATTTCTATGTGAATACTAATCCTTCTTGATCACTGAGCTTGCCATGTCAATTCTTTTCTCAACCGGCGTGCTTCTCTTCAAGTGGATCCGATCACTCCAACATTCGCAAGATCAATTCTAAGCTTTTTCTCTACGGTGTTCGTTTCATCCGACCTAAGTTGCCTTTGTTTTCCCGCCCTCCCACCCTTTTTCTTCAAGGACTCAGATTTCTTATTCAAGTATCCTTTTATTGATGGGAAGTCTCTCCATTCTTTTCCGTCAATGCTCTTATCCAGTGATTCTCAGGAAGATACTAATGGAGCTTCAAGTTTATCATTCTTTGTTCTCTTATCTTCTCCGGTGGATCCAATTCAAGCTTTCAGTGCTGATCATATACTTTTCCTCGTGTCAAATGCTTTCTCATACCGGTGCACCTATCAATCATTCACCTCTCGCTATTCATTTGTTCCGGAGTGTTGAAGATATTTCTGAAGATTCAAGTTTCCATTCTCAATTCACTCAAGTTATTTTGAGGATGCTATCTCATTCAACCCATTTAGTTCAACCGGTGCAATCTCTCTTTTCAAGCAATCGTTCAACGGTGTTTCTTTTGAGTGGGCCCTAACCCACAGGTCTTTTCCCAGGATCTTACCTCACTCTTCTAATTTTTCGGAGTTATTCTCAAATTCTTTGCAAAGTTTGATGTAAGGATGAATTATCATCAGTCAAATGTCTTTCTCCAAGATCTTCCAAATTCTTTCATCGTGGATTCAACCTTTCTAATTTTCATTCCGGAGTGCCTCAACAATTCATGGTGGTGTTTCTCGTCGTCATTCTCGAATTTTGAAGACCAAAGAAGAGTTTCTCTTTAATCTTGCTCCATTCTCTTCAAGATTCATGGTTCTAGCTTGATGCCATCCTCTCATAATTATTTTTGATTGTGAGAATTCTTTTCACCCACCCGGAGCATTTCAGGAGTCTTTTCAGTTTGATTCTCTGGAGCCCATCATCTCAGAATTATCCATTCCAGCTTTCAGCTCTTGTTCTCCAAATCTTACCGGTGCATCATTCAAGTATTCACTAATCCGTTCATGATCTCTCCGTTCTCATGTATCTAAATTCTCTCAAGTATCTCCGTTCATTTCTAATTCCTTACGGCGATTCGTTCTTTTTCTTCGTTCATTTTCAATTCTTACGGTGGCTTGTTCAAGAGTTCTCTTCCTTCGTTATCATATAGATTCATTCGTTCTTTCCAATCCTACCGGTGGTTCGTTGAAGACCTTCCCAAGTTTGCGCCATATCTATCTTAATCCTTTCTACGAGAATAAGTAGTATGCCAAATCCATTGTCATCAATTTAATTGGTGAAGGATGAGCATAATGTAATTCTTATTCTTGTTTCACCGAGTAAATTCAATTCCTTATTCCGGAGGTTCATCAAAATTCTTGATTTCATTTGTTCATCTTTCTTATCCGAAGCTCCAAGTTTTCTCAGATTATCTCATCTGAAGCTTCATCTTATCACTGCAAGGCTTCACCTTGTGTTTTCAACTTCTCTTTCTTTCTATCACCCTTTTGTTTACCGGAGTTCATCATGGAGGCTCTACATGGTGCTTCCTCAAGGATTCTTTTCATTCTTCAATTGTTCATCAAGATTTCTCGCGGAGTTAAGATCCGTCAAGCTATACTCTAAAATAAGCATGGTGCTCAACACATGTTTTGTTTTGAGGAGTTCAAGTATTCTTCTTCTTGCATTTCGAAGTGCAATTCGTTCTACAATATCTTTTAAGGTGGTGTTATGTCATTTTGACAGTTTCATTCATGTTTCATGATTCACTTGTTGTCAAGAATGAGATATTTAAATCCATCAATCTCTTCATTGGAGTTATCTTGGGTAATTTTTCACCTAAAGCTTTCCCTAAGGAATGTTGCTATTGTGGTGCTTATCAATGATCCAAGTTATCTCTCTATCCTCTCGGCGAAAGAAGTTTTTTTTCATCTCTTCTTTGATCTCAAACAAGCAATTGTTTTTCGTTAGTGGCAGAATTTCACCTCAAGTGTTGAGATGTTTCCATAAGCCCACTACAAGCTTATTCTTTTCGTTGTTGGTTTTCCAACAACTCCGTTCTATCCTTCTTTTTAACGGTGCTTTCCAAACTCATTTGTGGTAGAAGTTGTCATTTTCTTCTCCGCCCCTTTTATCCCAACAATCTAGATTCTATTCTTTCGTTCCGAAGGCATTGTGATGTTGCTCTCTTCGACCCATCGTCTCGTTTTGTCAAGACCATGTATTTTTCCTTGCTTATCCTTTTAACCGGAGTGTCATGTTTTCATTCGAGTTCTCTCATCTTATCAAGTTTGCCTGCTTCCTCAACCGGAGAGCTGTCTGAAATCTTTCTTACCCCTTGTGCCATTTTTCAATAGTTCCGGAGGCAGTGTGTTGTTGATTTCATCAAGTATCATCCCATCTTCTAAAGTTCATATTCAATTCCTTCCATTTTCAGTCGGAGTGCTGTCCAAATTATATCATTCGTATTCATTCTTATCTCGTTTCAACCAGAGTGGTTCCAATTCCTTCTTGTCCATTGTAATCGTCATTCATAGCTTCGCAACCCCCAAGGTTCACAGGGTGTTCCTTGTTTCTATTTTCTACTGGAATGCTCTCAATTTCGTTCAACTCTATTGTGTTATTCTTTCAAGTTTTCAACCTCTCCAGGTTCATTGGTTTCACTCGTTTGTCGTAGAAGCAACTTTGTTTTACCTCTTCCTCTTCCGCTTTTCTCCGGTGCCATCCTAGATCTCGGGACGAGATCCTCTCGTAGTGGTGGAGTGTTGTAACGCCCCAAGACCGATGCTCCAGAAGACTTCCAGCTATTCCGGGTTTCGCCGTGTGTTCCATCTGTGCCTGCCCTTTTATTTTTGCATTGCATCATGTCATCATTAATTTTTTAAAACTCTTCTAAATAAATTGCATGGATTTCTCGATCCATTTAAATCGAGGGAAGGTTGACTTCTCTTTATAACATATACTCCCAATATTATTAGGGAGCTATAATAAATATTCCATTGTTTTGGAATCACCATAACCCACTTGCATAATAAATCCCATGCCTTTTCTGCTCCGAGTTGACCTCAAAACCTTGCCAATATTATTTCATCATTTTCCGGAGCTCCACCAAAAATCCTCAACATTTTGGCCACACCAAACCTAGTCCCAATTCAAGACCATTTGAATTATATTCAAATGAATTTGAATTTAATTCCTTCAATCTTGCCACTTCTATTTTTCTGTGGTCATGCTTATTTTTATGAGTCCAGGAAAATTGTCCTCGTTCCCAAATTCTTTCCTAACCCTCTCTTTCTTTTTCTTCTCTTTAATTGTTTTCTGCTAAAGAAAATATAAAAGAGAGAGGGAGAAGAGAGCCCAACCAGGCCAGCCCAGTTCCTCCATGGCCCAAGGCCCAGCCGGGCCCTGACTATCTAACCCTAGGCCCCTAGCCCACACTCTCCCGATCCCCCCTCATCTCCTCTTGGTCCCTGCCCGCGCCCAAGACACCCTAGCATGAGGAGGCCGCGCCGACCCGCTCTCCCCTCCGCCGCCGCCTCTGCCTGCGATCCCATCTCTCCCGAGCTGCTCCTCCTCACCTCGTCTCCCTCGTCGTGGCTGCCCACGAGGCTCCTGCCTTGGCGCTCTTCCCTGCCGGATCCCGCCATCTCTCCCTCCTGCCGCCTCGTCCCGTCCCATGCCCTTCCTCATCGCCTCGCGCCTCCAACCCCTCGCGACCAGTGAGCCTCATGACCACGCCTGCCGGCCCGTGCCCGGCCTCCGCGACTCCATCAGCGCGGCCAACTCCGGCGGCCCTCAGGCCATGGCGCCACCTTGCTCCTCCCTCCACCGGCGCTATCCGTCCCGCGCCACCGCCTCGCGCCACCACCTCCTGGTCTGATCGAGTCGCGCCCTGCTTCTCCTCGCCAGTGCTCGGCCTCCTCCCCGAGCTCGCGCCGTCGCCTCCTCCAAGACCGAGCTGGGAGTGGTGCTCCTGCGCGCCGTCCCCTCGCCTTGCCGCCTCCTTCGTTGGTGGCGACCACCAGGAGCTCCACCAGAAGCCCGGAGCCCCGCCGTGAAGCTCCATGCCGCACCCCTGCATCCTGCGCCAGCTTCCAGCAGCTCGAGCGGTCCCCGGTGACCTCCCGGGGTAGAGCCTTGCTAGTCCCTCGATGCCCCTTCAGATTCATCCAGACCGGCAAGATCGACCTCGGCGCCAAGTTCGTCTTCAGATCGGTTCGACTACCTCCGATGTGGTTTTCGGCAAGTACTTGGAGGCAACAATGACGCCAAGTACCACGACGACCGTCGAGACCGCCAAGTTCCACTACCGGTGAACGTTTTGGACCGCCAAGTTCGGCTACGATCCTCGAGACCATCGTGTTGCACGCCAACATGAGTACGACCACGGACGGCTACCTGCGGATGGATTTCGTCAAGTTCAACGACGACCCGTGAAGCACATGGGAACATCAAGTTCCTCTCCGAACGTGTACGACTACCATCGCCGAGATCGCAAGTACCACGACAACCCCGAAGGGATTCGGACCCGTCAAGTACCTCTTGCCATGTTTAATAACACTTAATATTGTTGAGTACCTATTCGGGAGAGAACTAAATAAGTGATGTGGTGTTTTGTCAATATGCAACTCGTTGCATATTGAGCTCCACTTAACTTGTAGTGTTGTTTGTGCATATTGCCATGCCATGCATATTTAAACCGGACATGCATCATACTCGCTTGTGCATCATGCCATGTTTATGTGATGGTTGTTTACTATGTTGTTTGTTTCTTTCCGGGTTGCTTCTCTCGTTAGCTTCGGTTCCGTTCCGGAGTTGTGAGGATTCGTTCGACTACGTCCGTTTGTCTTCTTCATGGACTCGTTCTTCTTCCTTGCGGGATTTCAGGCAAGATGACCATACCCTCGAAATCACTTCTATCTTTGCTTGCTAGATGCTCGCTCTTTTTCTATGCCCATGCTGCGATGCCTACCACTTGCTATATCATGCCTCCCATGTTGCCATGTCAAGCCTCTAACCATCTTTTCCTAGCAAACCGTTGATTGGCTATGTTACCGCTTTGCTCAGCCCCTCTTATAGCGTTGTTAGTTGCAGGTGAAGATGAAGTTTGTTCCTTGTTGGAACATGGAGATGTTGTTCCTTGTTGGAACATGTTTACTTGTTGGGATATCACAATATATCTTATTTAATTAATGCATCAATATACTTGGTAAAGAGTGGAAGGCTCGGCCTTATGCCTGGTGTTTTGTTCCACTCTTGCCGCCCTAGTTTCCGTCATACCGGTGTTATGTTCCCGGATTTTTGCGTTCCTTACGGTTGGGTGATTTATGGGACCTCCTTGACAGTTCGCTTTGAATAAGACTCCTCAAAGAAGGCCCAACATTGGTTTTAACATTTGCCACCTAAGCCTTTTTCCCTTGGGTTCTGCAGACTCAAGGGTCATCTTTATTTTAACCCCGGACGGTGCTCCTTCGAGTGCTGGTCTAAACGGCAGATCAGGGGCCACCACGGGCAACTCGAGGGCTGGTTTTACTCGAGGCTGACCTATCCGGTGTGCCCCGAGACCGAGATATGTGCAGCTCCTATCAGGATTTGTCGGCACATCCGGCGGCTTTGCTGGTCTTGTTTTATTCTGTCGAAATGTCTTGTAGTCCGGGATTCGAGATCGATCGGGTCTTCGGTAGAAGGAATATCCTTCGTTGACCGTGAGAGCTTATCATGGGCTAAGTTGGGACACCCTGCAGGTATTATCTTTCAAAGCCGTGCCCGCGGTTATGAGGCAGATGGGAATTTGTTAATGTCGGTTGTAGAAAACTCGAAGTTGATCTTATTTAAAATACACCAACGCGTGTGTAACCGTGATGGTCTCTTCTCGGTGAGTCCGGAAGTGAACACGTGTTGGAGTTATGCTTGACGAGGTTGTTCTAGGATCACTTCTTGATCATAGTTGTTCGACCGTGCTTTTGCCTTCTCTTCTCGCTCTCATTTGCGTATGTAGCCACCATATATGCTAGTCGCTTGCTGCAGCTCCACCTCACTACCCTGTCCTACCTTTAAGCTTAAATAGCTTGATCTCATGGTGTGAGATTGCTGAGTCCCGTGACTCACATGATACTTCAAAACCAGTTTGCAGGTGCCGATGAAACCGTGCAAGGCGGCGCACCCGAGCTCAAGGAGGAGCTCGATGAAGATCTTGTTCTTTGTGTTGTTTCGTTTCAGTTGATCGGTGGTGGAGCCAGTTGGGACGATCGGGATCGTGTAGCATTTGGGGTAGTCTTCTTTTATTTTGGTTCCGTAGTCGGACCTTGATTGTATCTGTATGATGTAATGTTTTACTCATGTATTGTGTGAAGTGGCGATTGTAAGCCAACTATGTATCTCTTTCCCTTATGTATTACATGGGTTGTGTGAAGATTACCTCACTTGCGACATTGCTTTCAATGCGGTTATGCCTCTAAGTCGTGCTTCGACACGTGGGAGATATAGCCGCATCGAGGGCGTTAAATAGCGAGCATTCTTGAGGGGGTTTGGATGAACTGTTCCCGGCGGGGGGTTGTATGAACAGGACCCCGTGGTAGTAGAGGTCGTTGCCGCTGGATGAACAGTACCCCGATCAATCGAGCCGGTGTATGAACAGGACCCCGTGGAGGGCTGGATGAACTGGACCCCATGGAGGGCTGGTTGAACAGTAGCCGGTGGAGGGATGGTTGAACAATAGCCGGTGGAGGGCTGGATGAATAGTAGCCCGTGGAGGGGTGGTTTAACAGGACCCCGTGGAGGGGGCTGGTTGAACAGTAGTCGGTGGAGGAGCGCGCGGTGGAGGCTGGATGAACAAGAGCCCATGGATGAATAGTCGCAGGTGGAGGCTGGAGGAGGTCGACGGTGGATGAACAGGAGCCCGTGGAGGCTGGAGGAGGTCGACGGTGGAGATGAACAGTATCCCGTGGAGTCCCATTTTGCGGTATGCCACACCCCTCCCGATGAACAGGACCCTCGTTTCGACCGCACGCTCCAACACAAGTCAGTTTCCTCCATTTTGCGGTACGCCACACCCCTCCCGATCAACAGGACCCTGTTTCCACCGTCGGAGGTCCGTTTCCTCAGTTTTGCGGTACGCCAGACCCCTCCCGATGAACATGATCCCGTTTCGACCGTGGCCGGTCAAACACAAGGCCGTTTCCTCCGTTCTACGGTACGCCATGCCTCGTTTCCATCGGCTGTTCCGTCCAAGCCGGTTGGATCCCGATGAACAGCACGCGTTCCATTGCCTCCCGATGAACACGACGCATTCCGTTGCCTCCCCATGAACACGACGATGACGCAGTTTCTCTGTTCCGAACCAGCCATGTACACAAGCCCTGCCCGTGTTTATGTGCGAGTAGGCGTTCGAGACCCCGCCCGTATGTACATACGTGGTTGTATTTTATTTCTTGCGCCCTGGCCGTTGTACGTACGTGTACATGCTACGTGCGCGCCTCTACTACGACACGTGCACGCCTCTACATCGACCAGTATGTACGTACACGTTCGCGACCAGAATGACAATGCTACGTACGCTTCGACCAGGTGGGTCCCGACTATTAGGCACTTCCTTGCGTGTGAAGATGTAGCTGGTGGGTCCCAGCAGTCAGGGGGCGAATCATTTTTTCCCGTAATTTGGACGCACTTCCTTGCGTGCGAAGATGTAGCTGGTGGGTCCCAGCAGTCAGGGGGGAACGTTTTTTATCGCAAAATACGGTGGACCATCCGGTGGGTCCCTACTGTCAAGTGGAGGAATCATTATTTTGCGTGTAATAAGGAGGCACTTCCTTTCTGCGGCCGTGGACCCAGCTGTCAGCCTCTCCACGTACAGTACTCTTCCGATGGAAGTCGTTCCTTGACCATGTTGACCATGCCGCGCCGAGAGCACCAGGGCGATGGACGACGGCGAGGCCTAGGAAGAGGACGACACAGAGCCGGGGAAGACGCGGCAGTGGAAGCCCACGTGGAGAGGAGTACGAGGGTTCACTGGTTCGGCTGCGGTGTGAGGCTGCCGCCGCCGCAGGGCCTGGCCAGCGGTGGGAGTAGTAGGAGGCAGTGAGGCCTCCGCGGCAGCACAACCAGCCTTGGGAGGCAGGAGCAGGCGGCACGACCGGCGCTGCTCTGGGCAGCTGGAGCAAGAAGACCAGAGGTTGAAGAAGCACTACGGCCGTTGGATGGATATCGTACGGTCACTGGAGCTAGAATCATTCATATTGACTAAGTTGACAAAGCTAACCGTCCTCGTCAACTTAGTAGGCCCACAAGTCAGCCTCACACTATGGTGGGTCCCAGCTAGCAGGGGGAATATTCATTTTTTTGTGCGTAATAAGGAGGCACTTCCTTGCGTGCGAAGATATAGCTTGCGGGTCCGAGCTATCGGCGTTTTATAAATCTGAGGCCCTTCCGGTGGATCCTAGCTGTCAAGTGGAGGAATCATTATTTTGCGTGTAATAAGGAGGCATTTCCCTGTGTGGGCCCCTACTGTCAGCCTCTTCCAATGGTTGTTGTATGTTAACCATGTTGACCTCGCCGCGCCGAGAGCACAAACCCGGTGGACGAGGGCGAGGCCCAGGAAGGGAACGACCCGGAGCCGGCGAAGCCACCGTAGTAGATGCCCATGCTGAGGGGAGTACAAGCGCTGACTGGTCGGCTGAGGGGTGAGGCTGACGTCGCCGGAAAATAACAGGATGTGCGGGTGGTTAGATGGATGGCCTGGCGGCAGCACAACTAGCCATGGGAGGAGGGAGCAGGCAGTCCCAGCGGCTGGAGCAGGAAGATCAGAGATTGAAGAAGCACGGCAGCCGTTGGATGGACATCCAACAATCACTGCTTTGTGTTGACTAAGTTGACAAAGCCTTGCGTACGGGTCAAAAAAAATTAGGACATCGTCATCGTCAACCTAGTAGGCCCAGAAGTTAGCCTCCAAATATGTGGAAAACAGCATACAGCCCATTTACCATTATTTTCAATAATTTACAGCCAATTTGCTAATTCTTAAGGATATTTGAAGCCCATATTCTTTTTATTAGCATTACAGACCATATATTCTGGGCACTGCTAAAAAATTCAACGAAATTTTGCATATTTCGGTGGGGTCCGAACTCTTTTAATCACAAAATTTCGAGTCACGTTAAAAATAATTTTTAAAAAAGTATATCAAAATAAAATTCAAAAAACAATTCTCCACAGGAAAAATGAATGAAATTTAAAATCTTAACTAGCAAGTTGCCCGTGCGTTGCACAGAACATCAAGATGCATTTGTATGAGTAGTTTATCTTGTGGGAGAAAAGATGATATTTTAATGTAATTGCCAGTTGGCTTTGGTTTTTATAAGAGTAGAGAGTAGAGAAATCCAGAAAAATGATATTTTAATGTAATTGCCGGTTGGCTTTGGTTTAAAATTTTACAACCCATTTCTTACAACTTATAGCCCATTTTCTGGGGAAGCCCATTTTTTACTACTTACATCCCTCCTCGACTTGAAAGATTTGCAGCCGAACAGGGCTGAGAAAAGCAATTAGGCCTTGGTTTTGGTATTCTCCAAAACAAAAGAACTGGGCTAGTCATTTTCAGAAAGAAAAAAGATATCAACTGGGCTTGTCATGTGCTTAAATAAAAGCGTAAGACTTAAGCCTCAGGGACAATACTAACTTTGCATTCAACAGGAAGAATGTGTCCGTCTGTGAGAAATCTCTTGCGGTAAAACTTAAGCCTCAGGGACAATAGTAACCTTGCATTCAACAGGAAGAATGTGACAAAACTTCTGTTTGCCTGGTTGGATGCATATCCTTCCATCGTTATTGTCCTCAAACGAATGTCATGAGAACTGATAAAGTCCTGGTGCTTATTACGCCACCGATTGGTTATACGTTTTTGTCCATGTACTTGCAGTACCTAAGTAGACATGAAGATTTGAAAACAGTTAAGGTCTGAAAAAAGAGTATGTCGAAAGAACAATAGCTGAACGGTTAATTCTAGTACAATATATACAGTCTTTCATTGTGCATGAAATCGTCACCTCCATATATAAATTCTCCAGAGACCGAAAGCATCGCAGAAAGCCAATAATTATGTTCAGATCATAACTATACATTCTGATATATAAGATCTTGACAGAATCTAGCAGCATTGATAGGCTATCCATGGACAAACTCTTCATTGAGCATATAACATAATATCAATACCCAAAGTGTACTCCAAGATGATATAAAACTTATGCGCACAAATGAAAAATGCAGCTTATCATTAAAAATGTGTAGATGATAATATACAGTACCTGAAAAAGTGAGGAGCCAAACACCAACTTCTTGTGATCATTAAACGGATCACGAAATACACCCAAGGTCTCCAGTTTGGGCACAAAGACGATAGTTATTTGTGAAGGTCTATAACAATTATCTAGGAGCAACCTTTCAAGTGAAGGGGCATCTTTGATGATGAGCTGTTGTCCTTCAAAACAAATTCTAATGCTTTTAAGGTGAGGCGACTTTATTTGGAGACAACCGATAGGGATTTCTATTCCCAAAACAATCAGCAAGCGCTCCAGGGCAGGGCAACAGGAGTGGATGATGTTGTGCAGTGAGGCCTCCGATAGATAAACCACCACAAGCGAAAGTTTTTTTAGCAGTGGGAGTCAAAGCATTTGTACTAGATCGTCTGGTAGATGGCACCGGGCAAAGGTGGCGGTGTGGAGAGAGGAGGAAAACCGCGAGATGGACAACGGTGGTCTGGGCACGAATTCTTGGTATGTTCGTGGTATGAAATTTCGTGGTAATGGTAGAACTCAAACTGCTGGAGTTTTCCGAATTCAAGGGATGTCAGCCAAGCGTCCACCGTGTCGGGTATGGACAGCAGGTAGCGTGTCGGGATGCAGAGGCGTTGAACGGGGCCCTGCTGGTGAGAGGAGACGATGGCTCTGAGGAAATCAAATTCAGGAAGGACAGATATCTGACGATAGTCGAGATTGAGGGGCGCGGTGCGCCATAGAGGGCGCCACCGAGTTGGGAGGACTTGTGTGCGGCAACAATCCTTGGTGGGGAGAAGCGAGATGATCTCCTCAAGGATGACGTCCGGGAGATCGCTGATGCGGTCCACCGGAGATTCTACCGGTTCCTCAGATCCGGGTGGGGGGGGGGGCTCGCCGCTTCTCCACATGATGCCAGGTGCGGATCTACAACCGGCGTCGCTGTTGGTGGGAGCCTCCTTGGCGCTAGGGCCAGCTGACTCCATTTTCCTTGTGGGCGTCGCGCCAAGCTTACGGGTTTGAGCAGAGTAGCCAGAGACGAGCCTAGTGGAAGTGCGAGTGGGGAAGAAGGAGGGCTGGGGTTTTCTGTTGGAGTGGAAGAAGAGGAGCATGTGTTTTTTGTACGAGTGAGGAAGAAGGGGAGCAGGGGTTTTCTGGACGAGTGAGGAAGATGGGGAGCGGGGGGAATTGGGGGGCGATGAAAGTGGGAGAGTCCAGCGAGCTGCAGTATAAGTGGAAGCGAGGAGGAAGGAGGGTTTTTCTGGGATCGCCCCCTCTTCAAGAAATATGGGCTTCTCCTCGCAAAAAACAAAAACAAATTGGCTTTAAGATGGATATGCTTTTGTATCGGCCCAGTCGGTTGCCCGTGTTTCATACTGGAGGGCCTTAACACTAGAGGCAACCCATTAGAGACACTCTCTAGCTCTCCAGCTTATTGCCCATTCAAAAGAAAAAAAATAGATGCCTCTAGCTTATGGCTACTCACCGGTAACCTTTTTCAACTTGGCATCCACCAAATTAGAGGATGTGGTACTGGATGCAGACACTCACACTGGTCGCGTAGCACGGCAAAGTGAGGTGTCAAATAACAGGCCTACAATATACTTACTAGATTGTGAAGGTTCACAGGCTAGTCAAGATTTACATTAAACTAAGCTTCAGAAGATACAATATGCATACTAACATTCAGAAGAACAAAAGTTCAACATGTTTATGCATCTCAATGATTCACCATACTATAACCAATACAAAGCTGTGAGAAGGTGTGGAAATAAAGAAAATCGGTCGATGCTTCTCTGAGCAAAGGGCCTCCCTGCACACACATTAATTTCCTTAATTTCCTGGGCATGCTTGTTTCTTCTCAATGTTGCGAGCACTTTGAGCATGTTGGCAACTCCACAGCTAGCTAGCTGCCTCATCTTGCAATTGATGCTGACACATTTGCAACAAACACATGAGGCAATAGAGATGACTCAACATGAGTCCATATTATGCAGTTCCCCTGAAATAATCTTCGTTGTCCTGAATCTGAAAAGATAGGAAAACAATAGCTATACTTAAACGGTGTTGCAAAATAGTAGCACATATCAATAGCTCGGCATGACAAAACATGATCATCTGGACGAAGGGGATACTGACCCGCCTGAGGAAGATTATATATAATTTCATAAGTCCTTGGTTGATTTCCACCTTCGGCTGCACTACTGTTTTCTACTCCACACATGATAGGATCGTTCCGCACTGCAATCAGCAAGTCAACGTACGAATAAGCTTATTTCATCTTGCGGTGGTGATTGTACCTAGTATTAATGTAGGAATACCTGAAGCACCATGAGGTTAGCTGACAGAAGGTATATGTAGCCATATAAGTTTTGTGCGGTGCTACCAAAATTGAGGTTTGTATCCCTTCCCATTATGAAAATTCTTCTTGAAGTTGGTAGAATGTGACGGCTTGTTCTTTGCATCAAACTTGCCTTTCCCCTGAGATTTTTTCTTGTTGTTTTGGGGCTGGTTTGGCTGGAAGTTCTTCTCGTGTACCATGTGGGCACTAGAAGCTCCCTCAGCGACCCAAGCATGTGTGTCTTTTCCTCTCGCCTTCTCTTCAAAATGAAGAGTGCTAATGAGATCCGAAACGGAAAACTCATGTCTCTTGTTTTTCAGAGAAGTAGCAAAATCGTTCCACGAAGGTGGAAGCTTGGCAATGATGGTCCCAACAACAAATTTTCCTGGCAACACACACTTGAAGTACTCAAGTTCCTTAGCGAGTGATCAGATCTCATGAGTCTCTTTGAACAATGAGCGCCATCGGTCATCTTGTAGTCACAAAATTGCTCCATGACGTACAACTCGTTGCCAACGCCCGAGGCCCCAAACGTGGCCTCGAGCGCAGCCCACATGTCTTTGCCGCTGTCAAACGACATATATGAATCCACAATGGAATCGTCAAGAACACTCAGCAGGGAGGCTTTGAAGAGGGTATCCATGTTCTCAAAAGCTTCCTGCTGGGTAGGATTAAGACCTCCCTCAGGCTTACCCTTAGTGGCGTCATAGCAGTACATGATCTGAAACCAATATACTGCTCTTGTGCGCCACCTTTTATATTGCACCCCTTAAAAGTAGGCGGCTTCAAAAGCGCAACAAAACCACTCGGAGTAAATTGCCTATAATCAAGTTTTTAGATTGGATTGTTGAATATATGAGCAATTTACTATGAGATGTAACCCGAATCAAGAGTAAATAGATCATGATGACAATTGCAAAGATCAAAGTAATGATGCAGACTAAACCAGGAGGACAGAATCACATACTGTACAGTAGGAGCAGAACCGTCGTGGTTGATGTTGTCACTCATGTCATTGATGAAGAGGTTACGAGGTCGGGGAGGAAGGCTGCCGTTGAGGAAGTCGTCGCTGGGCAGCAGTAACAGGAGTGTGCTCCCCAAAAACCTGATCGCCCCTGTCCCGTACAGGATCACGAAAGGCGGGGTTCGGAGGACTGCTGTCCCTTCTTGCGGTGCACGCTGGAGGGAGGTATGGAGAAGAATTGCATGGCGGCGCTAAGATCTGGAACGGTGCGAAACCATATGATACAGCGGCGGCTAGGGTAGAGCCTATCAGGTCGGTCGTGCGAGTAAGACCAAGTGCTGTATAATAGTAGGCCTTTGGCCCAAACCCCATGTCCAAGTCAATAATAGCCCCACTATCCAAAAGAATCAGAAACATCTGAGTAATTAAGGCGTCCATTAATTATTAATTAATGACTTAATAAATTTTTTGACTCACAGCACACTTAGAGCATGGTTAATAGTATAGCCAACATCCAGCTATATGAAGTTGACACATCATCTAGAACCAACCTAATACGTAGCCTGCTTACAATAGTTAGTCCCTTTAGTATAATACTATATCATTAATAATGGCCCCACCTTTTGTCTCACAAAGTATGTGTAGTCTGAAATGCCGGGCGTGCAGCGGGCAGTGCCCTTGGTCGGCGCGCCACTTCAACGGCGGAAGCAGTGAGAGGTCGTGTCACCCTGACTTGCCATCAATGTGGAGCAGCAGGGTCGGCAGCGCCTCGCTTCGGTTTGGTGCTGAAGGCCCGAAACTTCCCCAACAGAGCCTCCGCGCGACCCTTCACAGCCTCAGCAGCGGCAGCTGCATGCTCGCCGCTTGCTGGCTCCAGCAGGCTGTCCAGGTCTACGCTGGGATCGCGAAGGTAGACGTGGGTGAGGACCCGCATTAGTGCCGCAGAAGACAGGACACACGCCTCGGCCTCAGCCGTGGGGCCAAGACCAAGGGAGACATCTTCAAGAGCGCGAACCAGGAAGGGAAGCAGCTTGGCGGGGCCGTCCTCTGCACCGACAAGTGGGCTCTCCAGGCTGCTATCATAAAGCTCCCTCAGCAAGGTGCGAGCCCTCACCTCCATATCCATGAAGGCCACGCGATCTTCGGCAAGAACCTGCACCTTGTCATCCAGCTCGACTTTCCTCGCCTCCAGTTCTTGCTCCAGCGTGCCTAGGCGGTCACGGCGCTTCTTCAGCCTGGCCTCCCGGTCCTTGACGGCCGCCTCGCGAGCCTTCATGCTTTCCTCCTGCTCCTGGCGGAGGCGGGCCTCCTCGGCAAGCTGGTTCTGCAGGCCCTTCAGCTCGCCCTCCAGCGTCTCACAGCGACCTTGGATGCTGGCTGCCTCCCCCAGGGCAGCATCGCGGGCAATCTTCGCCTCACGGACAGCCTGTTTCTCCTCGTCGCAAGCCGTCGAGGCCTGGGCCAGCGCCGCCCGAATCGAAGCGTCGGAGCGAATCCAGCCAGAGGCCAGCTCCAAGCGCCCGGTCACCAAGCGAGGGTCGGCGCCCAGAAGATCCTGTCGCAGCCGGTCCAATTCAGCGGCATCACGATCTAGGACAGTGGGAGGAGTCGGAGAGACAGCAGTTGGTGGAGTAGGAGGAGATGGCGGCGGCGTAACCACAGTATCATGAGGCGGGACCTGCTGCGCCCCAACAGCTGTGGCGGCGGCATCAGGCAAGGACACCTCGGGAGACGCTTGGGCCATGGGGGCTGAGCTCGCCCCAGCCAGCTCCGCCAGGCCTCGCGAGGATGACCGGGCAGGAGAGGCCCGTGTCTTGCCATCGCCTTCCTTCGCGGGCGGAGGCGCCGCCCCAGATGAAGCCTCAGGAGCTCCCTTCAGCTTCTTCGCCGCATGCGCCAGCCTAGCCAAGAGATACAGAATCAAGCCTCAGCGACAAAGCAAGGAATAGGACAAGAATCAAGCACTTACTGGTCATCGCTCGCGAGCTTGAGCAACCTCCGGCCATACTTGAAGCCCGAGAGCCGGCTGCAGGGATCAGCTTCAAGGGGCCCGGGAGCAGGAGGCGCGTCTGCGGATCGCCCCGGGGCCGGGGCAGACCCGCGGGGGACCAGCCCAGTCCGGTCCTTCTTCGGGACCGGGGGCAGGCTTCTGCCTCCACGCTCATCGTCATCCTCGTCGTCGTCACTCTGGGGGAGGCGGAGAATGCGGGGCCTGCGCCGCAGGGGAGGAGCCCTTGACTCCGCCCCCGAATCAACCCCCTCTCCCGGCTCTCTCTCCTCCACCACTTATTTGGGCCGGAAGAGGACACGCCCACAGGTCCTCCGAGCCTCCACGGCACGGGCCCGTCCCAGTAAAGACAGGCATGGGCCCCACTACCTGCTCCCAATCCTCACGAAGGAACAAGGCGCGGGGCCCTCGATCTCGCCACATCGCCCCCAACCAAGGACCGGAGGACCGTCGCAGATCCCAGCTGGCGAGGGCCATGGGGCTCAGTGAGGCCTCCACATCGAAGCGAATCGACGAAGCGGAGCAGTTGGTGCTCAAGAACTCCCTCAAGAGCGACGCTTGCAGTCAACTTCACCGCCGTCGCGTTGGCCGGCTTCAGATCTGCATCCATCTTCTCCAGCACCAGCTTCGCGCGGGGATCCTGAAGCTCCACTCGGGACCAGTCGGAGCTCTCGGGACACTCTGTGGGCAGGATCAGCCGAGGGTGGATGTGCCCAGCATCCACCAAGACCCACTTGCTCCTGAAGCCTTCAATCCGCTTCCCAGGATTTGAAATGGCAATGGCCCCGCCATATGCGACGAAGCTCGCGCACGCGGAGGCGGAACCACGGGAAGTTCGGAGGGAGAAATAATGGCACAGCAAGGCCACCGAGGGTTTCACCCCAACATGGGCCTCGCAATAGTAGGCAAAGATTGCCAGAAGAAGGACAGAGTTGGGATGGAGGTGCAGAGCTTGAATGTTGTAGTGACGGAGGACGGAGAAGAAGAACTCAGAAAAGGGCGGCACCAGACCAGCAATGATGGCGCTCATGAAGAACGGGTAGAAGGTACTCCCCCGACCCTCAGGGGCAGTGGAGTCGGCCTTGAACACCTCCGCTCCATTGACGCCCTGCGCCTCCGCCATCCGGCGCACCAAGGCGAGGCTCGCCCCTGACACATTTGGCGGGTCCAAGGCAGGAGAGTACCAAGCTCCGGCCGGAGCTTGGCGAGGAGCCATGACTGGCTAGGGCACGCAGGCGGAGTGGATCTGAAGATCTTGGGAGCAGAGAGGAGAGGCGCAAGAAAGGGGATCTGGGCAGCAACTGGAGAAAGTAAAGGAAGCAAGGAAGATGCCGCTCTATTATCAACCCTTGATTCTTGGCGCACGTCAATCAACCGCCACCTTGGCGCCCAAGGCCGCAGTCTGTTAGGCTCGTGACGCCGCACTTGCCCTTTCGCCTCTCTGCTCGGCCAAGTTCGGGCGCGCCGTGGGCCCGGGGGCTACTGTCAGCGTTCTGGGAAATGGGGTCCCCCGACTTGCCTACCTGCGGCCTGCGGCGTGGCTCAAAGGAGGCCCAGGACGGCCCATCTTCATCAACGCAAGCTCAAGACCCTCGCGAGGGGCCAAGCCTCGCGGGGCGGACGACGAGGAGCTTCCTCACGCACGGCCTCATCAGGCTGGCTCATGAGGAGGCGGAGAGTTCAAGGCAGGGTACCTCGCGAGGTGCCCATGACGCAAGCCATGACGACCAAGGGCGCCAGCCTGCGCAGTGTCCTCCTTTCCTCTTTGGTGCAAAGGGAGCAAGCGCAGGCGAGAGCATCAAGCAAAGGCATCTGTTTCGGTGCAACAAGACCAAGACCAGCCCCAACGGCTGGAAGGGAGTCATCGTGGAGCCCAAGCAAGCGTCATCACCAGAGCCTTTGGCAGGCGAGGACCAACTTTAGTCAGGATAAGTGTACCCGCTGTTCCCCTTCAAAATGGCCAATTGTTGATGCCCTTCCCGCTCAATATATTTGGGAAGAGGCCCAGGGCCTTCGCCTATATAAGTAGAGCTAGCCACCATAGTAGAGGCATCTAGTGGATCGGCCCCCGGGATGAGATCCGGATCCTCATCAAGACACCAGTAGCTAGAGCGACTGAACTCCACCTAGCAGTTCATCGCACCCGCCAAGAACAGACCCTCGCGAGGCTGTTCTTCCTTGTATTGTTCCTCATCAGCCCAAGAGGCAATCGACCACACCACAAACTAGAGTAGGGTATTACACCACAACGGTGGCCCGAACTAGTATAAATCTCGTGTCTCTTGTGCTGCTCCGTTAGTAGTTTAGGTCCCTACGATTCGGCGAAGTGCGAGACGGTGGAAGGTTGGATCACCGCGCGCACCCCAGTGTTCGAACCTCAAGGGTGTGCCGAAACCCGATATCCGACAAAACAAACGGACGAGCAACCATCACATCCCTCCGTCTTGATTGTTCTAGAACACAGGTGAGGTAGTAGCAGTGTACTATTCATGCGAATCCTACTGATATTGGCCATTGGATTTAGAAGATCAACCGTTATGATTGATGTTCTTAGTCCTACTTAAAATTGGAGCACTATATAGTAATATATATATAGTAGTATAGATATAGATATAGAAACCCGCGTGGAATGCGAGAAACCAACTCCGGCCACACACGTCCGTTCAGGAGCAGGACGCCGTCCAAGCTCCTCCTTCCACCATTTTGTCCACTCTTTCGGCGGCATCCGACGAGTAGGAAGAGCAGTTCTCCGGCATAAAAGCCGTCTGGGTGGCCCGCCGAGCCCGACAGCTCGCTTCTCCACCTACCTAGCCTAGCCCGTCGGAGGTAGTTGCCGCACTAAGCTAGCGCGTGGTTCCGCAGCTGGCCTCTCCAATACAGCTCAAGGAATAGTGCTGACTTGCTCCACGCCGGCTTGTCGGGGAGCACGGCGGCACGGGCATCGTCGCTGCCCTCGACGCCACCATGTCGTATAGCGCCTCCAGTGTCTGCGACTGCGCCATCCGCCATCGACGCGCGCGTAGCCGCAACATGCAGGCAGAGAAAGAAGCCGCCGCGGATGTCGACGAGGTGATGCGACTACGTGGATGTGGACGAGGTGACGGTCAGCACGTCCCCGCCCGCTGCCATCATCGAGGAAAAGTAGAACATGGGAGGCCGCCGCTGATTGTATCCCATGAAGGCCACCGCCGCGGCGACGCCGGCGAATACATCCGGTGTCTTGCTCGATTCTTCTTCTGCCGGATGCTGGAGGAGGACACAGAGATCGGGCGGCGACCATTTAGATTAGGTATTTTAATTCTACCAGGCTGGTTGTAATGGGAGTATTATAGGTAGTATCATGCATGCCAACTACTCCCTCCGTTCCTAAATACATGAGTATTATAAGAGCATGGTTAATAGTATAACCAGCTGATGGCTACATGACACTGCCACATCATCTATAGCCAACCTTGTAGCCTTCAAGTATAATACTCCCTCCATCTAGGTTTCATCTTACGAAAACCAAATAATCCCAAAATACTTAGGCGCGGTGTATTAACTTCTACCTCGTTTCTTGTTTCTTGACATATCAACCAAAGAGATGTGGGTGTGCATGCTTTTAATGACTTGAGACTAGCAAACACGACATGCAGTGGTTAGTTCATTGCATGCAATGCTATTAATTAGCAATTAAACATTAAGTTCTCTCATCTCTTCCGAAAGTTGAACAATGATGATGGTACTACGGTCGATAGTGTACTACTAGTAAGCAAAGCTTCTCCTCGTTTGCGAGTAGATCGGACACATCAAAAGTAGTGCATTGTCTCCAAAAAGGGTTGACCATGTCCATGGCTACCATCCCGTGATCGGTCATTCAGTGTGTGCTTCTCTTCATTCTGCGAGTTGACGGGACACATCAAATTTAATATGTATTTAGTACTCTCTCTCCAAAAAGGGCCGACCATGTCCATCAGTCCATGGCTACCATCCCGTGCTCTGTCATTGAGTACGTGCAGTATTCATGTGCCATCGAGGAGGAAAAATATTACTACGTAGTACTAGGTGCCATCGTAGTGCACGACTCACTTACGCACTGCTTATCTCCATTTTCTTGCATGACATGTGCACCTTGATGCTAGATGTCCCGCGTGTTGGCAAAATGATGAACAAAGCTCATGTCAAAGAAAAAGAATGGAAGAATTTCCCGATGACCGAGAAGGATCAAGGAACCTCGTGGTGGAGCGTCTGCACTCATAGTATTTTATATTATTTAGCGATATAAAATCAACCAATCATGTCCACAGTAGACCGGAAGAGTACGGAACATGGCAGCCCAGTGTAGTTACATCATACTGTACGTGGCCAACCCACGCTATCACCATATTTCTTGGCCTCCGTGCGACACCTAGCTCTAGTAATCCACCAGCCTGTATTGCTTCTAGCTCCTCGTATCTCTCAAAGTGCGGCGGGCTGGTGTTTTTGCCGTCTATTGAGGTCGGTTAACTCATCACATGTTAGCGACATGCCAAGAGTATTCTAAAAAAATTACTGTACTCTATTGTTATGCCAAGAAGAGGAAGCGCTTTGACCGACGGACCAAACGAGAGAGGCGTGCCGTGCTGTGAGTGGGTCTAGTTTCTCGTTTTGAACTTGTTTGGTGTAGTAGTAAGACTTGGTTTTGACTATTGGTAAGATTTTATATACTCCCTCCGTCTAGTGAATAAGTCATCTTAGATTGTGCACCGTGACCAAGGAAGAGGGGAAAACGAGAGAAATTAATATTTATTTGCTAATTAATAGCATTGCATGCAATGATCTAACCATTGCATGTCGTGTTTGGTAGTCTAAGTCAGTGAAAACATGCACGCCCCACATCTCTTATTGGTGGACATGTCAAGAAACAAGAAACATGGTGGGAGTTAATGCACCGCGCCTAAGTATTTTGGGATTATTTGGTTTTCGTAAGGTGACTTATACACCTAGACAGAGGGAGTAGGGCCTAATGTATTATTCGAGGATGCCTTTGACTATTGATAAGATTTTATATAATTTGAAAATTATATCATTCGAAGATCCTTTCACGTTCCATTTTTAAAAAGAAAAAAAATATCCTTTCACGTACAAGTTTGATCGTATGCTTTGAGCAACTTGCATGTCCTATACTGCTCCTGTTTGGATACTCTAACTTAGCTAGAGGTTAGACTAACTCATGACTAACCCTGAACTAACTGTAGCCAAAGAGGTGTTTCGGTGACAGGGTTAGATTGACAATAAGTGCACTTGATGGAGAGATAAAAGTGATTTTTCAGTGCCCCAAGGAGGTACTTACTATGGGAAAGGTGAAGTGATGGTTCGTAGGACCTTGAAGTATGTCTAGAGGGGGGGTGATTAGACTACTTGACCAATTAAAAACTTAGCCTTTTCCCAGTTTTAGAGTTTGGCAGATTTTAGCTATCTTAGGACAAGTCAAGCAATCATCACACAATTCAAGCAAGCATGCAAAGAGTATATGGGCAGCGGAAAATAAATCATGCAACTTGCAAGAAAGTAAAGGGAAGGGTTTGGAGGATTCAAACGCAATTGGAGACACGGATGTTTTTGGCGTGGTTCCGATAGGTGGTGCTATCGTACCTCCACGTTGATGGAGACTTCAACCCACGAAGGGTAGCAGTTGCTTGAGTCCACGGAGGCTCCACCCACGAAGGGTCCACGAAGTAGCAACCTTGTCTATCCCACCATGGCCGTCGCCCACGAAGGACTTGCCTCACTAGCGGTAGATCTTCACGAAGTAGGCGATCTCCTTGCCCTTACAAACTCCTTGGTTCAACTCCACAATCTTGTCGGAGGCTCCCAAGTGACACCTAGCCAATCTAGGAGATACCACTCTCCAAGAAGTAACAAATGGTGTGTTGATGATGAACTCCTTGCTCTTGTGCTTCAAATGATAGTCTCCCCAACACTCAACTCTCTCTCATAGGATTTGAATCTGGTGGAAAGAAGATTTGAGTGGAAAGCAACTTGGGGAAGGCTAGAGATCAAGATTCATATGGTAGGAATGGAATATCTTGGCCTCAACACATGAGTAGGTGGTTCTCTCTCAGAAATGGTAAGTTGGAAGTGTAGGTTTGTTCTGATGGCTCTCTCCATGAATGAAGAGGAGGTGGAGGGGTATATATAGCCTCCACACAAAATCTAACCGTTACACACAATTTACCAATCTCGGTGGGACCGAATCAACAAACTCGGTTAGACCGATTTTAGTAAACCTAGTGACCGTTAGGGTTTTCGATGGGACTGACTTGCATCTCGGTAGGACCGATATGGTTAGGGTTAGGGCATAATGTAATCTCGGTGAGACCGATTACACAAACTCGGTGAGACCGATTTTGGTAATTAGCTAACCAGAGAGTTGGTCAGGTAAACTCGGTGGGACCAATTTGCTCTTTTTGGTGAGACCGAAATGTTACAAAAGGGAAACAGAGAGTTTACGTTGCAATCTCGGTGGGACCGATCCGCTCCTTCGGTGAGACCGAAAAGTTTCAAAAAGGAAACAGAGAGATTACAATCCCATCTTGGTGAGACCGAGATCCCTATCGGTAGAACCGATTTGCCTAGGGTTTGTGGCAGTGGCTATGACATATGGAATCGGTGGCGCCGGATAGGAAGAATCGGTGAGACCGATTTTGGATTTAGGTTTAGGTCATATGTGGATGTGAGAAAGTAGCTGAGGGTTTTGGAGCATATCACTAAGCACATGAAGCAAGAGGCTCATTAAGCAACACCTCATCCCTCCTTGATAGTATTGGCTTTTCCTATAGACTCAATGTGATCTTGAATCACTAAAATATAAAATGAAGAGTCTTGAGCTTTTGAGCTTGAGCCAATCCTTTGTCATTAGCATTTTGAGGATCCACTTTCATCATCCATGCCATGCCATTCATTGAGCTTCCTGAAATGTTCATCTTGGAATAGCATTAGCTCAATGAGCTATATGTTGTTATGAATTACCAAAACCACCTAGGGATAGTTGCACTTTCAATCTCCCCCTTTTTGGTAATTGATGACAACATATAGATCAAAGCTTCGACAAATGATAATAAGATTGAAAAACATCGTCGCTTTGAGAAGTATGTGATAAGCAAGAGCTCCCCCTAAATTTGTGCATAGATTATGATTTGCTTTGGACTGCAAATGCACAAGGAATTAGGCTCATGGGTTACTCTTCCATGTCACATACATCTTGGTGGAGCGCTCAAAATGATATGAATTGAATACATGCACTCATCACCAAGCACAGTGAATGATCACATAGGATAGATAAGATAATATCATCAAACATGCATAAGTGTAGCTTATGATCAAACACATGATCATCAATGTCTCACAAACATAGTATATCAAGCAACCAAAAGCAAAGAAGTTTGAAAACCAAAACCACCAAATCAAGAGAGAACAAAAGCAACACACACACACACTCTCTCTCTCTCTCTCTCTCTCTCGAAGCCTATGATCTATACATTTTTCTCCCCCTTTGGCAACAAGTTACCAAAAAGTTCATTGGAAATGCATAGTGCTAGATCGACTCTCAGGTTTGATCTTCAGGTGGTGGAGTCTGGATAGCGCCGAGGACGAAAGCTTCAGTTGAAGTAGATGGAGCTGGAGCTGATGTAGAGTCTTTGGAGCTGGTGGCACTGAGGCTGTAGCTGGTGCGAGATGAAGTGGCTCTGGTGTCGAGGAAGCTCGCACGATGAGATGACCTCTGGGCTCTAGGCACTCTGGCAAATGCATCAGTTGTTGTTTTGCCCTTCCTCTCCTGCATGTCATCTAGTAGTTGCTCCACCGCAGACTGAATCTCAGTTACTTTCACATCTAAGTCATAGAACTTTTGTTCTATGATTCTCTCCAAGCTCTCCTGATTTTGAGTGAGTGTGGCCAATCCTTTCTCAATCCTCAGTGTTGATGCTATTAAGTATCCGAGCTGCTCCTGCTTGTTCTTCAAGAAATACTCAGATGCCTCCTCTTGAGTTGGCATCCTGGCAGCCTTCTCCTTCCTTGCTTTCTCCTTCTTCTCTTGTGCTTGAACTGACGATGGATCATTCTCATTCATGACAACCTCATTGTCCTCAAAGTCTGGATAAATTGGAAAATGTTCTTTATCCAATAGATATTTGCTCTGTGCCCATCTTTGAGTTAATCAACTCCACGAATCGAGGGCATATCCACAACTCCTCTTATGATCTGCTGCAGTCCTCTTAATGGTTTCAACTATAAGGCTCATGACCTTGAATTTCGAGGCACATCAAACAAATGCAACATGTTGATTGCATGCCCTCTGATCATGTTGTGGTCACCAGACTTAGGCGATAGAGTGTGCCTTAGGATCCAATTGATTGTAGGCAGCCCAGATGAAGAAAGTGGACTGATCCAAAAGAGAAAGTCTCTAGGGCTTTGTCTGGGATCTCCTTGTACACATGTGCCATGGTATTGTGTCCCATTTTCTTCTTGGCACATACATCCAGATCATATTCATTCTCCTTTGGGGCATTTATCAGCTTTGCCCACTCCTCAACAGTTCACTGGTACCTTGTACCTTCAGACATCCACACTATCCTGCCATCTGGATAAAAGTGTGCTGTGGAGTAGAATTGCATGATAAGTTCATCATTCCAGTTTGTGAGCTTTTGCCCAACAAAATCTGCAACTCCACAAGCAACAAAACTATCTTGCACTCCAGGATAGTGCTCTACATTTTCTTTCATGTAGGTCCAGTCGACCCACCTCATATCACACACTATGGGCTTCTTATCCAGCAGAACAGTCTCATAAAAGTCCCGTTGTTCCTTGGTGTGGAACCTGTAGTCCACAGCAGTCCTTCTCCTTGTGGCATATGGATCTGCCAACCTCCATAGCCTCAACCCTGAATCTTTTCTGATGTTCATGTCCTCGGCCACAGGATGGGCATCATTGTGGTCAGTATCTTGGGCTTGAGCTTCCTCGAACTTGTCCTTCTTCATCTTCTTCTTCTTGACAACCTCGGCACTGGGGCCTTGTTCTTCTCGAGAGTGGAATACTCACGGTATTCCTCTTTGGTGCAGAACTTGGCCTTGGGGGCAGCTTTGGGTGCTTCCTTGGGCTTAGATGTGGCAGCCCTTGATCTTATTGCATCACCCATTAGCTTTGGTGCCTTTGGTGCTGGTGCAGGTATCTCTTCTTCCTCTTCCATCATGGAAGGCTTCCCAATAACTCGATTGTGGTCTTCTTGACCCTCTCTTTCCTTTTCTTCCCTTGACAGACGGTGGCTCTTTGGGATCAGGCTTATCAGAATTTGAGTTGATGCTCGACCTTTGGCATTGGTGTCCTCTTGGCAGGAACCTTCTTATTGAGTCAGGCTTTGAGCTATGTCTTTGAGCCATACTCCTTTTGAGCACAACCTTCTTGGAGGTTGCTTCATCCTCTTCGCCCTATAATCCTCATCTTGAATCTGAGGTTTTCTTCTTCCTTTGCTGGTGGCAGCTTTAGGCAGATTGCTGGGGTGCTCCTGCTGCCTTCATCTGAAGAGCTGGAGGGACTAGTGCCCTCACTCATGTTCACTGTTCCTCGACCTGTTCTCATTGTCACTCTGGTGCGACATCTTGTTCTGACCACGTGAAGAGTTATAGATGAGGTAGAGTGGATGAGCATCACAAAATGTAGAGATTTTTGCAAAAGAATGACTCAAAAATTCAGTTTTAATTTTCCACAGAAAGCATTTCGGATCAACCAATTTTCAAACTCGGTGATACCGAAGCAGTTTTGGAACCTAAACTGATGAACTCGGTTGGACCGAGTCATAGTTCGGTGGCACCAAGACTGCTAGGGTTTCACAAAGTCCTAAAATTGGTCTCACCGATTAGCAATTCTCGGTCAGACTGAGTCTCACTAGTGCAATGGCATAAGCCAAATCGGTGGGACCGAGTTTTTCAACTCGGTGGGTCCGAGATGGTTTCGGCGGAAACCTAACCCTAAATTTTCGAATCAAAACTATTCTAAGGATTGCATTGACTGGATAGGAGTCTTTCAATCGTGGCAAGAATCAATAAGAACACAATGTGCTGAGAATCAGACAAGGAAAGCACTGTGATTGAGTCCATACCCTAGTTCGGTGGAGACTCGCTACGGCGGCAACGGCGGGGTTGATTTTCGTTGTGGCGGATACCAGCTGATGAGGCGGTGGCGGACGAGGAGGCGATCCGGAGACAACGGAGGCAGAGCGAGCTATTGCGCTGGCGAAGAGGTTTGGAGAAATTTCCATATTTTTGCCTGTGACTCTATATAGCCCGACCCTGTCGGTGTGACCGAGTGGAACAACTCGGTGGCACCGAGATGCAAAACTGTATACAGTTATTGCAACTCGGTGTGACCGAAGAGTTCAAATCGGTTGCACCGAGATTGAAAACCTAGATCGACTAAGTGATCTCGGTAAGACCGAAATGGGGAAATCAGTCATACCGAAAATCACAAAGAAGTATTGGAAGTTTAAGTCTATGACGAATCGGGGACTCCGAGTGCTCCTCACACAGAGTGGTTCGAATCTGACTTGATCAAATTTTGTGATGTAGCATGAATAGAGTTTGAGACGAGAAAAGCATAGATATCTAGAGAAGGTTCTTAGGCATTCTTGTCCATCCACTTGGCCAAAGAAAAAGAAGCCAATCAATCAAAACAACAAGTGGATGTCCTCGAATGAGTAAAGTATGCAACCAACATGCTCACACAATAAGATGGCAAATAAAATATGTGACAAAGCATGCACAACCAATTCTAGCATCTATCAAACAATTGGCGATGACTAGGTCATCTATATATGAGTATATTGACTTAGGAGTCAAATGAGAACATTTGATCATAGGTCATACTCATCGTTTAAGCTCAAGTGGGGTTACCACTTTTACATAAAGAATTTATGTGTTCAAATCATTAGAGTTGCTTTGACTCAATTCTTAGAGTTAAGCTCCCCCTAGATGTGAGATCCCCCCTTAGAGGGATGAACTAACCTTGGGTTTTGTCGATGATGACTTCATGTAGGTGTTGAAGATGTGGATGCTCAATGTTGATGTAGATCTTTTTGGAGCAGTCCTTTGGAGTGAGTTGCACTTTCAATTCCTACATGGGTTAGTCCCACAAGGAACAAACAAGTATATCCATAGACATAGAGTGATGCACACACAAAATGATGTCCATGAAATCATTAGGTTACCTTGTCCCTTGCCTTACCAACATGAGGGTTTGTGACTCCTTGAACTAGTGCAAGATATGGAAGATGATTGCACTTGTCCTTGCCATAATGATATGAGTGAAATATGTTGGCGGAGTCACCCTCAAGAACTCTCTAGTTCTTCTTCTTTTGGATCCACATCATCTTGATGGGAATCCTTGGAGTTGTAGTTGTACTTGTTGAGGTAGAACTTGACGTAGTCTTGGGAATTCACTTGACCGAGACCTTAGGTGCTTCTTCAAATGCATCAATATCTTCTTGAAGCTTGTCCTTGCCCTTGTGGTCTTGTGGTGGAAGATCATCTTGTGCTTGTGTTCCCTTGAAGGAAGTAGGATCATACTTCTCTTGTTGAGGAACAAACTTCGTCTTGGGGAATTGATCTTCTTCCCACTCAACTCCATTGGCATTGAACTTTCGTTCAAAACCAGCACCTTGATTCTTCCGGTGCCTTCCTTGCTTGCGTACAATTTCCTCGAATTTCTTACTCCCGGCAAGGCTCTTATATATACCTTTCTCTATAATTCCCTTCAATAAGCTATTTTCTTGCTCAAGTGTAACTTGGCTAAGAGAATCATTAGTGGAATCAAGAGAACTACTAGAAGCAACAATATTGGATTTAGCATTGTTATTGTTACTACTAGAAGAAGAATCTTTCTTGTTCTTGTTACTAGACTTGACTTGAGGCATGTAAGTAGATAAGAGTAAACGCTTGGCAATGTAAGAAGAACTTTTCTTACGGAGATCATCATTGATTACTTTTAAGAACTCATGCTCTTGCTCAAGATCGAGCTTTTCAAAGCGTAACTTCTCATGAGCCCTTAAAAGTTCTCGATGATGTTCAAAGATAGTTTCATGAGCTAACTTAAGAGTGTTTAGTTCTTTAGTTAGACGCTCAATTTTCTCCTTATCAGTGTCTTCCGTTTCAACTTGATTAGCATGATTAATTGACGTTTCATCATAGTATTCATCACTAGAGTTGTCAACAAGTAAATCATCATCACCTAGCAAGTCATCTTCATCAACATCAAAATCAATATACTCGGGGTGTGTTACCTTAGGACCTTTGGCCATGAAGCATCTACCAATTCCTTCATTTGGTGATTCAAATATGTCGTAGGAGTTGGTTGACACAAGTGCTAGACCGGCAACACCTTCATCTTGAGTATATTCGGAGTCGGAGTGATAGCTTCTCTCGGAATGATGGTGGAGTCGGGCGGATACCCATTCACCAACATGAGCTTGATGTCTTCGTTTTGTGTAGCTCTTTGATGACTTGTCCTTCCTTTCCAAATCCTTGCTTCTCCGTGAGGGTCTTCGTTCATAACAATCATCTCTACTCCTCCTCTCTCTTGGTGGTGATTCTTCTCTTCTACTTCTTCTTTTTGGAGAGTCTTCTCTTCTCTTGTAGGGTGCCGTACACTCATTGGAATAGTGTCCGGGTCTCCCACAATTGTAGCAATTTCACTCTCGACTAGAAGATCTTTTGTCATTGTAAGACCTTGACTTGGAGCTTCTTTCTTTGCTTCTACTCTTGTAGAATTTGTTGAAGTTCTTCACCATTCAGCTCAATTCTTCATTGAAGGTTTGTTTCTCACTTGATGATGTGGGGGCTTCACTTGAGGCTTTGTAAGCACCACTTGACTTGTTGTGAAGTTCCTCCTTATCCTTAAGTGACATCTCATGAGCAACAATTCTTCCAATGACTTCCGTTGGTTTGAGATCTTTGTAGTTTGGCATCATTTGAATCAATGTGCACACGGTATCATACTTTCCATCCAATGCTCTTAGGATCTTCTTGATGATGAATCATCGGTCATCTCTTCACTCCCTAAGCGGCAATTTCATTTGTGATAAGTGCAAGCCTAGAGTACATTTCAGCAACACCTTCACCATCCTTCATTTTGAACTTGTCAAGCTGACTTTGGAGCACATCAACTTGGATTCCTTGACGGACTCGGTACCTTCATGCATATCAATCAAAGTATCCCAAATTTCCTTTGCATTCTCAAGACGGCTGATTTTGTTGAATTCTTCGGGGCACAATCCGTTGAAGATGATATCACAAGCTTGAGCGTTGTATTGCAACATCTTCAATTCTTCAGCATTAGCTTCACGGTTCGGCTCTCTCCCATCAAAGAATTCACCTTGCAATCCAATACAAATAATTGCCCAAACGGCGGGGTTACGTCCGAGAATATGCATTTTCATCTTATGCTTCCAACTAGAAAAAATTGTACCATCAAAGTAAGGACCTCTACGGTGATAATTTCCCTCGCTAGACGCCATACTCTCCTAGGTTGTGAAACCAAGGCTATGACCACCAAAAGCTATGGAAATCAAAGCAAATGGAGACCAATGCTCTGATACCACTTGTAGGACCTTGAAGTATGTCTAGAGGGGGGTGGTGATTAGACTACTTGACCAATTAAAAACTTAGCCTTTCCCAGTTTTAGAGTTTGGCAGATTTTAGCTATCTTAGGACAAGTCAAGCAATCATCACACAATTCAAGCAAGCATGCAAAGAGTATATGGGCAGCGGAAAATAAAGCATGCAACTTGCAAGAAAGTAAAGGGAAGGGTTTGGAGGATTCAAACGCAATTGGAGACACGGATGTTTTTGGCGTGGTTCCGATAGGTGGTGCTATCGTACCTCCACGTTGATGGAGACTTCAACCCACGAAGGGTAGCAGTTCTTGCGAGTCCACGGAGGGCTCCACCCACGAAGGGTCCACGAAGTAGCAACCTTGTCTATCCCACCATGGCCGTCGACCACGAAGGACTTGCCTCACTAGCGGTAGATCTTCACAAGTAGGCGATCTCCTTGCCCTTACAAACTCCTTGGTTCAACTCCACAATCTTGTCGGAGGCTCCCAAGTGACACCTAGCCAATCTAGGAGACACCACTCTCCAAGAAGTAACAAATGGTGTGTTGATGATGAACTCCTTGCTCTTGTGCTTCAAATGATAGTCTCCCCAACACTCAACTCTCTCTCATAGGATTTGAATCTGGTGGAAAGAAGATTTGAGTGGAAAGCAACTTGGGGAAGGCTAGAGATCAAGATTCATATGGTAGGAATGGAATATCTTGGCCTCAACACATGAGTAGGTGGTTCTCTCTCGAATTGGTAAGTTGGAAGTGTAGGTTTGTTCGATGGCTCTTTCCACGAATGAAGAGGAGGTGGAGGGGTATATATAGCCTCCACACAAAATCTAACCGTTACACACAATTTACCAATCTCGGTGGGACCGAATCAACAAACTCGGTTAGACCGATTTTAGTAAACGTAGTGACCGTTAGGGTTTTCGGTGGGACTGACTTGCATCTCGGTAGGACCGATATGGTTAGGGTTAGGGCATAACGTAATCTCGGTGAGACCGATTTTGGTAATTAGCTAACCAGAGAGTTGGTCAGGTAAACTCGGTGGGACCGATTTGCTCTTTTCGGTGAGACCGAAATGTTACAAAAGGGAAACAGAGAGTTTACAATGCAATCTCGGTGGGACCGATCCGCTCCTTTGGTGAGACCAAAAAGTTACGAAAAGGAAACAGAGAGATTACAATCCCATCTCGGTGAGACCGAGATCCCTATCGGTAGAACCGATTTGCCTAGGGTTTGTGGCAGTGGCTATGACATATGGAATCGGTGGCGCCGTATAGGAAGAATCGGTGAGACCGATTTTGGCTTTAGGTTTAGGTCATATGTGGATGTGAGAAAGTAGCTGAGGGTTTTGCAGCATATCACTAAGCACATGAAGCAAGAGGCTCATTAAGCAACACCTCATCCCTCCTTGATAGTATTGGCTTTTCCTATAGACTCAATGTGATCTTGAATCACTAAAATATAAAATGAAGAGTCTTGAGCTTTTGAGCTTGAGCCAATCCTTTGTCATTAGCATTTTGAGGGATCCACTTTCATCATCCATGCCATGCCATTCATTGAGCTTTCCTGAAATGTTCATCTTGGAATAGCATTAGCTCAATGAGCTATATGTTGTTATGAATTACCAAAACCACCTAGGGATAGTTGCACTTTCATGGTTGCTTTGTCCGAGCAACTTACTATGGTGAATGTGGGGCTCTGTGATTTGACTGCTCCCTAGCCATTACTAATGCGGCGCAACAACTGTGGTGAATCTTTCCCTGCAGTTGTGCACTCAATATTCTTTGCAGGCAGGTGGAGCGGATGAAGGATGTCCCACATGTCGTGTAAACGAAGTTGAATTGTTTACGGCGTTGCTATCAATCCTTGAGATTTGTTTATATGTACGCATAATTTTAATGAAATTGTACTGTGATGATATGAAGGTTTCAACTTTGGTTCCCGTAGGAAAAGAAAGTTTCAACTTAGGATTCATGTGTCCTCTTGCCTCAAGATTATCTCGTTACAACATTCCATCAAATACAAATGAAACTACTACCATGGCTGCTAATGCATCTCAATGGTTCACAGATCAGCGCCAATATTCACATCACAACTGAAGAAAAAGTTGTGAGAAGGTGTACAAATAAAGAAAAATATATAATTGATCGATGCTGTTCGTAGGTATGGTTCCATTTCCTGGGCACAGTGTTCATTGCTTGGCAGCTAGTTTCACCTAGCGCTGTAGCCAAAAAGGGGGTGTACGGAGGACACCACAATCCGATCATTTTGTGCAGCTCCACTAAAATCGAGCTGACCATCCCTGTTTGCAAAGATATCCAGTCAGTGTGATTACAATAATAGTGGAACTAGATGATGAAACATAACACACACAAATAGAAGCCGATCACCTCTGCGATCTCTCTTTAAGACTAACTACTTGTTGGAGAAGATTAGGCAGGAGTTGGATGAGGAGGATAGCAAAACCAATCTCCCTTTCTGCAATCTCACAGAAATGTAAAAACGTTGCCCGTGTGACATTTTGGCAAAACTGCACAAAACTCTTAAGAAAAAAGTGATTTGTGCAGTTCACCAAAAAATCATAATAACAACGAGGTGAAATGGCTAGCCCTGTTTGCAAAAAAAGGTAGAAAGGAAACAATTACTGGCGAATAACACGAGTTGAAGACAAATACGCCGACAAAAAAGAAGCATATTCCATGTAATAAGGGAAAGATAGTGTTGGGGAATGTTGCAGAAAATAAAAAAATTTCTATGCTTCACCAAGATCAATCTATGGAGTCATCTAGCAACGAGATAGAGGAGTGCATCTACATACACTTGTAGATCGCACGCGGAAGCGTTCAAGAGAACGGGGTTGAGGGAGTCGTACTCGTCGTGATCCAAATCACCGAAGATCCTAGTGCCAAACGGACGACACCTCCGCGTTCAACACACGTACGGTTGGGGACGACGTATCCTCCTTCTTGATCCAGCGAGGGGGAGGGAGAGGTTGATGGAGATCCAGCAGCACGACGGCGTGGTGGTGGAAGTAGCGGCGATCTCGGCAGGGCTTCGCCAAGCACAGCGAGAGGGAGAGGTGTTACAGAGGAGAGGGAAGCGCCAGGGACTTAGGTGTGGCTGCCTCCTCCCCCCACTATATATAGGGCCCCTAGGGGCGCCCGGCCCTAGGAGATCCCATCTCCAAGGAGGCGGCGGCCAAGAGGGTGGTTGCCCCCAAGCCAAGTGGGCGCCCCCACCCTAGGGATTCCAACCCTAGGCGCAGGGGAGGCCCAAAGGCGCACCAGCCCACCAGGCTGGTTCCTTCCCACTTCAGCCCATGGGCCCCTCCGGGATAGGTGGCCCCACCCGGTGGACCCCCGGGACCCTTCAGGTGGTCCCGGTACAATACCGGTGACCCCCAAGACTTTCCCGACGGCCGAAACTGGACTTCCTACATATAATTCTTCACCTCCGGACCATTCTGGAACTCCTCGTGATGTCCAAGATCTCATCCGAGACTCCGAACAACTTTTGGGTTATCGCATACTAGTATCTCTACAACCCTAGCGTCACCGAACCTTAAGTGTGTAGACCCTACGGGTTCGGGAGACACGCAGACATGACCGAGGCGACTCTCCCGTCAATAGCCAACAGCGGGATCTGGATACCCATGTTGGCTCCCACATGCTCCTCGATGATCTCATCGGATGAACCATGATGTCGAGGATTCAAGTAATCCGTATACAATTCCCTTTGTCAATCGATGCGTTACTTGCCCGAGATTCAATCGTCGGTATCCCAATACCTCGTTCAATCTCGTTACCGGCAAGTCACTTTACTCGTACCATAATGCATGATCCGTGACCAACCACTTAGTCACTTTGAGCTCATTATGATGATGCATTTCGAGTGGGCCAGAGATACCTCTCGGTCATACGGATGACAAATCCCGATCTCGATCCGTGTCAACCCAAGAGACACTTTTGGAGATACCGTATACCTTTATAGTCACCCGATTACGTTGTGACGTTTGGTACACCAAAGCACTCCTACGGCGTCCGGGAGTTACGATCTCATGGTCTAAGGAAATGATACTTGACATTGGAAAAGCTCTAGCAAGCGAACTACGATCTTGTGCTATGCTTATGATTGGGGCTTGTCCATCACATCATTCTCCCAATGATGTGATCCCATTATCAATGACATCCAATGTCCATGGTCAGGAAACCGTGACCATCTATTGATAAACGAGCTAGTCAACTAGAGGCTCACTAGGGACATGTTGTTGTCTATGTATTCACACATGTATTATGATTTCCGGATAACACAATTATAGCATGAATAAAAGACAATTATCATGAACGAGGAAATATAATAATAACCATTTTATTATTGCCTCTAGGGCATATTTCCAACAGTCTCCCACTTGCAGTAGAGTCAATAATCTAGTTACATTGTGATGAATCGAACACCCATAGAGTTACGGTGTTGATCATGTTTTTCTCATGGAAGAGGTTTAGTCAGCGGATCTGCGACATTCAGATCTGTGTGCACTTTACAAATATCTATGTCTCCATCTTGAACATTTTCACGAATGGAGTTGAGCGGCGCTTGATGTGCCTGGTCTTCTTGTGAAACCTGGGCTCCTTGGCAAGGGCAATAGCTCGGTGTTGTCACGAGAAGAGAGTGACCGCCCCGATGCATTGGGTATGACTCCTAGGTCGGTGATGAACTCCTTCATCCAGATTGCTTCATCGCTGCCTCCGAGGCTGCCATGTACTCTGCTTCACATGTAGACCCTGCCACGATGCTTTGCTTGCAATCGCACCAGCTTCTTGCCCCACCATTCAAAACATGCACGTATCCTGTTTGTGACTTAGAGTCATCCAGATCTGTGTCGAAGCTAAGCGTCGGCGTAACCCTTCTGACGAGCTCTTTGTCACCTCCATATCTGAGAAACATATCCTTAGTCCTTTTCGGTACTCAGGATATTCTTGACCGTTGTCCGGTGTTCCATGCGGGATTACTTTGGTACCTTCCTACCAAACTTACGGCAAGGTTTACATCAGTGCTGGTACACAGCATGGCATACATGATAGACCCTATGGCGAGGCATAGGGACAACACTCATCTTTTCTCTATCTTACTGCCGTGGTGGGACATTGAGCCGAGCTCAATTTCACACCTTGCAACACGAGCAAGAACCCTTCTTGGACTGATCCATATTGAACTTCTTCAATATCTTATCAAGGTATGTGCTTTGTGAAAGACCTATGAGGCGTCTCGATCTATCCCTATAGATCTTGATGCCTAATATGTAAGCAGCTTATCCAAGGTCCTTCATTGAAAAACACTTATTCAAGTAGGCCTTAATGCTGTCCAAAAGTTCTATATCATTTCCCATCAAAAGTATGTCATCCACATATAATATGAGAAATGCTCTGAGCTCCCACTCACTTTCTTGTAAACGCAGCTTCTCCATAAGTCGCATAAACCTAAAAACTTTGATCATTTCATTAAAGCGAATGTTCCAACTCGAGATGCTTGCACCAGCCCATAGATGGGCGCTGGAGCTTGCATACCTTGTTAGCATTCTTAGGATCGACAAAACCCTCCGGCTGCATCATATCAGTTCTTCCTTAAGATGGCCGTTAAAGAATGCTGTTTTGGCGTCCATTTGCCATATCTCATAATAATAGTATGCGGCAATTGCTAACATGATTGGACGGACTTCAGCTTCGCTATGGGAGAAAGTCTCATCGTAGTCAACCCCTTGAACTTGTCGATAACCCTTAGCGACAAGTCGAGCTTTATAGATGGTAACATTACCATCCGCGTCCGTCTTCTTTTTAAAGATCCATTTGTTTTCTATCGCTCGCCGATCATCGGCCAAGTCTGTCAAAGTCCATACTTTGCTTTCATACATGGATCCTATCTCGGATTGCATGGCTTCAAGCCATTTGTTGGAATCTGGGCCCGCCATTTCTTCTTTATAGTTCGAAGGTTCACCGTTGTCTAACAACATGATTTCCAGGACAGGGTTGCCATACCACTCTGGTGTGGAACGTGTCCTTGTGGACCTATGAAGTTCAGTAGTAACTTGATCCGAAGTACCTTGATCATAATCATTAATTTCCTCTCTAGTCGGTGCAGGAACCACAAGAACATCTTCCTGAGCTACGCTACTTTCAAGAGGTAGTACTTCATCAAGTTCCACTTTCCTCCCACTTACTTCTTTCGAGAGAAACTCTTTCTCCAGAAAGGACCCGTTCTTGGCAACAAAGATCTTGCCTTCGGATCTGAGGTAGAAGGTATACCCAATGGTTTCCTTAGGGTATCCTATGAAGGCGCATTTTCCGACTTGGGTTCGAGCTTTTCAGGTTGAAGTTTCTTGACATAAGCATCGCATCCCCAAACTTTTAGAAGCGACGACTTAGGTTTCTTCCCAAACCATAATTCATACGGTGTCGTCTCAGCGGTTTAGGCGGTGCCCTATTTAAAGTGAATGTAGCTGTCTCTAGGCGTATCCCCAAAATGATAGCGGTAAATCGGTGAGTGACATCATAGATTGCACCATATCCAATAGAGTGCGATTCTGACGTTCGGACACACCGTTCTGTTGAGGTGTTCCAGCGGCGTGAGTTGTGAAACGATTCCACATTTCCTTAAGTGTGTACCAAATTCGTGACTTAAATATTCTCCCCACGATCGATAGTAAGAACTTTATCTTTCGGTCACGTTGATTCTCTACCTCATTCTGAAATTCCTTGAACTTTTCAAAGGTCTCGGACTTGTGTTTCATTAAGTAGACATACCCATATCTACTCAAGTCGTTAGTGAGTGAGAACATAACGATATCCTCCACGAGCCTCAACGCTCATTGGACCGCTTTACATCGAGACGTATGATTTCCAATAAGTTGGTTGCTCGCTCCATTGTTCCGGAGAACGGAGTCTTGGTCATTTGCCCATAAGGCATGGTTCATGCGTGTCAAATGATTCGTAATCAGCGACTCCAAAGTCCATCAGCATGGAGCTTCTTCATGCGTTTGACACCAATGTGACCAAGGTGGTAGTGCCACAAGTATGTGGGACTATCGTTATCAACTTTACATCTTTTGGTATTCACACTATGAATATGTGTAACATCACGTTCGAGATTCATTAAGAATAAACCATTGACCAGCGGGGCATGACCATAAAACATATCTCTCATATAAATGGAACAACCATTATTCTCATATTTAAATGAGTAGCCATCTCGCTCAAAGCTGGCACTAAATAACAATTATTGAGGTTCAAAACTAATCCCGTAGGTAAATGTAGAGGTAGCGTGCCGACGGCGATCACATCGACCTTGGAACCATTCCCGACGCTCATCGTCACCTCGTCCTTCGCCAGTCTCCGCTTATTCCGCAGCTCCTGTTTTGAGTTACGAATATGAGCAACCGCACGGTATCAAATACCCAGGAGCTACTACGAGTCTTGGTAAGGTACACATCAATTACATGTATATCACATATACCTTTGGTGTTGCCGGCCTTCTTGTCCGCTAAGTATTTGGGGCAGTTCCGCCCAAAGTGTCCCTTTCCTTGCAATAGAAGCACTCGGTCTCAGGTTTGGGTCCATTCTTTGGCTTCTTCCCGCAACTAGCTTACGGGCGTGACAACTCCTTGTCGTCCTTCTTGAAGTTCTTCTTACCCTTGCCTTTCTTTAAATAGTGGTTTTTGACCATCAACACTTGATGTTCCTCTTTGATTTCCACCTCTGTTGATTTCAGCATTGAAAATACTTCAGAATAGTTTTCACCTTCCCTGCATATTGTAGTTCATCACAAAGCTCTTGTAGCTAGGTGGGAGCGATGAAGGATTCTATCAATGACCGCCTCGTCCAGGAGGTTAATGTCCAGCTGGGACAAGCGGTTGTGCAATCGGACATTTTGAGCATGTGCTCACCGATGAACTATTTTCCTCCATCTTACAACTGTAGAACTTGTCGGAGACTTCATATCTCTCGACCCGGGCATGAGCTTGGAAAACCATTTTCAGCTCTTCGAACATCTCATATGCTCCGTGTTGCTCAAAACGCTTTTGGAGCCCCGGTTCTAAGCTGTAAAGCATGCCGCACTGAACGAGGGAGTAATCATCAGCACGTGACTACCAAGCGTTCATAACGTCTTGGTTCTCTGGGATGGGTGCTTCACCTAGCGGTCCTTCTAGGACATATACTTTCTTGGCAGCTATGAGGATGATCCTCAGGTTCCGAACCCAGTCCGAATAGTTGCTGCCATCATCTTTCAACTTGGTTTTCTCTAGGAATGCGTTGAAGTTGAGGTTGACATGAGCGTTGGCTATTTGATCTACAAGACATTTTGCAAAGGTTTTTTAGACTAAGTTCATGATAATTAAGTTAATCTAATCAAATTATTTAATGAACTCCCACTCAGATTAGACATCCCTCTAGTCATCTAAGTGATACATGATCCGACTCAACTAGACCGTGTCCGATCATCACGTGAAGACGGACAAGTCATCATCGGTGAACATCTCCATGTTGATCGTATCTTCCATACGACTCATGTTCGACCTTTCGGTCTCTTGTGTTCGAGGCCATGTCTGTACATGCTAGGCTCGTCAAGTTAACCTAAGTGTTTTGCATGTGTAAATCTGTCTTACACCGTTGTATGTGAGCGTTAGAATCTATCACACCCGATCATCACGTGGTGCTTGAAACAACAAACTTTCGCAATGGCGCACGTTAGGGGAACACTTTCTTGAAATTATTATAAGGGATCATCTTATTTACTCTTTGTCGAACTAAGCAAATAAGAAGCAAAACATGATAAACATCACATGTAATCAAATAGTGACATGATATGGCCGATATCATATTGCTCCTTTGATCTCCATCTTCGGGGCGCCATGATCATCTTCGTCACCGGCATGACACCATGATCTCCATCATCATGATCTCCATCATCGTGTCTTCATGAAGTTGTCCGCCAACGATTACTTCTACTTCTATGGCTAACGTGTTTAGCAATAAAGTAAAGTAATTTACATGGCGTTATTCAATGACACGCAGGTCATACAAAAATAAAGACAACTCCTATGGCTCCTGCGGTTGTCATACTCATCGACATGCAAGTCGTGATTCCTATTACAAGAACATGATCAATCTCATACATCACATATATTTCATTCATCACATCCTTTTGGCCATATCACATCACAAGGCATAAGCTGCAAAAACAAGTTAGGCGTCCTCTAATTGTTGTTGCATGTTTTCGTCGCTTCTATAGGTTTCTAGCAAGAACGTTTCTTACCTCGTAAAACCACAGCGTGATATGCCAATTTGTATTTACCCTTCATAAGGACCCTTTTCATCGAATCCGATCCGACTAAAGTCGGAGAGAGCATAACCCGCTAGCCACCTTATGCAACCTGTCTCACGTAAGTAAGGCGGTTCGGGCCGCTTGAAGGAAATATGCCCTAGAGGCAATAATAAATGTTATTATTTATTTCCTTATATCATGATAAATGTTTATTATTCATGCTAGAATTGTATTAACCGGAAACATAATACATGTGTGAATACATAAACCTACAGAGTGTCACTAGTATGCCTCTACTTGACTAGCTCATTAATCAAAGATGGTTATGTTTCCTAACCATGAACAAGGAGTTGTTATTTGATTAATGGGATCACATCATTGGTTGAATGATCTGATTGACATGACCCATTCCATTAGCATAGCACCTGATCGTGTAGTTTGTTGCTAGTGCTTTTCTTCATGACTTATACATGTTCCTATGACTATGAGATTATGCAACTCCCGTTTGCCGAGGAACACTTTGGGTGCTACCAAGCGTCACAGCGTAAGCTGGGTGATTATAAAGGTACATTACAGGTGTCTCGAAGGTACATGTTGGGTTGGCATATTTGAGATTAGGATTTGTCACTCCGATTGTCGGAGAGGTATCTCGGGCCCTCTCGGTAATGCACATCACATAAGCCTTGCAAGCATTGCAACTAAATGTGTTAGTTGTGAGATGATGTATTACGGGCGAGAAAAGAGACTTGCGATGCGAGATTGAACTAGGTATTGGATACCGACGATCGAATCTCGGGCAAGTAACATACCGATGACAAAGGGAACAACGTATGTTGTTATGCGGTCGACCGATAAAAGATCTTCGTAGAATATGTAGGAGCCAATATGGGCATCCAGGTCCCGCTATTGGTTATTGACCGAGAGGTGTCTCGATCATGTCTACATAGTTCTCGAACCCGTAGGGTCCTTGCAACGCTTAACGCTTCGATGGCGGTCATAATGAGTTTATAAGTATTGATGCACGAAGGTTGTTGAGTCCCGGATGTGATCACGGATATGACGAGGAGTCTCGAAATGGTCGAGACATAAAGATTGATATATTGAAGCCTACATTTGGACATCGGAAGGTTCCGAGTGAAATCGAAATTCTCGGAGTACAGGGAGGTTACGGAACCCCAGGAACTACATGGGCCCATAGTGGGCCTTGGAGGAAAGGAGAAGGGCCAGCCCTAGGTGGGCCCCCCTTCCCTAGTCCTATTAGGACTAGGAAGGTGGGCCGCCCCCCCTCTCTCTCTCCCCTCCAGGAATCCTATTCCAACTAGGATTGGGGAGTCCTACTCGGAGGAGTAGGACTCCTTAGTCGCCTCCTCCTCTTGGCGGCCACCTCCCCTTGGCTCCTTTATATACGGGGCGGGGCACCCCAAGACACACAAGTTGATTTCCTTAGCCGTGTGCGGTGCCCCTTCCACCATATTCCACTTGGTCATATCGTCGCGGAGCTTAAGCGAAGCCTGCTGGAGAAGTCATATCGTCATGAGCTTAGGCGAAGCCCTCGTCGGTGGAGCATCATCATCGTCACCACGCCGTCGTCTTGTGGAACTCATCCCGACACTTTGCTGGATCGGAGTCCGGGGATCGTCATCGGGCTGAACGTGTGCAGAACTCGGAGGTGCCGTCGTTCGGTGCTTGGATCGGTCGGGTCGTGAAGGCGTCGACTACATCAACAGCGTTGTTATAACGCTTCGCTTTCGGTCTCACGAGGTGCGTGGGCGGACACTCTTCCGCTCGTTGCTATGCTATCACCATGGTCTTGCGTGATCGTAGGAAAATTTTTGAAATTACTCGTTCCCCAGCGGTGGCATCGAGCCTGGTTTTATGCGTTGATGTCATATGCACGAGTAGAACACAAGTGAGTTGTGGGCGATACAAGTCATACTGCCTACCAGCATGTCATACTTTGGTTCAGCGGTATTGTGAGATGAAGCGGCCCGGACCGACATTACGCGTACGCTTACGCGAGACTGGTTTCACCGCTGTGAGCACTCGTTGCTTAAAGGTGATTGGCGGGTGTCTGTCTCTCTCACTTTAGTTGAATCGAGTGTGGCTCGCCCGGTCCTTGAGAAGGTTAAAGCGGAGTCTATTTGACGAAATATCGTTGTGGTTTTGATGCGTAGGTAAGAACGGTTCTTGCTCAGCCCGTAGCAGCCACGTAAAACTTGCAACAACAAAGTAGAGGACGTCTAACTTGTTTTTGCAGGGCATGTTGTGATGTGATATGGTCAAGACGTGATGCTATATCTTATTGTATGAGATGATCATGTTTTGTAACCGAGTTATCGACAATGGCGAGAGCCATATGGTTGTCGCTTTATTGTATGAAATGCAAGCGCCATGTAATTGCTTTACTTTATCACTAAGCGATGGCGATAGTCGTAGAAGCAATAGTTGGCGAAAACGACAACGATGCTACGATGGAGATCAAGGTGTCGCGCCGGTGGCGATGGTGATCATGCGGTGCTTCGGAGATGGAATCACAAGCACAAGATGATGATGGCCATATCATATCACTTATATTGATTGCATGTGATGTTAATCCTTTATGCATCTTATTTTGCTTTGATTGGCGGTAGCATTATAAGATGATCCCTTACTAAATTATCAAGAAGTGTTCTCCCGAGTATGCACCGTTGCGAAAGTTCTTCGTCTTTGAGACACCACGTGATGATCGGGTGTGATAGGTTCTACGTTCAAATACAGCGGGTGCAAAACAGTTGCACACGCGGAATACTCAGGTTATACTTGACGAGCTATGCATATAAGATATGACCTCGGAACACGGAGACCCGAAGGTCGGCGTGAATCATATAGTAGATATGATCAACATATTGATGTTCACCATTGAAACTACTCCATCACACGTGATGATCGGTCATGGTGTAGTTGATATGGATCACGAAATCACTTAGAGAATTGGAGGGATATTTTTCTAAGTGGGAGTTCTTAAGTAATATGATTAATTGAACTTAAATTTATCATGAACTTAGTACCTGATAGTATCTTGCTTGTCTATGATGTGTAGATAGATGGCTCGTCTTTGTTGTTCCGTTGAATTTTAATGCGTTCCTTGAGAAAGCAAAGTTGAAAGATGATGGCAGCAATTACACGGACTGGGTCCGTAACTTGAGGATTATCCTTATTGCTGCACAGAAGAATTACGTCCTGGAAGCACCGTTAGGTGCCAGGCCTGGTGCAAGGGCTGCGCCCGAAGTTGTGAGCGTCGGCAAAGCAAAGCTGATGACTACTCTATAGTTCGATGTGCCATGCTTTACGGCTTAGAACCGGGACTTCAACGTCGTTTTGAACACCATGGAGCATATGAGATGTTCCAGGAGTTGAAGTTAATATTCAGCGAATGCCGGATTGAGAGATATGAAGTCTCCAATAAGTTCTATAGCTGTAAGATGGAGGAGAATGGTTACTGTCGGTGAGCATATACTCAGAATGTGCGGATATAACAATCACTTGATTCAAGCTGGGAGTTAATCTTCCGGATGATTGCGTCATTGACAGAATTCTCCAATCACGCCACCAAGCTACAAGAGCTTCGTGATGAACTATAATATGCAAGGGATGACCAAAACTATGCGAGCTCTTGGCGATCTTTGAAAGCATGAGGTAGAAA